>JAWWNI010000862.1:0-250000 GCA_034642065.1 Darevskia nairensis
AAAAGACCACTGTAAACAGTTAAAATCAATGGCAGGGATACAATGAAACTTGTAATCTGAAATGAATTTTGGAAACTATGAATATATAACAGATAGATAAAGGTAAAAGATGCAGAAAAAGAAAAAAAGAAAATATTTTCTTTGGAAATGGAACACATGGAGGGAGGAAAGGAGGTCCGAAGGTTCGAAAGAACCTTTTTATTTTATTGTTTTGAAATTGTTAAAGTTAAAATGTATAAATTTATGTAAAACCAATAAAAAAAGTTAATAAATAAATAAATTTAAGATTTGGAAAAAATTGAGAAACCAGCATTGACAGATTCACCCATCCCTATCCAGTGATGCTGAAGAAGGGGCTTTCGGAGCTAAGAAAATGAAAGAAATCTTTAGTTCAGAAGAACTGAGACTCATAAACAGCCTGTATCCTGCTGCAATGAAAAGGACAGAGATGTTTCTCAGTCTGGACCTCTGGATTCTGAAATGAGGCGAAGGATAGATAAACGGTTGCCATGGTCACTAGGCCTTGGCCTAGCAGGGACATAACAGACAGTGCCGGATTTACGTATAAGCTAAACAAGCTATAGCTTAGGGCCCCGCTCTCTTGGGGGCCCCAAAAAAATGTAAAGGGGAAAAAACCTGGATGTACATTTCCAAAATATAAGATAAAAATAAAATAAAATAAAACCTACATACAGCAACAGTGTTTTGTGTTGTGTAGGCTCCTATGATGTAAGTAATGGGCCCCGCCTGCTAGCCTGCTCCCTAAAATATCACTGGTTTGCTCATTTCTATATCAATTACTTTGATAAAATACATATTTTGTTATGTGCAAATGGCTTTAGATACCTATTAGGTCCATAAATCACGATATAGCATATATTCAACACAAAAAAACAGCGACAATTTGTTGTTGAAAAAGGACAGCTGGACATATAAAGGGCCCCATTACCTTCAGTAGCTTAGGGCCTCGTCAAACCTAAATCCAGCCCTGATAACAGACCATTGTCGGAAGAGGATACCTCCAATGGCTCTGGGCCCAGTGTAAGACCCTAGGAGCACACTGGCCAAAACAAACAGAAGCTATCATCAGCTGAGATGAATTCAGCTGGTTTTCTGCTAGTATATTTCCAATGAATTTTACAATTCAATTTACAATTTGCTCAGACCCTGCTTGAGGGCTTTCCATAGGCTTCTGGTTGGCTAGTGGGAGAACAAACTGCTGGAGTAAATGAGACATTGGTTTGAACCGGAAGACTCTTCTCATGTTCTCATGAAGTAGCTTCCACGTGTCACAACGGAAGTGAAGCAGAACTGCAAAGGAAACCCATTATTTCCTGAGTACTATTATTTCCTGAGTACTAACCTAATCTTATAACGGCTTCTTTTAGAAAATATCAGCAGAGCAAAGTGGAAATGCTCATGCAGGGGGAATAGTGCAGTGCAGTGGCAAACATGCTGGATTTGGAGCAGGGAGACCAGGATTCAGGTCCATTTCCTTCTCAGAGATGAAGCTCAGCGCGTGCCCTCACAGCTGAACATAGGCATAGATCAGTCTGTGTCTTGGACTACAATTCCCATCAACCCTAGGCAGCACTGATGGGACTTGTAGCCCCAAACAGCTAGGGACCATCAGGTTCACTAAGGCTGGCACAAATCTTGTGTACTTACAACACTTCTACAGTGGTACCTCGGGTTACATACACTTCAGGTTACATATGCTTCAGGTTACAGACTCTGCTAACCCAGAAATATTACCTTGGGTTAAGAACTTTGCTTCAGGATGAGAACAGAAATCGGGCAGTGGCGGCGTGGCGGCAGGGGGTGCTTCAGGTTAAGAACTAGCTAAAGTGGTGCTTCAGGTTAAGAACGTTTTCAGGTTAAGAACGGACCTCCGGAACCAATTAAGTACGTAACCAGAGGTACCACTGTATTCTGCATCACTCACACACACACACACCCACACACCCACACACACACCCTGAAAATACTTCTTTGCCTGGTCATAGAATCATAGAATTGGAGAGTTGGAAAGGACCACAAGGGTCATCTAATCCAACCCCCTGCAATGCAGGAATCTTTTGCCCAATGTGGATCTCGAACCCACGGCCCTGAGATTAAGCCACATGCTCTACCGATGGAGGGTACTGTACTCGCTGAGGGACACCCAGAAGTTTACAAGCAGACTCCTGTTCAAACCAATGGGATGCCCCCCCCAACTGCAGCCCCTACCACCTAAAGCTGATCTGGAGGGTCCCCAACTCTCAAAGCAGATTTAGGGTATGGGGGCTGCAGGGAGAAAGTGTTTGTTGAGTATTTGGGGCACACTTGCTTAGAAAACACACAGTGGATCAAGATCATTTCAGGGTGTGCAATGCTTATGAAACTCCAATAAAACGTTTTTAAATAAACGAAACAAAATGGCAGATTTCACCCATATATATATATATATATATATATATATATATATATATATATATATATATATATAAAGTGGCTATATTATCTTGCCGACATTCCCGTGTTCTTCTTTTTAAAAAATGGTTCCTATCCACCCCTGCCTCTAGGGATGGGGCAAGGTAGAAAACTAAGATAGTACCTGCATAATACCCAAATCTTTCTCTCTCACACCTGTATACATGAGGGGCTCCCACCCCTCCTTGTGTCACAACCCTGCCAGCCCTCCATCCTGCCCTTAACCCCTCATTCAGACTCACATATCCTCAACAGCTCCCTCAAGCAACCCACATCCTCACAGCTTCTTCATCCCCCTCAAATATCCTCATGGTTCCTCCGAATTCTGCCATCCCTGCATTTTCCAAACTTCTGCTGTTGTTCAAAACTGCCATTTTAAAACCTGCTCTTCCCTTTCGATTACCTCTTGCACCCCGATTTCATGGAAATCCAGGAATGTGATGCAGCACGGCATATCCTCCGGAGGGTGCTGCACTGTGACAGCCTTACATTTTTATTATATAGAAAGATAGCAACCTACAACCTCAAGGATGAGTATAGGAATCTGCCTTTTACATTGGTCCATCTAGCTCAGTATTGTCTACACTGACAGGCAGCGGCTCTCAAGTATTTTCGACAGCGAGCCTCTCCCAGCCCCACCTAGAGATGCTGTTTGGGATTGAACCGGGGACCTTTCGCATGCAAAGCCGATGAGTTACCACTGATCTACAGCCCTTTCATTTTGTTGCATGAATGGCAACAAAAACGGAGAAACAAATCAAGACAGAGCATGGCATTGGCTGTGTGCCGTGTGCAAGACGTTAGCAATAATTACTAGAGCAGCTCATGTTTTGGACTCAGCTTATCGCAGGGCCTGCTACACAACAGCGAAGGTTAAGCTTACAGATTTATGTCTGAGCTCTCCCTGCCAAGATGTGGCGTTTCTTCCAAAATCTATAGCAACTGCAAGCAGATTCCCCTAAATCTCCAGAGAGCTAATTATGCAAGAAGAAGAAAAGGTTTCTGCTTCTTTTAGGCTGATGAAGATGCTGTGCAGGAGATCCATGATTAGGATTCACCTGTTTTCATTTTGCCAATTAAGGCCATGTAGAGCAGGGGTAGGCAACCTAAGGCCCGTGGGCGGATGCGGCCCAATCGCCTTTTCAATCCGGCCCACGGATGGTCCGGGAATCAGCGTGTTTTTATATGAGTAGAATGTGTGCTTGAAAGGGGGGGGGCATGAAAGATAGATTCAAGCTCAACATTGTTAAAAAGGCAGCATCTTTTGTTCTTTGGGGTTTTGTGGTATCTGCCATCTAACAAATTAACATCTAACATCTGTCCTTCTAGTGAGCATTCAGGACTGATTTCTTTAAGAATGGATAGGTTTGATCTTCTTGCAGTCCATGGGACTCTCATGGACTGCAAGAAGATCAAACCTATCCATTCTTAAAGAAATCAGCCCAGAGTGCTCACTGCAAGGACAGATCCTGAAGTTGAGGCTCCAGTACTTTGGCCACCTCATGAGAAGAGAAGACTCCCTAGAAAAGACCCTGATGTTGGGAAAGATGGAGGGCACAAGGAGAAGGGGACGACAGAGGACAAGATGGTTGGACAGTGTTCTCGAAGTTACTAACATGAGTTTGGCCAAACTGCGAGAGGCAGTGAAGGATAGGCGTGCCTGGCGTGCTCTGGTCCATGGGGTCACGAAGAGTCAGACACGACTGAAACGACTGAACAACAACAACAACAACAAATTAACAACGTTAAACCTTGTCAAAGAGAAAGCCTTCCTATATTTAGGGATAGTTAACTTCCCCAAATTAACTTTACAGAAGGGGCACGGTACCAGCGACTGAGGGGAACAGGGTTCTCACACAATTCCTTGATGCTCTTGGAAATCGATGTTCAGCAATTGATTTGACACCCTTCGGATCCCACAGTTCACAGGTAAGAGGGTGACAGACCTATTGAGCTAATTTTGCACCACAGGCTTCAACCAAGGTGATTTGAAAGAATCAAACATGCCGCAGAGACCAAGGAAAACTCACAAGCAGGCTGTGATGGTAAGAGCCTCCCTCTGACAGATTCATAGTGTGGGGGAAGCTTCAGATCCAACCCAATGGACCAGTTGAGAGAAGCATATATATGTTGAATAAGTAAAGTAAAAGGTAAAGGACCCCTGACCATTAGGTCCAGTCGCGGACGACTCTGGGGTTGCGGCGCTCATCTTGCTTTATTGGCCGAGGGAGCAGGCGTACAGCTTCCAGGTCATGTGGCCAGCATGACTAAGCCACTTCTGCGAACCAGAGCAGCGCACGGAAACGCCGTTTACCTTCCCGCTGGAGTGGTACCTATTTATCTACTTGCACTTTGATGTACTTTCGAACTGCTAGGTTGGCAGGAGCAGGGACCGAGTAACGGGAGCTCACCCTGTCACAGGGATTCGAACCGCTGACCTTCTGACGGCAAGCCCTAGGCTCTGTGGTTTAACCCACAATGCCACCAGTGTCCCTTGTTTAATAAGTGGTAGTAATAATAATAATAATAATAATATTTTATTATTATTTATATCCCGCCCATCTGGCCGGGTCTCCCCAGCCACTCTGGGCAGCTCCCAAGAGAATATTAAAAGCACAATAAAACATCAAACATTAAACACTTCCCTAAACAGGGCTGTCTTCAGATGTCTTCTAAAAGTCAGATAGTTGTTTATTTCCTTGACATCTGATGGGAGGGCCTTCTACAGGGCAGGTACCACTACCGAGAAGGCCCTCTGCCTGGTTCCCTGCAACCTCACTTCTCGCAGGGAGGGAACCGCCAGAAGACCCTCAGAGCTGGACCTCAGTGTCCGGATTGAACGATGGGGATGGAGATGCTCCTTCAGGTATACTGGGCCGAGGCCGTTTAGGGCTTTGAAGGTCAGCACCAACACTTTGAATTGTGCTCAGAACATACTGGGAGCCAATGTAGGTCTTTCAGGACCGGTGTTATGTGATCTCGGCGGCCACTCCCAGTCACTAGTCTAGCTGCCGTATTCTGGATTAGTTGTAGTTTCCAGGTCACCTTCAAAGGTAGCCCCACGTAGAGCACATTGCAGTAGTCATTGCAGTTGAGAGACAAGCAAGCTTTTGGTACTGCATGCAGTTCCTGCACCTCTCGCTTTGTGAGAGCTGAGAAACAAAGCAAGTCTTCCACTAGTTATAATTCCCGAAAGTATAGTTTGCCCAAACTAGGAAACTATGATCAAGAGCTTTGGAAGAAGCCAGAATATTAAGCCTTCTTCAAAGCAACGCAGGGTACAACATTGACTTACAGCCTTTCCTTTTGCATACTAAAACATGTTTGATTATTCTGGCTACTTCTGAAGCTGGAAACAATAGCTACCAGGTTCAGAGGAAACAGGAAATGATGGTCAATGGAACTACTTTGTTTGCTCACTGATGTTGGGGGGGGGGGGCGCTGCATGTGCAGCCAAATGAGCCTAGTCATGTCTAGGCTTCAAATGAATGAAGTCAATGCCATTGAACTCCAATGGTCAATTCTCAGCAGCCATAGCTGCTAGCCATTGATAAATTTGTTTTCGCCAAAGATGCCAGATGCTTTCTGAAAAGCTTTCAAAGTCAACAGCAGCCAACACATTTTCCCCCCCGCAAATGAATTTCACATGTTATATTTTTATGAGTTCTATAAAGAAAAGCCGTTTATTCTTGGAGGCATCACCGCTAGACCTCATGACAACAAATTATGTGAATGAAATGTCTCCATCCTGTGACCAAGCACTTCCTTTGGTAGAATCATAGAATCTTAAGAGTTGGAAGCGACCCAAGGGGCATCTAGTCCAACCCCCTGCAATGATATGTCTTGAATCTGCTGCCTAAGTGGGACAGTTGTGGGCTGTGTTGGAGAAACTAAATTATGGGGGGGGGGGACCTTTCCTCCATAAAATAAACGAGAACTTGATTTTTCTCAACTCCGCAGTGGGTGGTTTCACTTTGCCGTCGGACAAAGCACACTGGAGGCCTGATAGAGTTATTTAAGATCTTGAAATAATTAGAATTAAAAAAAATGGATGTAGTTAATTTGCAAGCTCACTCTGGTAGAGTCTGGAGGCATTTCTACACATGCACACACTCTCTCCTACTGAACTTACTAACTAATGTGGCTCCATTTGTAATACATTTTCTGTTCTCAGCAGCCAGATCTTCATACATTCAGGAAAGCCATTACTGAAAGTCACTATCTTCCTTGCTCTCGCTGCTGTGTATCCAAAGGGGTAACAAGGAAATACTAACTGCAAGTGGATTCTAGTGATTATGTCTGTGTAATAGTACCTGCAATATTGGAGGCAGCATAGGGAATACAAGAGGGGAGATTGCTATCGCCTGAAAGCTTCCCATAAGCCCCTGGTTGGGTCTTTCCCCTTATCCTGCATTGCATGTATACAGAGCATGGTCAAAAGTGTGGGATGCGATCCATGAGAGGCAGTCAAGTACAACATTTCTTGAAATGCTAGAGAAGACATGCGAGGGAATGTTTGGTCCAGCCAGTTGAAACTTCCTGTTCCTCCTGGCTGGAGCATCCTCCTTTTGCATGTGATAGAAGGTGGGCATGACCTAACCTGTCCAGGTAACAAAAGGACGAGTCACGCAGTAACCCCCTCTCTTTTTTACTTCCTTCATCGTTTGACCAGCTTTTAGCTAGGACTGCTCTGCTAGCTCTCAGCTACCAGAAGCACTGGGATTATTCCCCCATATGGGGTAGATCCACATGTACATATTTGTAACTAAGTCTGCCTTCAGGAATCCAACTGTGAACTGATGTAAGTAAACTTATTGACTTTGAATAAGATTGTGGCATCTTTATTCTTTTAAGAGGGATTAAAGGGAACTTACCAGGAACAAACAATTCAATCTGAGATAGAATGAATTGTATAATAGTGAGAGGCTAACACGAGCCTGCAACCAGCTATCTGCTGTGCATGTAAAATGGGGAATGTATCTCTGCTACATAAAGGAACTTGCTAGCGCAAGTTAGGAAGGATATTAATGAACAATATGTCCTCTCCTGCTACCCTGAACATTCCCACAAAAAGCAGGTATGAGCAGATTTCAGGTTTTCAAGTCTACTTGCTTTTTACTAGAACTCTTGAGCTCCAACAGCTGGAGTCAGCTGCAAAATGTTGCCTGGGGATGGTGGAGCCACTTATAAAATGGTGGCTCAGGGTATGGAACAAGTCGCCTATTGGGCTCCATGTGCCATGCACTTGATTTCCATACACACACACACACACACACACACACACACACACACACACACACACACAATGTATATATATATAATGTATACAAGTCCCCTAGCCCCTGAGAACCACTGTGACTTGTGGGAAGGGACCCCATCACTACCATAGTAGATTGGATTTCACAGCTGAGTAGCAGAAGCTGTTACAATATAGTAACTTAATTCACATAAATTGCAAATGCTTGTATATGCATGTGTTTAAATTTGATTGGTTGGTAGCTGAATTCCGGAGAGTTATCTAGTAGTTCTCATGGGATTGGCTAACGGTCACATGGGAGGTATCTAGCAAAGGAGAGACTCCATTTTACGTGAGGCAAGGTGACTGTGTTTTAGAATCCACTGTGAAAACGGCTAAGTTGAATAGAGTGTGGGAGTGCTACTTCTTCGCTTGGAAGAAAGAGAGCAAAGCTGCAGGAGAAGATGAAAGTGGAAATCTCTCATGGGAGCTGCAAGGCAGGGCCTAACTGAGATACAGAGGGCTGAAAGTGCTGAGCTCTGGAAAGGGAGGAAAATACAGTTGTTTGGAAGTTAGAAGAAGAGACTGCAAGCCCATGCTTGGATAAGCATGTGACTGTCAATATTTTAATTTCCAAAGAAGGGTGTTGGTCATATATATGATTTGAGCTTATTAGCTGCGATTTTGTTACCCTGACTTCAACGTTACCACGTGTGCAGACCCCTTAAACATCGCAAGGACAAGTTACCTTTGCTGACGTTTCGAACCACCCCACAAAGCCATTCTCTTTGCAGAACTGCTCCATCTGATGCCGTTGTTTGCCAGCAGCTCTTTCCCCTGGTCGCATTTGTTTGCCAAGAGAACTGCCGGCACTGGTTTGCCATTGGGGAGACTCAGCTTAGTGTCCAAATCCTCCTTCCATTTGGTGACTGCTTCAAAGGTTGCCGGCCTCGTCACATCGAAGACGATAAACGCTCCCATAGCTTCTCGGTAATAGACTCGCGTCATGTTCCCAAACCTTTCCTGACCTAGAACGACAAAAGCACACACCGTTAAGTGAATGCACACAAAGGAAGATCAATATTGAACAGATGGGGGAAAAATCTTTTGATTAGCTTGTTTCCTTGATTCAGGCTGGATGCCTGAGATTATATTCTGCTGAAAATATAAGCGTTGCCTGGATGAATCTCATC
This sequence comes from Darevskia nairensis, assembly GCA_034642065.1. NCBI lineage: Eukaryota > Metazoa > Chordata > Lepidosauria > Squamata > Lacertidae > Darevskia > Darevskia nairensis. The sequence continues at coordinate 8,902 of JAWWNI010000862.1, forward strand.
CGAGGCCAGACTGCTTTGGGAGGTGCTGAGCTCACTGGATGTATTTAGAAGAAGAAGAAGAAGAAGAAGAGTTTGGATTTGATATCCCACTTTATCACTACCCGAAGGAGTCTCAAAGCGGCTAACATTCTCCTTCCCCTTCCTCCCCCACAACAAACACTCTGTGAGGTGAGTGGGGCGGAGAGACTTCAGAGAAGTGTGACTAGCCCAAGGTCACCCAGCAGCTGCATGTGGAGGAGCGGAGACACGAACCTGGTTCCCCAGATTACGAGTCTACCGCTCTTAACCACTACACCACACTGGCTCTCAGTGGAAGCTGGTTGGTCATTCATCAGAGATGCTGTAACTGCAAGAATCCTACACTGAAATGAGGAAATGGCCCAGGACAGCCGATAACCAGGGATGATAAGTATTTGACTGCTTCGATCTGTGGAACTGGCAACAGTGGTGTGCAGTCAGTGGATACAGGAGTCTATTCTGGCCCCCTAAATGTTTCCTTGGTGCCTAATTCCCAAAGCCTAGGAAGCTTCTGCCCATCATAAGGAGGGAAGTGTGATGCTCATAAACATCACCACTCCCAAATTGCCCTTGTAAGCTGGTGCCTATTGACAGCACGGTGCTTTCTTCATCACTCGCTGAAAAGCATTTTTGTTCAGACAAGCCTATTCAGACTTGAACCTCATTTGCGGTATATACATTAAAATCAGCATCATACCACTTTTAAATAGTCAGGTCTTCCCCGAAAGAATCTTGGACTGCAGCTTGTCAAGGGTGCTGAGGGTGGTTTGGAGACCCCCTATTTTCTCCACAGAGCTAAAATTCCCAGAGTTCCCTGGGAAAAGATAGGTAAAGGTAAAGGGACCCCTGACCATTAGGTCCAGTTGTGACCGACTCTGGGGTTGCGGCGCTCATCTCGCATTATTGGCCAAGGGAGCCGGCGTACAGCTTCCAGGTCATGTGGCCAGCATGACTAAGCCACTTCTGGCGAACCAGAGCAGCGCACGGAAATGCTGTTTACCTTCCCGCTGCAGCGGTACCTATTTATCTACTTGCACTTTGACGTGCTTTTGAACTGCTAGGTTGGCAGGAGCAGGGATCGAGCAACGGGAGCTCACCCCGCCACGGGGATTCGAACCACCGACCTTCTGATCGACAAGCCCTAGGCTCTGTGGTTTAACCCACAGCCCCACCTGTGTCCCCTGGGAAAAGATATTGGTTGTTAAACCACTCTATTATAGAGCCTGAGTCCTGGAGATGGAATTTTGGTCACTCCACTGTCATGATTTAGTAATAGAATATTGGCGGCAGGAATATGGGAGATGTGATGGGAGCTGAGAGAGAAAGCATTGAAGAAGCCCAACAAAAATACAGATGGCCTTATCCAATATACAGAAAACAGGCCAGGTTAGCTCGCCCAAACAGATCATGCTGTGAACAGATATTCACTCTACAACAGATCGTTCGAAAAGCTATTACTTGGCAAAACTCATCTGAAAATCAATTCTGTTGGTTGATCTCCCCCGCCCCTTTTTAAAAAAGAATGCAAGCAAGCCCGTCAACAGAGTAGCTTGGAGAAGCATGGCTAGATGCATTGAGACACTGAGAAAATTAACCAATGCTTTTTATTATGGAAACAGACAAAAATAATAATACCTGATATTGGACTGAGTATGTGCTGTGATGCAGCTACTGAGATGAGGCTGAGCTGCTTATTTGCAGTCCGCTCCACTTACAGCATCCTCCCCTGAGAGCAGTTGCTTTCATATACTGTACTGAAAGCAAATGCTCATCTCCTGCTCAGCCCCAAGCATGGTATGTGATCTTGGTCAAGACAAAGGTAAATGTCAACATTAGGCACAGATTCAGTACAGAAAAGTTCTGAAGTCTGTTCTCCAGATTCTGAAATGTTTTCTTGCTCCTTTGCCATTATGGGTATCCTTTTCAAGAAATCTCCCAAAGAACCCCAAGATTCCATTGGAACACAGCTTGAAAACTCCTGCTTCCATCTCTGAAGCCAAGCAGCAGACCAGGCTGAGCTCTTCCGAGGAAGATGGGTTGGAAGGTAGCAACTTTCAGAGTCCAGATCCACCACCTCTCTGGCCAGCCCAATTCCTCTGCTCCCCCCACCCTCCCGGACATAGAATAGAATAGAATATATTTTATTGTCATTGTCCCCTTTGGGGACAACGAAATTACTTGGCTGCTCCATCCTCCCAGATAGGGCACTCCACACAAAAACAAAACAACTACAAAAACACTGATTAAAACCATACACACTGATTAAAACCATACAATGATAAAACATAACAGGTAAGATTAGATGACTTCAAAGTCCAGGCTTCCCATTCAAGGCCGCGATCACTCTGGAGAAGAAGCTGTTTCTAAGACGGCTTGTTCTTGTTGTCATCGTCCTGTATCTCCGCCCCGATGGCAAAAGTTCAAAGAGACAGTGACCAGGATGCGATGGATCTTTCACTATGTCCAGTGCTTTTCTGTGGCACCTCATGGCATAAATCTGCTCTAAGGTGGAGAGCGAGCAGCCAACAATGCTCTCTGCTGCCTTAACAACTCTGCACAACCCCATCGTGTCCTTGGTAGTACAGCTTCCGTACCACACACATAAGCCATAAGTGAGCACACTCTCAATGGCATCATGTGTTTGTTCTTCTTCTTCCAAATGCACAATGGCCAAAAGCACACAGCCACAAGCTGGCCCATTTATTACACAGGCAATATCACAGGTTTGCAACACTGAGCTATTGTTCAATAGGCTAACATTTCTTTCTTTCTTTTAAAAGTTTCACATGATTCAGAAGCTCCAAAAGTGGACTTCTGTCTTTGATTCTTTCTCTCTTATTTAACACTGCTATCCATTGATGACGCGAAACTCGAAGCATGATCTTTTCAGGGGAAAGTGAAGGTCACGCACACATACAAAAATGCACACAACTCTTTTGGACCATTTCCTGCATAAGATGCCTTATGATCTTTCTCCACAGCCTAATCAGATGAGTAGCTACATCATGTGTTGTTCAACCACCCCCTCCCTGAGAAGATTCCCTTGTATGCCAGCCTACTGTGCCTCCTTCTAAAAAATTCAATTAATTTTCAGAGCAGTAGCTTACAGCAAGAGAATTTCTCACAGTCAATTTTGCAAGACCTCTGCAGGGAAATGAAGAGGGCCGCAGGATTCTTAGGCATGAAAAAGTTCAAATAAATCTAGCATTTCCCTTTTGGCCCAAGAGGTCAGAGGTCTCCCGGTCACACACGCAGAGAGAGGTTCTAAATTCTAGCAGAGAGGAACTGCAAAAGGAAATGGGTGAAGACTCTATATACTAGTTCACCCCAATATTTTCTTCAAAAAATTCATTCCCCTTAAAAGTGGACTCCCCCACCCCGCCTCTTTTATATGGAAGGGGACAGAACAGAGTGGACAGGCCTCTATATGGTGCCATGTGGTCAATCCGGAAAGTGCTTCCGGGCTGCAAGTCTGCACACAAACAGCCGTGGTCTACTGTGAGTGAGCATGGGATTTTTAAACACCTGTAAGCCAAAAAGAAGGGACACAGGTGGCACTGTGGGTTAAACCACAGAGCCTAGGTCTTGCCGATCAGAAGGTCAGCGCTTCGAATCCCTGCGACGGGGTGAGCTCCCGTTGCTCGGTCCCTGCTCCTGCCAACCTAGCAGTTCGAAAGCACGTCAAAGTGCAAGTAGATAAATAGGTACCGCTCCGGCGGGAAGGTAAACGGCGTTTCCGTGCGCTGCTCTGGTTCGCCAGAAGCAGCTTAGTCATGCTGGCCACATGACCTGGAAGCTGTACGCCGGCTCCCTCGGCCAATAAAGCGAGACCCCAGAGTCGGTCACGACTGGACCTAATGGTCAGGGGTCCCTTTACCTTTAAGCCGAAAAGAAGATATCTCATTTAGTTCATGAAGCCCAATACCCCACCATCATCATGTTCCCCCCTGCCCTTTTCAGAGGCATCTTTGATTTGCCCCCTATGCCCTTTGAATGGTTGAAATAAAGACCATGTGAATTTTCAGTGAAGCCTTACCATTTATCTTCCTAAGGGTGGCACATGGAAGATGGACCAAGCTTGTTTTCTTCTGCTCCGGAGGGTAGGACCCGAACCAATGACTTCAAGTTTCAAGAAAGGAGATTCTGACTCAACATCAGGAAGAACTTTCTGATGGAACAGACTCCCTCAGGACGTGTTGGACTCTCCTACACTGGAGGGTTTTTAAGCAGAGGTTGGAGGGCCATCCATCATGGATGCTTTAGTTGAGATTCCTGCATTGCAAGGGGCTGGACTAGATGACCCTTGGGGTCCCTTCCAACTCTTCAATTCTATGATTCTTTTATCCTTAACTTCTCCACCCCTCGCACTCTGCAACAAACTGATGAATGAATCGAACTGATTCTTCACATAGGTTTCCCCCAGTCACAGCTAGCTCAGCCCCTTGAGAGTGAAGGCATGGCAATCTCAAGAGATGTTGGATGCCTGTAGTGGAGGATCAAAATAGTTCCACCCTTCCAGTAACAAAACCAAGGAAAGTCTTCCAGAGTAAGCCCATTGACATGAAATGCTGTTGTTTTGCATTTCTTGTATGTGCCAAGGAGATTCAGAGACTTATTTTCAGGGGCTGTTACTAGGCAATACCCATATTCAGGGTAGTTCCACTGAAAGTAATGGGGCCACATCCATGCCATAGATTTAAAACACTCTCACCTAGTTTTTTATCAAACATGTTAGTCTTCCCCCAAAGAATCCCAGAAGCTGTAGTTCTGTTAAGAGTGCTGCCCCTCACAGAGCTCTAGTTCGCAGCACCTTTAACAAACTACAGCTCCCAAGAATCTTGGAGGGAAGCCATGTCTGTTAGAATGGCACAAGAATCCTTTAAATATATTACTACCCTAAGGTAAAGAGGTAAAGGACCCCTGGAAGGTTAAGTCCAGTCAAAGGCGACTATGGGGTTGCGGCGCTCATCTCGCTTTCAGACCGAGGGAATCCAATGTTTGACCACAGACAGCTTTCCGGGTCATGTGGCCAGCATGACTAAACTGCTTCTGGCTCACAGACCGCTGTGACGGAAAACAGAGTGCATGGAAATGCCATATATCTTCCTGCCTATTTATCTACTTGCACTGGCGTGCTTTCGAACTGCTAGGTTGGCAGGTGCTGGGACAGAGCAACGGGAGCTCACCCTGTCGCGGGGATTCAAACAGCTGACCTTCCTATTGGCAAGCCCAAGAGGCTCAGTGGTTTAGACCACAGCGCCACCCATTCTTACCCTACTGCATTGTTTGCCATATTAATTTTTTGCTGTTTAAAATTGCATTTTATTCCCATTTAATACTGTGAGGTGCTTTGCGGAGACTTTTCTTTTTTTGCTTTGAAAAGGCAGAGTTTAAGTGCCTAAATAAATAAAACGAAGCAGATAACCTGTGAACTTCCCAGTGGATGTGTGTCACAACGCAACCTCTGGTGCTTGGACGCTGAGGGCATTGTTCATGAACCGCAACACATTCCCAGTTGCGAGAGGTAAGGAATAAAACCCCTCCCCATTTTACAAAAAGAGGGTTCTGTCAGGGGATTGTGACCAAGAATGCTCCATGACTATCTCACTTTTGCACACAATCCCTGTTTGCGCTCCAGAAAAGGTGCACTCTAATGAGCTCCACACTAATGCCTAATAATACTCATATATTCCTTACAGACTTTCTAAGCTCTTGAAGAGTATCTCTGGGTTCCCAGAGGCTTCTGTTTTTGAAGGGGAAACTGGCAGGCATGGAAAATGAACCCATCCATTCATTACAGAGGCTGGCTTCCATGTGAGGCACAGAGATTAAAATGCTTAGAAGACGAAGATGAAAAAGAGAGAGACTTGTCATTAACATACTGTACACACTAATATTTAGACTGTGCATGCTAATACTGAGTATTCTCACTCAACCTAAGCTAAACTGGGATTGCTAAACTGTTAATACCCACCCCACATCCCGTGTGGTTGCGGTTGAAAATCTCTTCCCCATGGTCTTTTAACCAATTAATCAACAACTGAATCAATTCAATGTAAATTCATTTCCATAGTACTGGAATCTTAATAGAGTTGCCTTTTGAGATATCAATGGAAGATAAAGATAAGCTGCAATTTAATTAACAAAAGCGATCCCTTAGATGCAAAGGGCATCTTTGATATTCTCTTTACTGTTTTCTATTAAAGCAGAACCAAATTAACCTCAACTTCCCGTATCAACCACCCCAAATAATGACTAAAAATTGGATTGTCCGACCTAACCAATTATTTAGCTGACTGACCAATTAGCTAAATTTAATGTTTGTACTGTACTGATTAAGGGACGCGGGTGGCGCTGTGGGTTAAACCACAGAGCCTAGGGCTTGCCGATCAGAAGGTCGGCGGTTCGAATCTCTGTGACGGGGTGAGCTCCCGTTGCTCGGTCCCTGCTCCTGCCAACCTAGCAGTTCGAAAGCACGTCAAAGTGCAAGTAAATAAATAGGTACTGCTCTGGCGGCAAGGTAAACGGCATTTCCATGTGCTTCTCTGGTTCACCAGAAGTGGCTTAGTCATGCTGGCCACATGACCTGGAAGCTGTACACCGGCTCCCTCGGCCAGTAAAGCGAGATGAGCGCCGAAACCCCAGAGTTGGTCACGACTGGACCTAACGGTCAGGGGTCCCTTTACCTTTACTGTACTGATTAAAGCTTATAGCCCTACAAAAGTAATGTATATACTGTATCTGAGTCAGTTAGTAGCCAACAATTTTATGAGCTGGTTCAGCATTTTGTAAACAAGCATTAGAAAGCCTGACTAGAAAGCCAACTAGGACAGACTCTGGCGAGTTTACTTTTAAGCATTACTTGAGAATGATTAATCCTGGTTTTCAAGAAACAATGGCTACTTAAACTAGCCAGCTTCATAACCCATTGTTTGAAATTGGCTTGTTAAGCAACTAACCATTGCTTGATTTGAGCCCGTATTCACAGCCAGCATCCTTTGTAACTGCAAGAAAGCTCAGCAAATGCCATTGTCCCACACAGCTTGGAGGAGGACAGAGGAGTGTGTAAGTCTGATACTTCAATGAGGTTCATCCACATGGTGCTAACCATGGTTTAGAACCACGCTAACCATGGTTTAGAACCACATGCAAATCAGCCGAATAATACTAAATGAGATCTTGGTGTGAGACAGTGACTCAAGTCAATTCAGATATCACATCAAACCATACTTTAGAAAACCATACTTTAGAAAACCAACCACAGTGTTCCATGTTCAAACATAGCTCATCTGTAATGTGAAGTCCATTAAGTGTTACGCAAAGAAGACTTGTGTATGTGTACAGTCATACCTCAGGTTGCGAACGCTGTGGGTTACGTTTTTTCGGGTTGCGCTCGCACCAAACCCGGAAGTACCGGAATGGGTTACTTCTGGGTTTCGGCACTCGCGCATGCGCAGAAGCGCTGTATCACAATCCACGCGTGTGTGTGTGCAGAAGCGGCGCTGCGGGTTGTGAATGCTGCGGGTTGTGAACATGCCTCCCGCACAGATCATGTTCGCAACCCGAGCATCCACTGTACTCTCTCTTCCAATCTCTGTCCCTTCTTGTTTTCTATATTCTGCTTTACTTCTGTTTTTGTGGGAAAACATAGTTTGTTATTATATCAGAAACAGTAAGCTGTGGTTGGCCAGCTCTGGTGTAATAACAAAGTATGATTTCCACAAATCATAAGTGGTTTGTACATGAGAGAGAGAGAGAGAGAGAGAGAGAGAGAGAGAGAGAGAGAGAGAGAGAGAGAAGGGAAGGGTTCGTGCATTTGTGTGTGCGCTCGCACATGCATGTGCAATCCCTAACAACCACTCACCTCTGCATGTGGCCAAAAACTGCATGTGCTCACCCCTAGTTTAGCAAAACTCTGCTCTTGCAAATACAGTGCAGTAATTCTTTCTGCCCTGTGGCATAATTCAAAGGTTGTGCAGCTCATTAAAACCCAGAGCATTTTTGATAATTACTTCCAAATCTTTAGCGATCTGCCTGAAAGCTACATCATATGATCTTCCAGCACATGATGTTGTACAAGTCTTCCTTGCACAAATTGGAAGGCTTGTAAAATCATGGGGAAAGGGCCTTAGCTCAGCGGTAGAGCATCTGTTTTGATTCAAAAGGCCCCATTTTCAACCCTCTGAGCTGCTGTAGGTCAGTGTAGATCATATTGAGCTGGATAGAATGGTCTGATTCAGTGTAAGCCAGCTAACTATGTTTCTATGATGCTCTCTCTTTAGATATTATCCAACTTAAAAAAGAGAGCATTTTAATAGCACTGCTATTCTAATGCATTCAGGTTATTAACATTTGCTACAATTCTTCCCAATAATAGCAATGATTAGTAATCATGCTAACACTAGAACTCCCAGTACGTTTCCGAGCACAATTCAAAGTGTTGGTGCTGACCTTTCAAGCCCTAAGCAGCCTCGGCCCAGTACACCTGAAGGAGCGTCTCCACCCCCATCATTCAGCCCGGACACTGAGGTCCAGCTCCGAGGGCCTTCTGGCGGTTCCCTCATTGTGAGAAGTGAGGTTGCAGGGAACGAGGCAGAGTGCCTTCTTGGTAGTGGTGCCCGCCCTGTAATGCCCTCCCTTCAGATGTCAAGGAAATAAACAACTATCTGACTTTTAGAAGATATCTGAAAGCAGCCCTGTTTAGGGAAGTTTTTAATGTTTGATGTTTTAGACCACAGCGCCACCCGCATACAATGAAGCTAAATGTTGGAAGGTTCAAATGAAGGAAATTACTTCATGCAGCACAGTGAACTTGCTTCCACGGGAGACAAGTGATCTCCACCAACTTAGATGGTTTTAAGACAAACTCATGGAGAGTAAGTCTGTCAATTGTTGCTAGTAGCCATGATAACTATATGCTGCCTCCATAGATGTAGGTAGTATCGCTTCTGAATACCACTTGCTGGAAACCACAGGAGGGGAAAGTGAGTTTGCGCATCTGGTCCTCACGGGCATCTGGTAGGCCTCTACGAAACAGGATGCTGGACTAGATGGGCCACACAGGCTCTTCTTACATTCTTCTTACAAATTACGATTTCCAAACACCATAAGCAAGTCCAAATTCGAGCTACTATCCTGCACTTTTGCATGCAGAGATAAGATGCCCATTTTCAGTTATGTCGGTGGCATGGGAGCTGACGGTGCAATGGGGCTCTTTCTTTCCACCTGGTTGCAAGAGAGGAGCCCCAGGTGGCCAGGTGGAGTCCAAAGAAGGCTGGTCTGCATGGGAAAATGGGACACTGGCTTTGGCTCCGCCTACTGTTGGTCTCCCCGCCTTCCTGCATATCAGCCTCCACTAGAACAGTTGACAGCATGGCTCCTCCCCATGTGAGTAGTTTCTGTGGGCGGGGCAACAGCGGAATAGGAATAGGCAACTAGGCGAACTCCTTCTACGTAGCCAGAGATTTCACTTAGGAACCCAGTGATGAGGGAAGGAATTCCATGGTAGCCGTCAGTGCAATGTAAGGAGAATGCTAAAGACTTAGCGCTAGTGCAGGATTCTAGAGGTATAGAGGCAGTTTAACAAGCCAGGTATGTGTGTGCAATGTCAAAGGGATGAGATGCAAATGACACCATTGCATAATTATTGTTCATATCGGCCCTGCAAAATGCACAGCACAAGCACCTAAAATCCTTTAATTCCAAAAGAACGTTAGGAATTTTATTTCCCTGGTCTCATTTTATGTAATTCTAGGGAGAGACGGGGCAGGGGAATCAGTAAGAGTAGTGTTTAAAGAAATTAAAGCTGTAGCTACCTTTTTTCTTTTTTCGCAAAACCCTCGTTTGAGGAATACTGGATTATAGGTCATTGTTTTTGTAGAGGCAGTTAATGCATGCCTCTAAAACATATTTTTCTTGACATGGTACCGAAGGAATGGCTAGGGGTGCAGTTGGGAGAGAAAGAGAATCCTTACAGCAAAAGGGAAAAACCACATTTTTTTAAAAAAGTAGAACAAGTTGTATTAAAAACAACAACTATTGGATAAAAAAAAAAATCAATGACAATTCTGTAATAGGCCAAAGCACTGCAATATATTGCGACATGAGATGTGGACCCTGAGGTCTTGTGCATCAGTGGTCTAAAACAAGAAATTAAGCATAAGAATTCTGTAGAATGCATGAACAGGGCAACACTTCCAGAGTGGCAAGTAAAGTCAACACACCAGAAATAAACTACAAAGTACAGTGGTACCTTGGTTCTCAAACGGCTTGGCTCCCGAACAAATTGGCTCCCGAACGCCACAAACCTGGAAGTAAGGGTTCCGATTTGCAAATGTTTTTCGAAAGCCGAACGTCCGATACGGCTTCCGCTTGGGTGCAGGAAGCTCCTGCAGCCAATTGGAAGCTGCGCCCAGGTTTCGGGAGTCGAACGGACTCCCAGAATGGATTAAGTTCGAGAACCAAGGTACCACTGAAATACGCTTTATGCATGCAGTTTCCTATGTAAGTGGGAGTGGCAGGTATGACTGGGCTGTGGAGCTGATTCTCAACACAGGTGCTGCTGCTGCAGCATCCCTGGATGGTGCAGGGGTGAGTTCAGGGCTATCCCAAAGAGCCACTCCAATACTCCCACCATTGCAAATGTACATTTCCAACCTCAGCACCACCCTGCCCATCCAGGTAAGTTCAGGAGGCAGACATGGACCATTCCTGTATTCAAGGGCCAAAGGCAACTGGTTTTTAATTTTCTTCTACAATGTACTGCAGCGATTTGGCCTAGAACATGATGGTCGCCGAAGAATCCATTTATCCGATGGCTATTTTATAGCAATAAAAATGTTTGTTAAGCCGTGCTTTTTCCTTGGTTGCTAGAGATGTGGTTGGAGCAAAATGAGGGCGGCAGCTAAAAAGCACGTGACTTTTGTAAAGATTCTGATCATGCACAGAGCCTACGCTCTTGTGCGTGCTTCAGCTCTATCGAACAGGTAGGTGGCTGGGCAGAAGCTCAGCATTCTTTGAAATGCACCCCCTGGCTGTGCAGGCTTAGACAGAGCCAATAGCTGAATTCAGTGGGGCTCACTCTCTAGTTTAGAGCAGCAGTTGGGGACTGCAGCCGCACAAAGTGCAGGAAACACAGGTTCGTCCCCATTTGTCGATTGCACTTTATACTTTCAAGGGCACACCTGACATTTCTTAGCCGTGCATCTAAGAAACATAAAATGGGTTGCATCCAGAGTTGCCCAGAGAGGGTCTCCACTAATTGGATGTTCCTGTGGGTGGAGGGGGGGGGAGTGATATTCATCAATTGCTCCTGCAGATCCCTACGGAGACCCCTTTGGAGCAGGATAGGAGGTAGAAACCATCTCAAATGGTCTATTCCAGGCATAGGCAACCTTGGCTCTCCAGATGTTTTAGAACTACAACTCCCATGATCCCTAGCTAACAGGGCCAGTGGTCAGGGATGATGGGAATTGTAGTCCCAAAACATCTGGAGGGCCAAGGTTGCCTATGCCTGGTCTATTCTCTCCCTCCGGTGGAAGCCCCAGATGTTGGATCCATGGATGGTTGGCTGGCTTCCGTTTGTCTTGGGAGACAGACCGGCTTCCTTGTTATCATTGCTTCTTACGGAATGTGCATCATGCTTGACAGAGGCTGTTTTTGTGTGCCACAGTAAAGCCATAGGAAATTGTTATTTGAAAATGCTCCTCCCCTAGCGCAAGCAACAAACCATGGTTTAGCGTTACATCTAACCCAGGAGTCGTGGTGAAGCTGAGGTTTGTTCCTGGCTTACCAGTTGTGGGGAACTTCCAAACTGTTGTCATTTTCAGGTGGGATTCAGTCAGATACAGGCAAACTCAGGTTGCACAATTAAAGTCGGTTTGGAGCTCTTGTGCAACAAACCCGCTTCCCAAAAAGCAACAGGATTTTTGAGAGAAGGAAAGTGATGGGAAAATACACTTGCCTGGTATAATGTCATCTAACTTTCCCCAAAACAAATTGAGAGTGGATGCTCAGCAAAAAGTTGCTTTTGGACCTCTCTGCAAGCAAATCAGGTTGCCTGGAAGAGACCATGGTTTGGAGTAAAGCAATCCACAATCCCACTAAACTAGGGTTTGTGCTCCTACTTGCACTAGGGGAGAAATGAAGTGGGAGCGATCTCTGCATTCACGGTAAGCTGTTAACTATTGTTTACTGTGACATGATGGGTGCAAAAGGAAGGTCTCTGCATCAAAGAGCTGGCATTCTAAAGGCAAGATCCAACCCAGATTAAAAAGTAAAGGGACCCCTGACCCTTAGGTCCAGTCGTGTCCGACTCTGGGGTTGCGGTGCTCATCTCGCTTTATTGGCTGAGAGCCGGCATACAGCTTCCAGGTCATGTGGCCAGCATGACAAAGCCGCTTCTGGCGAACCAGAGCAGCGCACGGAAATGCTGTTTACCTTCCCGCCAGAGCGGTTCCTATTTATCTACTTGCACTTTGACGTGCTTTCGAACTGCTAGGTTGGCAGGAGCAGGGACCGAGCAACGGGAGCTCACCCCGTCGCAGGGATTCGCACCGCCGACCTTCTGATCAGCAAGCCCTAGGCTCTGTGGTTTAACCCACAGCGCCACCTGGGTCCCCCCCCAACCAAGATTAAGCATTCCTAATTTCAAAGGAAGAGATGATGCATATACTTAAGGTTGCAATGTTACACACACTTATCTGGGAGTAAGTCCCATTTAACTCAATTGACCTTACCTTAGAGTAGAGATATCTAGATATCTGGATTACTACTGAAATCAATGGAAATTTTATTTATCATAAACTGGATGGGTGTGTGTGATTTAAACAATTACATAAAGCATCTATAACCCTATATTTGTTGAGGGATTATATTTCCGAAATTACCAAGATAGTCTTGGGATACTTAGCTGAGATTTTTAAAGCTATATCTGTCTGATTTATTCAGCGGTGGCTACCGAGCCTTTTATATATTTTATGTGTTTGGATTCTTAATGTATTTGGATGACTTTGTATGCCTATATTTAAACTTATGCCAATAAAGGTTAAAAAACAAACCCATAATGGTTTGAGGTTTTTTGTTTTGTTTTGTTTTGCTCCTGTAATAATTATTGAATAAATATTTCAAAACAGAGTCTCATAAAACTGCCCACAGTTAAGGCACTTTTAAAGTCTCATAGATTCCGAGCAGGGAGTTACACACATTAAATCTCTCCAATGAAAACCATCAGGGGCTTTAAAAGGCTTAACTCTGGCTAGACTCTATCCATTAATTAATTAATTAATTAATTAATGGGGCGATCCAGCCAAATTAAATCCCACTGATTTCAATGTGCTGAACTTGAAAGTGTTTTAAGACAGCAATGCTACTAGGTTGCATGGAACTCATGGGCCTTACAACCGAGTAAACTGCATAAGCTCAACTTCTTAACTGAAATAATCAAGGCTTGAAAGTGCAAGAAGGCTGAAATCCTGACACAGTGAAGTGAGTCAAGCTCAGCTCTGTGGGACTACCGATTCAACCGAGCTGGATCACGCCCATAGTTTGGAACACAGCTCCTGAACCGGGGGTTTGAAAATGCTTCCAGCCTGCAAACCCTACAACATATTTAATACTAATAATGATTTTATTATTACTTCCTTGAGGGCAACAGGATCACAGGGTAAACATGCCATGCCTTTGGCTGGGCTCCTTAGAAAAAGCCCACGGGAGACCAATGCACTGAAGCGGAGCCATGCACATTGATCCCAATGGGCCTCCTCTGAGTAGGGCTTAGCAGGCCACACACCCTGTGCCTGGAGCACCCACCCCGAGTCAGTAGGGGGACCTACCTCTGCTCCTCACTCCCCCTTCCCACCCCCACCTCTCTGCCTGGAGCACCCACTCCAAGATAGGGGGGGGGAACCTACCTCCCCGCCCCTTTCCTCTTGCGCCTGGCGCACCCACCAACCCGGATCAGTAGAGAGACTTACCTCAACCTCTGACTCTCACCCCCAAGCCCCTGCGCACCCACCCCGAGTCAAAAGGCGGACCTACCTTTGCTACTCACTCCCCGCCTCCCATCACCTCTCCCCCCCCCCGGCACTCACCCGCGATGTCCCACAGCTGCAGCCGCACCACTGTCTCCGGGTCCCAGCTGAGCACCTTGAGCGCAAAGTCCACGCCGATGGTGGCGCGGTAGTGCGGCGAGAAGTTCTGGTGGACGTAGCGCTTGATGATGCTGGTCTTGCCCACGCCCAGGTCGCCGATGACCAGCAGCTTGTAGAGGCGCTCCTTCTGGCCGGCCGGCTTCTGCATCGCCCTCCTCGCCGCCGCCGCCTCCTCTTCCGACGGCGCGGCCGCGGCGCTGCCCAGCGAGCTGCCTGGCGCGCCGGTCCCGGGATCTGATCGCGAGCTCGCCAGGGAGAAGGGGAAGGCAGGCCGAGGGGGAGGGCCCAAAGGCGGGCGGGGGTGGGGTGGAGGGTGGGGAGACACCCCTTGACAACCGGGCGAAAGAGCGTGCCAAGGTCGTCGCAAGGGATGGCTTCCAAGGATCCCCAACCGAGGGAACCGCTGCGAGAAGTTTTGGCAAAGTTTGGCGCGACTTTTTTCTATGCTTCGTGCGGATCAGGCGCAGCAGCCTGGGGAAACTGCCTTAAGGACGTAAGACGAGCCCTGCAGGATCAGCCCAATGGCCCATCTCCTTCTCGTCCAGCATCCTGGGCTCACCGGGGTTGACCAGATGCCTCTTCTGGGAAGCCTACAAGCAGGAGCTGAGCGCAGGAGCTCTATGGCTTCCAGAAACTGCTGTTCAGTAGCATTGCTGCCTCCGATCAGGGGTGCCAAGCCAACTTGAATAAAAAATGGGGGGGGGGAGAGCTACACCTCGCCCTGCGTAATTGATGATGATGATGATGATGATGATAATAATAATAATAATAATAATAATAATTTATTATTTATACCCCGCCCATCTAGCTGGGCTTCTCCAGTCACTCTGGGCGGCTTCCAACAGAATACTAAAATACAATAATGTATTAAACATTAAAAGCTTCCCTAAACAGGGCTGCCTTCAGATGTCTTCTAAAAGTCTGGTAGTTGTTGTTCTCTTTGACATCTGGTAGGAGGGCATTGCACAGGGCGGGTGCCACTACCGAGAAGGCCCTCTGCCTGGTTCCCTGAAACTTGGCTTCTCGCAGTGAGGGAACCGCCAGAAGGCCCTCGGCGCTGGATCTCAGTGTCCGGGCTGAACAGTGGGGGTAGAGACGCTCCTTCAGGTATACTGGACCGAAGCCATTTAGGGCTTTAAAGGTCAGCACCAACACTTTGAATTGTGCTCGGAAACGCACTGGGAGCCAATGTAGGTCTTTCAAGACCAGTGTTATGTAGTCTCGGCGCCCGCTCCCAGTCACCAGTCTAGCTGCCGCATTCTGTATTAGTTGTAGTTTCCAGGTCACCTTCAAAGGTAGTCCCACGTAGAGTGCATTGTAGTAATCCAAGCTAGAGATAACTAGAGCATGCACCACTCTGGCGAGACAGTCTGTGGTCAGGTAGTGTCTCAGCCTGCATACCAGATTGAACAGCTAAACAGCTGCCCTGGACACAGAATTAACCTGCGCTTCCATGGACAGCTGCAAGTCCAAAATGACTCCCAGGCTGCGCACCTGGTCCTTCAGGGGCAGTTACCCCATTCAGGACCAGGGAGTCCTCCACACCTGCCCGCCTCCTGTCCCCCAAAAACAATTGATCACATGATGCTCAAATATTTTATGGGGGGGGGGGCAAAGGGATCTCGGCCCCTAGGAGTTGGCTCCTATGCCATGGATAGCCTTCTCCTCCCTTAATTTGTCTAATTCTCTTTTAGGCTAGTGGCCATCACTGCCAATCCTGTGGCAGTGAGTTCCATTGTTTTAACTGCAACGCTGCATGAAGAAGTGCCTGCTTTTATCTGCCCTGAATCTTTCAAGATTCGCTTTCCTTGGATGTCGGCAAGTTCTAGAGCTGTGAGAGAGGGAGAAAAACTCTCCTCTATCCACTTTTTCCATGCCGTGCCTAATGTTACGTTCATATATCATGACGCCTCTTCTCTAAAATTAAAAAGTCCGCAACTTTGTACATCCTTTGTGGTTTATTGTGAAGAGGGACTGTTAAGCTACTCTGAGAATTGTAGCTCTGTGAACCTTCTGCAGGCAAATCAGGTGATCTACCATTGAGTTTCCTTGCAAATAGGGCACCTGGGGGAAAGGTTGTCTGCGCACTGCAAAGGGCAGACAACCTTTCACAACCCCCCTGCAAGACTGATTAGGTGGGGAGATACGAACAAACTCGTAATGGAGATTTACTTGAAAATTCAATTGTGGTTCTCTTTTTACAAGAGGACATATTTAGAAGCTGCTGGCCTCATATTCGTACCACGCTCTGTTTTCTTACACACAGTTGAGGACACAGCAATTTAGCCGAAGCTGTATTCCCTACATGGTCAATATTCAATTGCCGTTACATCCGACAATGTACCTTTTTCGTTCCTGAAAAATGGCAAGTACTGGCATGGAACCTCTTAGCAAGGCTTCCCCCCCCCCCAGCACCCCCCCATGCAATCAAGTCTTTCAAAATATAAATGGCTCTATAAACAAAGGAAGTTAATTTTATTAATGAAATGAACCTGCTTATTGAAGATCTAAAATAAAGTTCTCAGCATTAGGTAAAGCTTAGTACCCAGTAGAAATATATACTAGTGAACTGGCCCTCTTTTTAATGGCTAACGATCGTCTCTTCTGTTAGGCGTGCAGAATAAATCTGTTTTACTGTTTAGTTTTTGCACATTTGGAAGATCTGTGATACGGAAGATCTCTCTCTCTCTCTTCTGGCAACAAAGAGGCATTTTATTTGTAGTGGATATTGTCGCAAATGTTAGTAATAGTTGTTGTAATAAACCAGGGGTCCCCAGACTAAGGTGCGCAGGCCGGATACGGCCTACGCAGGCCAATTATCCGGCCCCAGACAACCCCCGCCGCTGCCACCTGCTGTTACCTGCGCGGCGCGGCTGCCCATCTCCGGGTTGGCGCAGTGCCGGAAATAGCTTGGGCGCATACGCAAGTGTCATTTCCGGTGCACTTCCGGGTCTGCGGAAGCCTGTGTGAACATGCACAAGCTATTTCAGGTGCCGCACCGACCCGGAGGTGGGCCGGAAATGACGCTTGCGCATGCGCACAAGCTATTTCCGGCGCCGCGCCACACCAGAAGTGCGCCGGAAAAAGCGAGTGCGCATGAGTATGGGCGCGCACTCCCCCGCCCTCCGGCCTGCCGCGCAATCGGCGCCAGAGGAACCCTGTAATAAACACACAATCAAGTGCTAGTTTTCTAGCAAATGAGAAAGTCTCATTGAGCCTACATTTGATTCTGCCATATACATACAAGCAAGGCCGGTGTGTGTGTGTGTGTGTGTGTGTGTGTGTGTGTGTTGTCACTCAAGACCCCTTTACACATGGCACTACGCAACTCCGCAACCTGAAACAAACCAAACTGAAGAAGTGTGCATGCACACGAAAGCTCATAACGGTAACAAACTTAGTTGGTCTCTAAGGTGCTACTGGAAGGAATTTTTTTGTTGTTGTTTCAAACCAAACAAGTGCATTATCTCTCTGCTGCAAGATAGATTTAATCAATCCGTTTGGGTTAGGCTTCACCTTATTTCAATCAAAACATTCCGGGGGTGAAAGGACTGTTGAGTCATCAAACATGCCTGCCTGTAGTGTGATGGTTCTTGACTCACTAAATACCCACTTTACTGATTGGCTGAGAGACAAAGAATTTGCATAAATAAATATACTGTACAACAGGTCTCTTGCACAATCCCAAGAGGCAATTAGTCTACTTTGGGAGTTGGTGCTGGAAAGATGTATGTCCTGCCCTGGGAGCTATATTTTTATTAATCATTTCACTGATTTTTTTAAATTATTCTTAAAACAGTAAGCAAGCAAACAAACAAAACCATCAAAGCACAAAGCAAGTCAATTAGAAGTTTGTTGTTGTTGTTGTTGTTGTTTTACCAACTTGGGGTGGCCTGTCCTTGCATGGAAAGAGGATTATGTTGGACTAGAGCAGTTTAATTCTATCCTGTTTCATAGTTCATTTTCTGGAGAAGGGGAACACACACACACACACACACACACACACACACACACACACACACACACAACCTGGTGAGTTTTGAAAAAGCACTGGGACTTATTTAGTTATACAATAAATGGACTTTGCACATAATGGGTTCCCTTGTCATATGCCTTTTCATGGAATGATGTGGCCAGCCTCTCATCCGGTTTAGTTCAAGCCAGCCTTAGGCTTCTGTTGTAGCCCTCACACATGAATGTGGTTCTTCTTCAGACTTCCCAGTGGATTTGAAGACTGTGGCTGCACACACACACCATACTTCTAAAGCACTTGACTTTCCCCAAAGAATGGTGGGAACTGTAGTTTGTTAGGTGTGCTGAGAATTGTCTTGATGTGAGGGTAAACTACAGTTCCCAGGATTCATTGGAGCCGCGAAGAAGAAGAAGAGTTTGGATTTGATATCCTGCTTTATCACTACCCGAAGGAGTCTCAAAGCGGCTAACATTCTCCTTTCCCTTCCTCCCCCACAACAAACACTCTGTGGGGTGAGTGGGGCTGAGAGACTTCAGAGAAGTGTGATTAGCCCAAGGTCACCCAGCAGCTGCATGTGGAGGAGCAGGGAAGCGAACCCGGTTCACCAGATTATGAGTCTACTGCTCTTAACCAGTACACCACACTGGCATTAAACTCATGGTGTGTATGCAGCCTGTGGGTGGGGATGCATACAATTCAGCTTTGTCAAATTGTCTGGGTAGCTCAGTGCGGTGCTGATAAAGCCAAGGTTGCAAAGTTCAATCCCCATAGGGGACAGCTGCATATTCCTGCATTGCAGGGGGTTGGACTAGATGATCCTCAGGGTCCCTTCCAACTCTATGATTCTATTTTTTAAAATAAATTTTATTTTCAGATTTTCTCATTTTACAGAACATATCAGATAATATTTTAATACATTTAAATATACTATCGACTTCCCTTCTCCCCTTTCTCCGGTTACATAAGTTGTACCTTCTTTTTCCTGCATCTCCACCATTAAAACCTAGATATAATTATTCTCTTGCACTCAAAATTTTAATATCACCACCTGCATGTGTTTATTCTACCTTCTTGATTTCTTAATCTTCCAGTAGGTTTCACCATTTCTGCATACTCCAGTAACTTTTGCTCTTTATTTTGGGGCACATTCTTCTTTCCCACCTTTGGGCAAACATGATATGTTGTTGTTGCTGCTGCTGTTGTCGGCATCTATCTGTGTCAAGAGACAACAGAGTGCACCTCCAGGGGTGAAGTCAAATGGCTGTTAGCAGCACCAAAGTGACCTCCTCGGGGGGAAGCCAGGACAGTGTGTATGGAGGTCCTGGGCTGCCCAGACGACAAGACCCCCCCCCCCTCGGTCTTGCTCCAAAGGAAAACAGAGCAAGACGTTTGGCACCAGCTTGGCTGCAGGAGTTGCTGGAAGGAGGCATACAAGATGGTATCCAACCTTCTAAGGCAGGGGTCAGCAACCTTTTTCAGCAGGGGGCCAGCCCACTGTCCCTCCGACCTTGTGGGGGGCCGGACTATATATTTTTTTGGGGGGGGGAATGAACAAATTCCTATGCCCCACAAATAACCCAGAGATGGATTTTAAATAAAAGCACACATTCTGCTCAAGTGAAAACATGCTGATTCCCGGACCATCTGCGGGCTGGATTTAGAAGGCGATTGGGCCAGATCCGGCCCCCTGGCCTTAGTTTGCCTACCCATGTTCTAAGGCAGTGTTCCCCAACCTTGGGCCTCCAGCTGTTTTCGGACTACAATTCCCATCATCCCTGACCACTGGTCTTGCTAGCGAGGGATGATGGGAGTTATAGTCCCAAAACATCTGGAGGCCCAAGGTTGGGGAACACTGTTCTAAGGGGCTCCACTCTGGAATTGTGTAGGGTTAACTCCTTTCCTTTCCTTCTCCCAAAGATGTCCCACAAGGCAGTGGGTATGGAATTTTCCTCAGGCCAAAGGAAAGGCAAGCCAAGACTCTACCCGGTGCGGATTTTTTTTTTTTGGCACCCCATACGGACTGTGCATGTGTGGCATCCCGCGCGTGCACACTCCGTACGGAATGCCACACCTGCGCAGTCCATCCGTGCTGCTGTCACGCGCGGCAACCTTACGAGCCGCTGAGTGAGGCATTTTAATGGGCGGTGGGGCTCGACTTGGGAGTCGCGGGGGGGGGAGGTGAGCCGAGTGTCACCCCCCCTCCAGGGTGGCACCCCAATGCACCCACCTTGCTCCGCTCCTGTCCTGAGACTTATTCCCCGGGAATGTTTATAGCCACAAAGCAGCAGAGGTTTAGGATCGGATTTTCCTAAATTAGGATATTCCTTGGATGGCTTCATTAGGTTAGGCCCGGCTTCCTCAACCTCGGCCCTCCAGGTGTTTTGAGACTACAATTCCCATCATCCCTGACCACTGGTCCTGCTAGCTAGGGATCATGGGAGTTGTAGGCCAAAAACATCTGGAGGGCTGAGGCTGAGGAAGCCTGGGTTAGGCAGAGGTCTCACCGTGTGGTTGAGTTGGTTAACACCCAAACCTGTCGATATAATCTTTAATAAACCATTTCTGGCCCAGGAAACCTCGGCCACATTATTTCATGCATTGGTTACTTCAGGGCTGGATTACTGCAATGCGCTCTATGTGGGTCATTCCCTTGCGCTTGATCCAGAATCTGCAGTGAGTGTAGAATGCTGAAGCAGGATTGCTGACCTGAGTGAGGCCTTGCCATCATATAACGTCTGGGCTCAAGAGATCTGCCCAGGTTGCTGATTTGCTACGGGGTCAAGTTCAAGGGGTTACTGAGTATATAACGCCTTACCCCATAAATACCCACCGAAGCATTTCAGTCTGCAGAACTGGTACTGTTACAGGTTTCACATAGTACCCGTTCCTAATTTGTAAGTGTCGTGGGAATTTTAGAGGACATTTCCAGGTAAAAGGGTCTGATTCCGGGTGGAATCCCAAAACCCCAGCAGGACATTGTTTGAAACTCCCTGCTGCCGAAAAAAAAAACAGAGACCGGACCAGAGTTCTAGCGAGAAGCAAGGCGGCTGCTAAGCCTGACCAGTTTATTTATGAATATAGCTGTTGGCAACAGGGTTCTTCTCACGCGGCAGACGGCGGAGAAAAGAACCCTGAACAAAAGGACTGTTGGACTTATATACAGTTTACACACAGTGGACAACAAAGGAAGAGACAGGATTACACAGGTGCGGTAAGAGGGATTTACAGCAGTTGAATAGGTACCAGGAAGGGAGGAGATCCTTTGGGTGGGTCGTGTATGGGGAAAAGGAGGTTTTCCAGGTGGCTGTTGTCTATGTTGTCTAAGAAGAAGAAGAGTTTGGATTTGATATCCCACTTTATCACTACCCGAAGGAGTCTCAAAGCGGCTCACATTCTCCTTTCCCTTCCTCCCCCACAACAAACACTCTATGAGGTGAGTGGGGCTGAGAGAATTCAAAAAAGTGTGACTAGCCCAAGGTCCCCCAGCAGCTGCATGGGGAGGAGCGGAGACGCGAACCCGGTTCCCCAGATTACGAGTCTACCGCTCTTAACCACTACACCACACTGGCTCTCTGTCTAAGTTTTTAATCTGTGATATTTTAATGTATTTTGATATTTGTTGGAGGCCGCCCAGAGTGGCTGGGGAGACCCGGCCAGATGGGCGGGGTACAAATAATAAATTATTATTATTATTATTATTATTATTATTATTATTATTATATGTTAATGTCCTTTCCCTTTATTTGCAGGGTACCCTGGAGCCATGAGGGAGCCACCCGATGGGATTTCCGAGGCGGAAGGGCGTGTGTTTTTCCCAGTGACTTGATTTACTTAATAAAGCTTTATTATTGGATCGGGGTGTCTGTGTGTGCTTATGCAAAAACCTGTGTTGCAGATAACAATTGGTAACACTTAACTTGAGATACAAAAGTTACGAAGGCGAGGCATGAATACATATACATTCCAAGGTTACAGTGTACAAGAGATACATACAGTTTACATGACAAGTGGATCATAAAGGGGTATTCTTGAGACCCAAGATTTTATTTGTTTTCCCTTTATTTCCCGGTGGAGATAAGCATGGATCTTTGCTTGATCGCTGTTCCCTGGGAAACATTATCAGTTGTTACCGGAGAATGCAATGGTCACAGTATGAATTTATATAGCTTTAAGAAAGCCTCTCTGCTGAAGGGGCTGTTGGGGTGTGAGTGTTTTCACATTGCCCCCCCTTTCCCCCCAACATAAGAATGCATTGCGTGTTGGTGCATTTTTGCAGTTTGATTATCCTTGTTTAGGGGAAAGCACATCCCACAGCAATAAGAATAAAAATAAGAATTCTGATAGCTGTGACAGACACACAGAGCATGGAATACTAGGTCAACATGTTTCTTATCTGTTGCACGGATATTTCCTTTGGCTAAGTCTCCCAAACATGGCTGCTGATGTTGCGGATTTTGCAGATGATCAGTTACAATTCCTTGCTCCGTTCCTCGGGGCACATGCACTAACTTTGGGATTTAAACGCTCATTTTTTAAAAATTTCAAAGCAAACAGTAAGAGCGAGAAAGGGCAGCCAGTTATGGAGAGAAAACAATTACAGCACGTTGGCTCGAAGGCTAAATCAAAGATGTTAAAACTCTACGGCGGGGGGATTAAAAACAAGAAATGTGGTGCTTTCCTTCCTATGAAATGTTGATTTCATTGCCTGAGCATGTGTGTGAGAGCCTGGGGCGAGGGAAGCTGATGAATGATTTGGCAGATATCACAGCCTGCTTTTGGAGATATTATATGGCGAAACTGATCTGACTCCTTCAAATGGCAATAAAACACACCACAAATTCAGCAGTTGTTTGTGGATACAACAGCCCGCTGTGAGGTTGGAGTTGTGTTTCATGAAAATTCCAGGATTCAGGTCTTCAGATCTACTTTTGCTGAGGGACAGCGAGGAGGGCCTATCTGCGATTACCATCACACATGACCATGTTTTCTTGCCTGACTGTGACCTTTCCCTCACAAAAGACTTTGCGCATTCAGTAGAGTACCATTTGCAACACTTTTGCGTAATTTGATTACGCTAGGACCTTATTATTAGCCTCAGTATTATGCCATCAGTTTATTGAGTTTTTACAGGCTTGGATTTGCACACTGCACCTTAATGTGTTCATTTTAACATGTTTGATTGAGTAAACTCTTCTCAATATTTATTAGCCAATTTGGTGTTCTGGAGTTTTGGTTTTGTTTGTTCACAATTATTATAACACCTGATACTTTGTTTGTATATTTCATGAAAACTCTACATTCTTTGCTTTGCCCATTTTTGCTTCTGGAACTGCCTGCCACTGGCAGGTGACTATACCCTCCAACATTCCTCAGATCAAAATAGGGACATTTCTCATTCGCCTGCAACTAACCCTCCTTGACCCCCACCCCATTTTTTGTCCTTTCCCCTTGCCCCCCGCAGAGCGCCACCACCAACGGAACACAGCACTCTGTCCTGAGAAAACCCCTCAATCCTGGTTTTATTTTATTCTTTGGTGGATTTACAAAAAACAAACACACACACAACAATAAATCAATTTTAGAAAGGGGAAAGATTAGATGCGGATGCACAAAGCAGAGGAAATAGGGACATTCTTGGCTCCCAGTACATTTCCGAGCACAATTCAAAGTGTTGGTGCTGACCTTTAAAGCCCTAAACGGCCTCGGTCCAGTATATCTGAAGGAGCGTCTCCACCCCAATCAATCTACTGGGACCCTGAGGTCCAGTGCCGAGGGCCTTCTGGTGGTTCCCTCACTGTGAGAAGCCAAGTTACAGGGAACCAGGAAGAGGGCCTTTTTGGTAGTGGCACCCGCCCTGTGGAATGCCCTCCCACCAGATGTCAAAGAGAAAAACAACTACCAGACTTTTAGAAGAAATCTGAAGGCAGCCCTATTTAGGGAAGCTTTTGATGTTTAATACATTATTGTATTTTAATATTCTGTTGGAAGCTGCCCAAAGTGGCTGGGGAAGCCCAGCCAGATGGGCAGGGTATAAATATATTATTATTATTATTATTATTATCATCATCATCATCATCATCATCATCATCAAATCAGAAGCTGGAATGGCTTTGGTAATTCTGGGACTGTCCCTGGAAAGTCAGGACACTTGGAGGGTATGTGTGCCCCCCCCCAAGTTTGCCCAGAATGGAATATGGACTCCCCTGACTGAAAACATTCAGCTGTCTTTGGCTTGTGTGAGGTGAATTGTGTCCAGCCGCCCCTCTACCATATTGGAGAAGAAGAAGAGTTTGGATTTGATATCCCGCTTTATCACTACACGAAGGAGTCTCAAAGCGGCTAACATTCTCCTTTCCCTTCCTCCCCCACAACAAACACTCTGTGAGGTGAGTGGGGCTGAGAGACTTCAGAGAAGTGTGACTAGCCCAAGGTCACCCAGCAGCTGCATGTGGAGGAGAGGAGACGCGAACCCGGTTCCCCAGATTACGAGTCTACCGCTCTTAACCACTACCCCACACTGGCTCTCCTCCTCACACCAGAGGAGATCTGAGGCAGGACAACTAAGCAAAGAGGCACGGGGATTGCTTTGACGTCACCGATATGTCAGGCCAGGCCTCAGAGGAGTGACAGGTCTCCCAATTTCGCTGCAACCAGAAATGCTTCGTATCAATCACGAAACGCTTCGTGCTCCACAGGATTAGGCCTCTTCGGGACAACAGTTTGCGTAGGCTAAATATTATATAATGCCCCGTGAGGATCCAATGTGTATCTCTTCCGAGATCTGACAATGGCCATTCGAGACGGCAGCAACAGGGGCAACCGAGGCAAAGAGCATTGTGTTGACAGAGCTGTATGAACCGATTCAACCATTTCCTATAGAAGTGGGCCACTGGATACAGGCCCTGCAATGACCCGAATCGCCTCAAACTGTTTCTTCCGGCTGAGTCTTTTCTTGCAGTTTGCTCCCTCCCTCTCTCAGGGCGAAAGATGAACAAAGGAAGAAAGAGACTGAAGGGTGGGCAAGGGAGAAAACAGCCTCTCTTCGTTCCTGCTCCAGCTCAGTACCCATTTTTTTTTAACATTGTAAGGTGAATTCTGTTGTGCTGCATTTAACAAGAAATGGTTTCAAATCATGACACCTCAGAGAGCGCTGTCCAGATGTGCCAACTCTAGCGGGTGAAGGTGTCTTCGGCCCACTCAATGTTGAGGGCGCTCGGTGCAACATTGCAGAAGGCTGTACAGGGCCGTCTTTACCCGGGGGTGCAAGGGGTGCAGGGCACCTGGGCGCCGAATAATTCCGATCAAGCTAGAAAAACAGAATACATATATTCCTAGGTATTACCGAAATGTATACCTACTGTTTCACTAAAGGACTTTCGACTTTGTGCGCTCGTTTACCAATGGCGGCACTTGAGTCAATGATGGGGCTTGTCATTCTCAAAGGCGCTGTGCACGCAAAATTAACTCTTACATCAAAATATTATGTTACGTATTGTATTGAGCTGCTATGCGGCAGCGGGGTCTGCGGCACCTTTGACATGACTGATGTTTCTCCTAAGTAGGTGCCTAAACAATACTTATAAGTTTAAGTGTGATGGTGGTATATACTGAAGTATAAGTGTATTGTAAATAAATGAGCAAATAAAAAAGTTTGTTTCTTTTTCCTCCCTTCTTTCATAAACAAGAGATACAGCGTAAGCGTGGTGTCTGACATAAGCATAATAAAAGTTAATTTGGGGGCTAAATTAAATTTGGGGGTGCTGGGCACCCCGGCGGCACATATGCTAAAGACTGCGCTGGACTGCAGTAGCCTGTGTGGTGCAGCGCAGACTGGCACGAGGTTGCACCAGCCTGCACGCCCGTCGGGAGATTTGCGTGACATCACTCGTCACATGCATGCTGTGTGACTAGCCCAAGGTCACCCAGCAGCTGCATGTGGAGGAGCGGAGACCCGAACCCAGTTCCCCAGATTACGAGTCTACTGCTCTTAACCACTACATCACACACACACTTATACTTGAGCTTCCCTATGACACAAAAACTACCCCCAGAAATACAGTGGAATATAGCATAAGTTTATCTCTTCTTTCTGTGTTGTCTTCTTCCAGAAAAAATATCCGTTTGCAAATGTGTGTTTTTTAATTGTTTTTATTTTTATTTTATTTTTAAAAAATGTTTACATTTTACTTTAAATTGTACTTTTTGCCATTTTTATGTTTGCTTCCCTGGGCTTCTTTTGGATGGAGGACAGGGTATCAATTTGAAAAACAAATAAATACGCAAATATCCTCAAGAACTTTTGTAGACCAAAGAAGTCAAACCTCCACCCGGCCGAGCCCAGCCCAAATCTTTACGCCACTCATTTCGAGTCCGAAGACTATTGCATAATGTTTGCTCGGCAAGAAATTCAGAGACGGCTTTTAAAAGGAAGTAATAAATAGCAGACATGCGGTAATTTTTATAAATAATTCAACACAAAGATTTGCGGCCGTTAGCAGAGACAATCTTGCACGGAGAAGAAGGAAACAAGAAGAAAGCACGACCCCCAGCCCCCGAAAAAAAGTCTTTTCTGTAAGATTTTGTTGATGTACAAAGAACATTGGATCATGACCTTTGGAAGATAATTGCATTTTTGTTTTAAATCTTGGCTGGCCCAATAAGTCCTTATCAGAACGGGTAAGTGAGGGTTTGAGGCCAGGGATCCATCATTCACCTCATTTATGCAACATTAATCATGCCTGAGTGGATTTCTGAAATTTTAGAATGCAGCCCACATGACTTCTGGCTGAAGTACAATTCTGAAAGGCGTCTTATATGTCCTGCTTCTGGAAGGAACCAGAAGAACCCATTCAAAGGTGGCGGCCTACAGATTACATACCCTCCAAGTGTCCTGGTTTCTGATTTGATCCCAGAATGTCCCGGTTTCCCTTTTTTCCTCCCCTCCACATCTTGAAGAACAATTAAAAGTGGTGGGCGTGAAGGTGCAAAAACGGAGTCCTCTTTCTTATGGCCAATAAAATCCCTGCACCAAATGAAGGAGATGGTGAAGCTGGCCTTCCTATAATTCCGAAGGAAAAGGTCGCCCGTCTGCTTTAAGTTCTTTAACGGCAATGTTTCGGCAGCCAGCCATCTCTTAGGAAACACAGGGAGTGTTTATTCCTTTATTGTAGATGGAGCCTTGCACGGTCTACTCAGAAGTAGACCCCACTGTAGTCAATGGCGCTTACTCCCAGGTCAGTGGGTAAAGGCTGGGCAGCCATACACTGCAGTCTGGAACATTTTTACTCAGAACTGTGTCCCACTGAGTTCAATAGGATTTTATTTCTGGTATGCTCCCGATCATTCTCACAGTTTCTGCCATTATTATTATTATTATTATTATTATTATTTCCTGCCTTTCCCCCTGTTTTGTTTTGTTTTTTGGGTGGGGGGACTCAAGGCAGATTACAGCTACAATTTTACTTCCTTCCATTTATCTGTGGAAAGAGTTATACAATATCCCTTCCCTCACACATTTTTTTTCTTTACAACAATCCTGTGAGGTAGGATAGGCAGAGAGGTTGCACTCCCCCCCCCTCAGTTGAATATGACAGCTGACACTCCGCTAAGCCATGCAGGTTTCCATTTTCTCAGAAGGTCGGAGGTTCGAATCCCCACAATGGGGTGAGCTCCCATCACTCGGTCCCTGCTCCTGCCCACCTAGCAGTTTGAAAGCACTTCAAAGTGCAAGTAGATAAATAGGTACCGCTGCAGCGGGAAGGTAAACGGCGTTTCTGTGTGCTGCTCTGGTTCGCCAGAAGCGGCTTAGTCATGCTGGGCACATGACCCGGAAGCTGTACGCCGGCTCCCTCGGCCAATAAAGTGAGATGAGCGCCACAACCCCAGAGTCGTCTGCGACTAGACCTAACGGTCAGGGGTCCCTTTACCATTACCTAATGCATTTAAAGGTAAAGGGACCCTTGACCATTAGGTCCAGTCACGGACGACTCTGGGGTTGTGGTGCTCATCTCGCTCTATAGGCCGAGGGAGCCGGCGTTTGTCCGGAGACAGCTTCTGGGTCATGTGGCCAGCATGACAAAGCCGCTTCTGGCGAACCAGAGCAGCGCACGGAAAAGCTGTTTACCTTCCCGCCAGAGCGGTACCTACGGTATTTATCTACTTGCACTTTGACGTGCTTTCGAACTGTTAGGTTGGCAGGAGCAGGGACCGAGCAACGGGAGCTCACCCCGTCGTGGGGATTCGAACTGCCGACCTTCTGATAGGCAAGCCCTAGGCTCTGTGGTTTAATCCACAGCGCCACCCGACTAGCCTATCGTACAAAGGAGGGCATGTGGGGATAAAGGTAACATTTGTACCCATTGCTCTGCTCCTCTGTCCCCACCCAACACTAGCTCATTGCCCCAGAAAGGAATGCGTCCCTCAGGCTGAAAAAGTTTTCCACCCCTGTCTTTAAAGAATCAAATTATTCTCTCCATTTGATGCCTACAGAGCCAGACATTTTGCAAATCCTTAATCAGCCTTCCTCCCCAAGGCTCGCGCACGCATGATCAGGCAAAAGAATGAAAACGTTGTAGGAAAGCAAGTGCCATATTTTTCACATTTCACCCTCCCGCTGCCGAATTTTTAACATGTTTGATTTAGCCTTCTAGTCAATTTGTTGTTAATTGTTTTCTCTCCACAACTGGATGCCCTTCCTCGCTGTTACTCTTCGGCTGGAAATTTGAACATGAAATTTAAACACGAGCATCCAAATCCCAAGCTTAGCGCATGGGCCCCGAAGGAACGGAGCAAGAAATTGTAACTGATTGTCTGCAAAATCTGTTGCAGCACCAGCAGCAGCTGCATTTAGAAGACTTAGCCAAATGAAACCGCCACACAAAGGAAACGTACACCTCTAGCCTTGTGTGTCTGTGGCAGGTATCGGAAGCCACATCGGAACTTGTGCTTTGTCCCAGGTAAGGAAAATAAAAGTGCAAAAAATGCACCAGCCCCCATAGTTGGGTAAGACTTCTTTATGGCTGCTAGTCTGTTTTGAAAGATGGAGGCGAATTGAGAAAAACACACGTCTGCAGAACTGCAGAATCTGGTCAGCCTAAGGCTCCATATTCACCATACTTTTGAAGAACATCCTGCCACACCCCAAATTCTAGGAACTTTAACTTGCTCAGGTTGCTGGGAATTGCAGCTCTGTGAACTACAGTTCCCAGGATTCTTGGGAATGGAAGTGTGCTTTAAATATATGCCTAGCCTTAGACTGCTACTCAATAGGGAAAGACCTATGGTTTCAATACACAATACAGTGGTACCTCGGATTACATACGCTTCAGGTTACAGACTCTGCTAACCCAGAAATATTACCTCGGGTTAAGAACTTTGCTTCAGGATGAGAACAGAAACCAGGCAGCGGCGGCACAGTGGCAGGGGGAGGCCCCATTAGCTAAAGTGGTGCTTCAGATTAAGAACGTTTTCAGGTTAAGAACGGACCTCTGGAACGAATTAAGTATGTAACCAGAGGTACCACTGTAATGGGCCTTTTTAGTGGTGGCTCCCCATCTGCGTTTGAGTTATACTACCCTTTTGGATGGCTCAACTTATGCCAGGTTGCTGGGTCACACGATCAAGCTGAATGGGCTTAGGATTCAGACTGACTCCCACCTCTCTGGTCCAGTGTCCATCACATCCCTGGAACATCCCTTTTTGCGGGGCTTCCATTGGCTTCAGATGCAGCTCAGGGAGATATGTTGGTTTAGCTCCAGCTGAGCAGAAGATGCGGGAGTTATGCTGGCATAGTCTGGTTGCACCACAAACCTCCCAGCTCAGTCAGAGATCCGTTGGATCCCAATCCACTCATCCTGGCAGATCTTGCTATGGGGTTGCTCCTATAGACTCATCAGTGATAGCAACCCTTGGTTGTTATTCAGAATTTCCAGTTCTGATATTCTATGATACTGAGTCCGAAAGGGTTGCCATATTTTGGAGAGCAAAAAAGAGGACACCTTTGCTGACTTCTCCTTTTAGCCATGGATCTCTATGGCTACTTTCATCATGAAAAAGAGGACATGTCCTGGAAAAAGAGGACATATGGCAACCCTACATTCTGATTTTTTTGGGTGTCAGGTCATGTGACAATCTTTTTACATTTCCCCAGGCTTTTTAGAAACATTCAGCTGCTGCTATTGCTTTATTTCACGGTGCTTTTAACTGCTAAGCAGATTTTATTATTGATCCTGCCTTGCAATTTACATTGTGCATTTTTATTATTACTGTGAGCTATCCTGGGAATATTATGTCAACGGAGAGGCATAGAAATGACAATTGGAAACGAAATGTCTCAGTCCCTGTTTATTATGAGTGAGGGGAGGAGGTGTGGAGAAGGGTGCAGGATACAACACCCCAAGGAATCCGCAATTACCCTCCCCAACATGAGAAAGTCTCCACCATGTGGCCTCTCTGATGTGTCCCGCCCCAATGTGGCCAGTTAGGAGAGGGGGTAGTACCTCTGCTGGGAGGGGGGCACATCATACTCCTGCTGGGGCAGTTTGTCCACCTTTGGTCCCAGCCTGCACTCAGCTTTCACCTGTGGCTCCTAAAAGCTGTCAGCATGTGACACTCAGCGACCACATCCAGGGAATGGCTTAGACTGGCTGGCTAAACCAGGTGAGGGTAACCGATGGGTCTCAAACCCTCTGTGAGTTAGGGACTTCCCCTGCATGTGAAAGAAGGCTCTGGCAGACTGAGGGGACGAGACCAATTGTGGGTCCAATGGTCAAGAAGACGGTTTCTCTGTACCTGAAGGAGCGTCTCCACCCCCATCGTTCAGCCCGGACACTGAGGTCCAGCTCCGAAGGCCTTCTGGCGGCTCCCTCACTGTGAGATGTGAGGTTACAGGGAACCAGGCAGAGGGCCTTCTTGGTAGTGGCACCCGACCTGTGGAACGCCCTCCCACCAGATGTCAAGGAAATAAACAACTATCCTACTTTTAAAAGACACCTGAAGGCAGCCCTGTTTAGGGAAGTTTTTAAT
This sequence comes from Darevskia nairensis, assembly GCA_034642065.1. Taxonomy (NCBI): domain Eukaryota; kingdom Metazoa; phylum Chordata; class Lepidosauria; order Squamata; family Lacertidae; genus Darevskia; species Darevskia nairensis. The sequence goes on from JAWWNI010000862.1 coordinate 40,066, forward strand.
GTTTAATGCTGTATTGTGTTTTTAATATTCGATTGGGAGCCGCCCAGAGTGGCTGGGGAAACCCAGCCATATGGGCGGGGCATAAATTAATAATAATAATAATAATAATAATAATAATAATAATAATAATAATTCTGTACATGTTGTAAAGGGAAGTGAGGGGCAGCTGGGGCTTGCCAACCTGGGAAGGTACGAGAAAGAAAACTCTGATCCTAAACCTCCGATGCCTTATGGGACACCTTTGGGAGAAGAAAAGGCCAAGGAGTAAACCTGACACAAATCTGGAGTGGAGTCCCTAAGACGGCTGCATGGTGCGTTATAAAATTTAATGAATGGAAGCAATGCCAATCAAACCAGGGAGTTTCAAATTTGCAATTAACTTCTTTTTCAGGTGACTACCCCGAGGAAGCATGAATGTATAATACAATTAAATGCCTAGCTCTGTGGGAATGCTAAAATTAGCATGTGCAACAGTTTCAGTAGCTTAATCCCCCCCCGAAACTATGGGTTGCCTCCCCTGCTCACCTTGCTTTCTGACCCCACCTACTCTGCCTGCCCTGTCAACCCCACCCCATCCCCTTGCTAATTCATCTCATTTTACAGCTCCCCCAACTCCAGCTCTGCCGTGCAGAGGGGGCTTCAGCTCCCCCAATATTTTTGAGCAGGGGGCAGGATCCCCCCCCCAATATTGAGGGGGTGGCCGCCGCCGGGCTCCCTCCGCATGCCCCAGCTCCAGCCTCCACCTGGGAGGCCAGGATCCAGGCAGCGGCTGGGATGAGCAAGCGCAAAGATCACCCTCCACATGTCCTGCCATTGCTCAATGTGGGGGGCAAGTTGGTGCCCCTCCCCAACTACATCCCCTGAAAGTTCCTTTGAGGGTCCCCCTGTTGGAAAAACACTCTGGGGAGACGGCGAACTCCCCAAGACTCCGGAGCGTCCTCCCGGTGGCCCTCTCTGGCTGGCATGTCCCTTCAGTCCAGAGCGCCAGTAATCTGCGACCCTTTCCTTATGAAAAGAGCACACAGGTCTTCCAGCATCACGCAGCAAGAAGAAAAACACATCTGTAGCTCTAAACTACTTTATTTACAGTCTATATACAGAGACACCATAATCACGTCTGTGTTCTCCGATCTCCGGCAGAACAAGTACAAACTGCGACGCGGCAGAAGTGAAACTAAAACATACAATAACAACACTTTGGACGGAAGAGATAAGATAGACTTCCGTTCTCACACTCTCTCAGACACTCATGTGATTTACACTAAACATAATATCAAGCTGAAGCAGCAGAGGATAAATAAAATCCTTACAGCTCCTTCAATTCCCCCATTCCCCTCACAGCTCCTCAGTGTCCCTCCATCCCTCCTCTATTCAGACCTCTGCTGCTGTTTAAAGCTGCCATTAAAAACATTTGCCATCTCTTTTGCTTCCCTCCCCCACTCGGACTACATGCAAATCCAGGATTGTGATACGGTGCTTCAAATCCTCCAATGGGGGCCGCGTGATGACAGCCTTACATCTTTACTTATATAGGAAGAAATGTAAATAAAGTAAAAGAAGTGCATATGCTATCAAGATATCAGATGTTAGCATTGTAATCCTATGTATGTCTACTCAGATCTTTCTTCTTTATATAAGACCTTTAAAGTCCAATGGGCCATTCACCCAGGGAACTGAGTATAGGATTGCAATCTAAATAATTTACAAGTTTTTTAAAAATAAAATAAAATAACGTAATTGCCAAGGAAAGCATTGAATGCAATACTTTAACTACCTTAGGTATGATCTATTGACTTTTTAAAAAATGATCAAATATTTCCATTCCAATATAAACTATCAAATATTATGGGAGGGGCTAGTCCTCCATCCCCCAGCATGTAAAATTAACAAGGCATTGTTTGTGTTTTAGATTTATTTACTAAATATAATTCAGACATGCAAAATTAGATCCTAGTTGATTTAGGCCTTCTGGTAACGTTGCAGAAATGCTTATTGCAAATTTTCTAGCTGAAAACACAGCTTGTCTTCAAGCCAAAACTGGAAACCCGTTTCAAACTGTGATTCCCAGATCTGGTGGGCTCCACTTCTTTTGCCGGGCTGCAAATTGTATGGACCTTTCTCAGAAGGAAGAGTAACACACAATCAATTCTAGACCTGCAATTTCCCCTGCTATATTATTCCCCCCTCCAATCACAAAGAAATTTGGCTGGGTGTCAGATTGGCTACATTGATTCTCATGAAACAGCAGATGTGAGGATCCGATGAACATTGCAGATACTTCCAACTCCCCCCCTCCCACCAATGATTTTCTTTTTACCTGCTAGCCCAGGGGTGATGAAATGTGGCCCTCCACACCTTTCGACATGGCTCTTCACACTGAAACTGAAAACTTTGAGCTGAAAAAGGTTTGCCACACTTAACCTAGCCTGGTGATATTTAGTTTGGCCGAATAAAGGCATTGCTCAGAATTTTACAACTAGCAGTGACTCTTGGGGAGAAATCCTATAGGAAGACCCACTGCGATGAGCGGGTTAGGATCCAGCAGATCTCCAGCTGAGTTGGGCAGTCCCCGGGGCAGCTAGGCTACACTGGATTAACTCCTTCATCCTCAGCTCAGTTACAGGTAGGTAGCCGTGTTGGTCTGCCGTAGTCGAAACAAAATAAAAAAATTACCGGTACTTCCAGTAGCACCTTAGAGACCAACTAAGTTTGCTCTTGGTATGAGCTTTCGTGTGCATGCACACTTCTTCAGATACACCGAAACACTTAGTTGGTCTCTAAGGTGCTACTGGAAGGATTTTTTTTTTATTTTGTTTCGATCCTCAGCTCAGTTGGAGATACACCAGCATATCCCACCCTGGCTCAACTGAGACCCAGCTAATTGAGCTAAGCCTGGTGAATCCTAAATCAGTGTGGACCCTAAAAAGGGGGCAGTGTGGAACTGCAGATGGAACTTTTTATCATATGTGGTGGACCTGCCCAAGGACGAAGGCCTTCTGGGAAATGATTTATAATGAAATTAAAAAAGTGTTGAAGAACACATTTATTAAAAAACCAGAGGCATTCCTACTTGGAATGGTTAACCACGAAATACCTAAGGAAGACCACACTTTCTTCATGTATGCCACAACAGCAGCAAGAATCTTGTTTGCTAAATATTGGAAAACCAATGACTTACCAAAGTTAGAGGAATGGCAGATGAAGATGATGGAATATATGGAACTTGCCGAGCTGTCCGCGAGACTCCGAGACCAGAGGGAAGAGGCGGTGGAAGAAGAATGGAAGAAGTTTAAGAAATATATCAATAAGTGTTGTAAAATTAGTAATTAGATAAATTTGAAGTCAGAAGTTATTATTACAGTAGATTATAAGATATGAGATTTTGGGAAGTATGATTGTTAAATTTAGATTAAGATAGAATATTAGTTTAAGTTAAGGAATTAATTAAATAAGAATAAGATTGGCGATATTGGAGAAAATAGAAGTAATAGAAAGATAATGATAAGTATCTGTTAAGTCATGGATATATGGAATAAGAAACGCGGTGGAGGGAGGCGGGGGAAGTCCACCCAACAAGTAATGAAAGAAGAAGGTGATGAAATGTTAGAACTATTGTGTGTGTTGTGAGGTTTTGTTTTATGTGTTGTTTGTTTGTTATTTGATGTTTATGATAAGGTTTGATGAAAGGTGATGAAATGTTTGTTTTAAGTGTTAAAAACCCTAATAAAAATTATTTTTTTAAAAAAATAAAATAAAAAAAAATAAAAAGGGGGCATTCTGCTACATGGCAGAGGTGGGACCAGAGAAGGGGGACATAGGCAGGATCACATGACCTGGCAACGTAAATTAAGCCAGAAAAAAAGGGTGGTGTAGCTTAAACACTATTTCAAAAGCTCATTTCCCCTGTGCAAGGATTAGGTCAGACCAGTCAGAAGTAGCCCTGCTGCTAAATGCAGTTTGGATCTGGTCCAACTTTATGCCAACTTAATTTACCCCGGCTTGCTTCGTGCCTGCTTCTTGTGCATAGGAATGCTCTCTCTGTGAGCGACTGCTGCGACCGGAATTGTCGAATCACAGTATCATAGTCCTCTGCTTAGATGCCTCTCCCAACTTGCTCGATAGGCCGTGCCTCGCCAGGTGGCACTGTTAGGCATACTTTTCTACTTGTGCTAATGGACAGCATGCCAATCCCTTTGCAGGAAACTTGCACTTGCAGCTTTGCAGTCAGTTGAGCAAAGAGTTAAGCCGCAGTCCAGAAAAAAACAACTGCTACTAGGGGAATGAGTAGTTGACTGTGTGAGAGAGAGTGAGTGATGCTTAATTTCATCAGTGGATCAAAGCAATTGACCCTACTGAAGGGATTCGGAAGGGAGCCTTGGCAGAATATTATCATGTTAATGTCCCTTTTCCCATACGAAAGGGAAATTTCAGTCCTTAGATCATTGGCAGCTATTTCTCACACATGGAGATGAAAACTCTTAATTGGAATTGCTGACTCTCCTATGGTTAAAACAACCAAGGGTTATTTTCCAGCCCTCTAAAAGAAACCAGGAACCCCGCTTGCAGAACTTCCCAGCCAATATTTGATCCCCTTACCCACACATATTGTATTGCATCATCTTGCAGAAACCATAGCAACTAGAACTACCTAAAGCAGTACTGCAATTCAATGCATGCTCCCTTGGGTGCCCCAGGAGCACAGTGGAATCCCTGGAAGTTAGAGATGGACAAATATATCAGTTCCAGTTTCTTTCAGTTTATCATTTTCCCAGTCTAGTTATCCACATTTCTGCACCAGGTTTCAATTTCTTTTAAAGTCCTCATAAAACCAACATCTGAGTGCAAACTTCTCCTAATATATGCATATGTACATTTTTGAGGTGGGGAGCGGTAGTATGTGATTTTGCCTGATATCCACATTCTTGCAAGGAAGTTTCCATAACGTAAAGCATTTCTGTATATTTCCCACTAATACAATGCCTTTTTATGTATACTGCCTCACGTTTTAGTGGCACAATATTGGGTTTGAGAATTGCATTGCAGAATCCGGAGCAGTGTGGATTTTGTAGGATAGCAAATGAGGGAGATTTTGCATTGAAAACCTAACCTGTCCCGATTTATCCCCCATTCCCTACTTCCAAGTAAATTGCAGAGGAACAGATGGTAAGTAAGCTAAGAGTTCACTGGCATTTTGTCCTGTTAATATGTCTTCTTCTTTGTTTGCTGTTTTTCAGAATAACTGAAGCCCAAAAAACACAGTCCCCTTGCTATATAGGCAAAGGTAAAGGACCCCTGGACGGTTAAGTCCAGTCAAAGGTGCGGCGCTCAGGCCAAGGGAGCCAGTATTTGTTCACAGACAGCTTTCCGAGCCATGTGGCTAGCATGACTAAAACTGCTACTGGCGCACGGAGGACTGTGACGAGTGCCAGAGCGCACGGAAATGCCATTCACCTTCCCGCCACAGCGGTACCTATTTATCTACTCACACTGGTGTGCTTTTGAACTGCTACCCGGTAGGTTTGCAGAAGCTGGGACAGAGCAATGGGAGCTCACCACCATCGAGCAGATTCGAACTGCTGACCTTCCATTTGGCAAGTCCAAGGGGCTCGGTGGTTTAGACCACAGCGCCACCTGTGTCCTCATGCTGTACAGCAAGGTAGTAAGAGATTACCAAGAGCTGTATGGCCAACAAGCAAACTTCTGTATGCTGGCTGGGGCTGGTGGGTTCTGGATTCCGGCATCATCTGGAAAGCTGCAAGTTGCCCACCATTGGGCGTAGACACGGTGCAAAGTCTACCCCGGATCTTCTGCTCTGCCAGCTGCTTCCCTGCACTTGACCCTCTCTCCCATGTCCCACTCTTTCACTTTGGCGCAGCTCTTAAAAGGCAGCAGCAGCAGCAGCAATCGAGGCACACAAGCTGGTGTGGCTGCCAGTCTCTTCCCCTGTGCTCTAGAAGTCCCTGGTGCTTCTGGAGAGCCTGTGGTGACTGCAGATAGAGATCTGCCCCAATCAGCTACTTAAACCCCCCTCCCTATAGTAGTTTATGCAGCAGCAGCAGCAGCGCCAGAAAAGAATTTATTTTAGCAACTCCCCACCCCCACCCTCTGCTTGCTTTTCAGAGCTGCTCATGAATTTATTGTTTATCCTTTAGGCTGGTTTGCCATGTTCTAATTATCCAATTCAAGCTATGTAGCCGGAGTTGATGTTAACTTTGAAGGATGGTCCTGTAGTTTGCACATTTGAATATGTTCTCCAAGGGTGGCCAGAACTCTGAGGCTCTCAACTTCCTTGGGGAGGCATGTGCTAATCTCAGGAACACACAAATGCTGCACCTGCAGCAATAAATCCATTATTTCAAATGCATAGCCATGAAGTAACTTTGGACTTATCAAAAGCTTATCAAAAGCTTCCAGAACACTATGAAACGTAACCAGTGGCCCGGTCATATTAGGGACAAATGAAACTGTTTTATAACCAAATCAGACCATTGGTCCATCTTAGGCTATGTAATTATACAATATAAAGGCAAAGGGACCCCTGACCATTAGGTCCAGTCGTGTCAGACTCTGGGGTTGCGGCGCTCATCTCGCTTTATTGGCCGAGATCCGGCGTACAGCTTCTGGGTCATGTGGCCAGCATGACAAAGCCGCTTCTGGCGAATCAGAGCAGCACACGGAAACACCGTTTACCTTCCCGCCAGAGTGGTTCCTATTTATCTACTTGCACTTTGACGTGCTTTCGAACTGCTAGGTTGGTAGGAGCTGGGACTGAGCAACGGGAGCTCACCCCGTCACAGGGATTTGAACTGCCGACCTTCTGATCAGCAAGCCCTAGGCTCTGTGGTTTAACCCACAATGCCACCTGTGGGGTTACCCCCCACAGGTACCCCTGACCGTTAGGTCCAGTCGCGGATGATTCTGGGGTTTGCGGTGCTCATCTCGCTCTATAGGCCAAGAGAGCCGGCATTTGTCCGCAGACAGCTTCCGGGTCATGTTGCCAGCATGACAAAGCCGCTTCTGGCGAACCAGAGCAGCGCACGGAAACGCCGTTTACCTTCCCGCTAGAGCGGTACCTATTTATCTACTTGCACTTTGATGTGCTTTCGAACTGCTAGGTTGGTAGGAGCTGGGACTGAGCACCGGGAGCTCACCCCGTCGCGGGGATTCTGATCGGCAAGCACTAGGCTCTGTGGTTTAGACCACAGTGCCACCCGTGTCCCTAAGACACCATATAAGGGGTTCAAAAGCAGCCTTCTCCAGTCTGGTACCCTCCAGCTGTTTCACACTACAAGTGCCATCATCCCTGACCTGGACCCAATGGAAATTGTAGACCAAAACATCTGAAGAGCACTGGGATGGGAAAAGCTGGGTAAAGAGGAGGTGGGGAACTTTTGGTACCCTAGAGGATGCTGAACTACAACTTCCATCATCCTTGGCTATTGGCTGTGCTTGCTAGTTGTAGTTCAGCAACATCTGGAACAGCAAAAAAATCCCCCACACCTGGGTTAAAGCAATCAAGTTCTGAGCCGTTGCCAGCAAGCAGCCACCACTTTCCAGCCTCTGCAGATGCCAAGCACACAGATGCAAAATTGTGGGTTTCCCATAGGCATCTGGTTAGCCACTGCAACAACAGGATGCTGGACTAAATGGACCATTAGCCTGATCCTGTTGGCTCTTCTTGTGTTCCTAATTTAGACACCTATATGTTTAAAGAAGGCTGATCGCCGAAGAATTGATGCTTTTGAATTATGGTGCTGGAGGAGACTCTTGAGAGTCCCATGGACTGCAAGAAGATCACACCTATCCATTCTGAAGGAAATCAGCCCTGAGTGCTCACTGGAAGGACAGATCCTGAAGCTGAGGCTCCAATACTTTGGCCACCTCATGAGAAGAGAAGACTCCCTGGAAAAGACCCTGATGTTGGGAAAGATGGAGGGCACAAGGAGAAGGGGACGACAGAGGACAAGATGGTTGGACAGTGTTCTCGAAGCTACCAACATGAGTCTGACCAAACTGCGGGAGGCAGTGGAAGGCAGGAGTGCCTGGAGTGCTCTGGTCCATGGGGTCACGAAGAGTCGGACACGACTAAACAACAACGTTTAAAACAATGAAATTTCATAGTCGAAACCCATAATTTGCACACTTCACCAACCTCACTGGTTAGGGGGCATAGTATTTCCAGTTGTCAAGACACTGGGGGAAGCACAATGAATGGAAACGTTTGTTCGCTCTTTGTTTGCAAATTTCCCCCAGAGGCTCCTCCCCAGCACCAGAAAGCTAAACTAGATGCAACTCTGGTCTGATCTAGCAAGGCCGTTCTCATATACACGGGACTGCAGGGGACTTCACCAAAACCTGATGGAGGACTCCGGTCTCTCCCGCTTCCCATTAGGATTCGTGAGAGGTAGCAAGACAGCTTGGGCCAAAAGAACCGCCACAGGGACAGGAGGAGGGTTTCCCTTTATTTCAGAATCACGTACAAAACTGAGAACCATAAAACGAAGCAAGCCACATGCAGAATAAAAGGGCATCATTAAAAATGAATGTCAGACGAACACTGACATTCAGGAGAGGTCACGTACCAGGTTTGTCTTCTTTGCTATGCAAAGAATAGGTGGAGAGATTCCCTTTTTCAAAAAAGAATAAAAATCACAGTGCAATCATATTGTAAATGTAGTACAAATCGCATCATCTTCTACTTACACATTTCTTCATTTCCCCCGTAAGGCACAGTAATTTAAAACACAAAATAAAATTACAGAGGTAAAAAACCTATTTCTGGCAGAGGGCAAGTACAGAAAGATTGTCCAATTTGGAGGAGAAAATGATGGGAAATAATGTGTCAGACGTCTCCAGCTATTGCATATTGTACTTATTGGAGATTGTAAACCTCAGACTTGCTCTTCTTTGCATCCTATCTTTCCTTGATGGCGAGATACAGGGAATCATCCCATTTTACCCAAAACAGCTTGGTTAAAGTAAGGCTAAAAGAGAGATGGGAATCTGTGGCCCTCCTGATGTTAAACTCCTATAACCTCTGTCCATTGACCATACTGGCTGGGGCTGATGGAAATCTAACAATATCAGGTTGCCCCAATCCCAGGGCTAAAAGTTAGGCTCCGTTCAAACCATGCTTTAATTTTCCAAATGTACCACTAAGTCATCATTCTGCATGTCTGCTTCCCATTTCCCATGTGCTCAGCACTTCTCCTTCATGATATAGTGGCTTCCAAAGGTAGAGCACTTGTAATAGCAGTTCTCTCCCATCCCCAGTGATTACACCATGCCAAACCATGGGTTTGCAAGCCTGCTCCAAACCATGGTTCCCAATCCTTGCTATCCAGCCAAGCACAAAAAAACGGCTGCCGAGTTTTAGTGAAAAATGCAAAACTGAGTCAGCCACCAATCAAACTTCGTGACAGATCAGCTACTTGAATCCCACCTGGTCTTGGGTCTAGTCTTGCCCAAGCTGGTGCCCTCCAGATATTTTGCACTACAATTCCCAGCCGGCATGACCAGGGATGATGGGAATTGTAGCCCAAAACATCTGGACGGCACCAGCTTGCTCCATCCACGACACCTCAATGGCCCTCATTTAGAAGAAGAGGAGTTTGGATTTGACATCCCGCTTTATCAGTACCCGAAGGAGTCTCAAAGCGGCTGACATTCTCCTTTCCCTTCCTCGCCCAAAAAAACACTCTGTGAGGTGAGTGGGGCTGAGAGACTTCAAAGAAGTGTGACTAGCCCAAGGTCACCCAGCAGCTGCATGTGGAGGAGCGGAGACGCGAACCCGGTTCACCAGATTACGAGTCTACCGCTCTTAACCACTACACCACACTGGCTCCCTTTGAGGGATGAAAGCTCTATTTCAATTCCCCACGCCTGAATGTTTTTCATTAAAGCTCATTTTCTTAAGCTGCCAAAGCAAACTGCCATGAAGCGCACCATAATTTGTATTTTTTTTTTTAGGACGGACACCATTGCTTCCTGGGAAGGGATTGGGCGAAAAGTACCGCGGCTACATTTTGGGGATAGGCGTGGCGGCCACGGCGATGCTCTCAATCGCACATTCGTCAGTGCCCCTACGGATCCTGAAATAACCCCCCTCGCCCCAGCCTTCTCCCCAGCTGTTCTTCACTATCCAGAACTTCTCGCCGGTGGCTGGGTCGCTGCCGTAGCCGACGAGCAAGACCGCGTGGTTGGTCAGCTCGAAAGGGTTGAAAGGATCCATCAGGCCCGTGTGGTGGTAGATCCCACCTTTGTAATGCATGAAGTCACCATACACTTCAAAGGCAACAGCCATAGGCCCGTGGGCAAGAAGTTCAAGTTCCATCAGCGCTTCATTGCACCCTCCGTAAAAGCCGCCAACATAGTGGTAGTTGGTGGCGTAGTAGTGGTAGCATTTGCTCTTAAAAGTGCAGGGCGAATCTCTGGCTGTGTAAGGGAAGCAGTCCTCCTCAACCACACCAAAATCCTGAGCGTATTTGCCAGCAATGAGGTAAGGGAATCCTCCATCGCAGCCTGAAAGAAACAAGGAAATAACCCAGATGGTTAATCACACAATTTGGGGGTTCCCCTTCATGCAACAAGCACTTGTTCATCTTTTCATGTTGTCCCCTCCTTCCCATTCCAAAGAGGCTGTAGCCTTGGGAAGATTTAGGAACACAAATCCTGGAACAGCAGGAGCATTGCCAACCAAGCTTTGAGAATATGTGTTTCCTAGGGCTGGGTGATCTCTGGTTTTCAACATCGCGGTATATCGCCAGCTCAAGAGAGAGACTTTCTGTTCCTCATCCGGCAATGGCTTTTCCACCTGCCTGGCCCCACCCAGCCTTTCCCAGACTATGACTTTGAGAGCAGCAGCAGTAGCTGGGAAGAGAGGAGTTCAGGGATATTTTTCTTAAAATAGTTTTATAAGTTGTGCTTCTTTGTTTCTCAACTTGATCCCTTTACATGGTTTTGTGGTATTTTATGCATTGTGATTTGCTGTTACTTCTACTGATTATAGATTGATAATTCTTTATTGTGGCTGAACTGTTTAATCATTATTTGCTGATGTTTAATTTTACCATTTACTATTGGATTCTGATGGATTGTTGAATGTTGCTTTGTTTGATATAAGTTGTTTATTTTAAAGTTATTGTGATTTTTATATTGGATCAGATTGTTACTATTAATGTTTGATGTTTTATTATGTTTTTATGTCTTGGAAGCTGCCCAGAGTGGCTTGGGCAACCCAGTCAGATGGGTGGGGTATAAATGAAATATTAATATTAATAATAATATTATTATTCACCACAATATACTGATATATCACAATGTCTGAAGTAAGGAACTATGGAACTATGCAGAGACATCGGTTGGCTTCACGATTTCCCCCACATTGAGATTTCTGCATACTTTGCCAGGCAAAAAATTACAAAACCAATATCATGATACGGACTTCAAACCGGTTTTGGACAACATATCAATATATCGCCAATCCCTAGTGTTCGCTCCAATTTCCATGCACTGTTCTCATCACTCATTCTCCTGCCCTCCACCCCACTGCAAGCTCCTTGGAGCAGAGATCTTTCTGTCTTGCCCAAATAACTCAAAGCTGCCATGCAATAGTTGGGCATTGCCTGGCTTATGCCCTTCATTTCTAGAAGCCAACAGTGTGCCAATCTCTTATCCTGCAAATACGCACAAATGTCCTAAGGGATATAGGGAGGCAGCGGTTTCCATCCCACTCTGGGTTTGTCGCAATCAGTGCTATCTCCATTCTGCTGCAGTTCAGCTTCTGCCAAAACCTCACTAACCCCTCTGGCTGAAACTGATGCAATTCATTTCTATGCCTGTGCTGGCATTTGGCAGCAGCTCTCTAGGGTTTTAGGGCAGGCAACATTCCTAGTCCTACCTGGAGATGCCAGGGATCGAACTTGGGACTTTCTGCATGCAAGAGAGTTGCTCTACTGCTGAGCTACAACCCTTCCCCTGAGCCACAGAGGGGAGAAGTCCCACAGAGCCTCTGTTGCTGGGTTAGATGGTGAGGAAGATGTTCTTCAGCACAAATGGGGAAAGCCAATACTTTGAAACCCTTGGGTCCAGGTTACAGTGAAAGAATACAGTGCTGCCATGTCGTTTACCTTGAGAGTACTGGCTGCAGGAAACAACCTGCTGGGGACTGAGCGTCGGAGTCTGCGAATTGTTGGTGAGGATACGAATCCTGGATTCAAGCATGCCCATGGAAGCAAAGGCATAGCAACTGCCGCAGGATGCTGAGGAGAACGAGAGAGCCAGTTAGAGTCAGTCTTTCATCCTAATATTCCCAGGACTCCACAATGATATCACTCAGTTCAGCTGACAATGGACGGAACACCATCATTTAATTTCTCACACATCCCAGAGATGAAGGGGATCTATCATCTCCATCCTAGCCTAAATGGACCAATGGACCTCAATCAGGGGGTGAGGAACGTCTGCAGCCAGAGGGCCACGTTCCCTCCTGGGCAAGTTTCTGGGGGCCACATGCTAACAGGGCCAGAGGCAAAAAGCAGGTGGAGCCAAAATAGTCACATCTGCACAGCAGGCAAGTTTCTACAAAAAAAACCCCCAACCCTAATGTACGGAAGTGAGAGCTGGACCATAAAGAAGGCTGATTGCCGAAGAATTGATGCTTTTGAATTATGGTGCTGGAGGAGACTCTTGAGAGTCCCATGGACTGCAAGAAGATCAAACCTATCCATCCTTAAAGAAATCAGCCCTGCGTGCTCACTAGAAGGACAGATCCTGAAGCTGAGGCTCCAATACTTTGGCCACCTCATGAGAAGAGAAGACTCCCTAGAAAAGACCCTGATGTTGGGAAAGATGGAGGGCACAAGGAGAAGGGGACGACAGAGGACAAGATGGTTGGACAGTGTTCTTGAAGCTACTAACATAAGTCTGACCAAACTGTGGGAGGCAGTGGAAGACAGGAGTGCCTGGCGTGCTCTGGTCCATGGGGTCACGAAGAGTCGGACACGACTAAACGACTAAACAACAACAACAAGCCTTTACCTTTACCTGCTGCATTACAGAACTATGGCTTTCTGCCGAATATACAAGCATGTCACGCTAAATTTCATGCACACCAGTGGGTGTGGTGTGGCACAAAATTGAACGCCACTGGATAACGTTGTTACTCCCTCATCCTTCCCACATACGTGCACTTGTGTTCCAGCAAGATTCCCACAAGAAAATAGCTGGAAAAAACTGTATGCCGTTATACCCTCAAATTTCCTGGGTTAAAAGGGCTGCAAACAGATTTTTTTTTTGGAATCAAATAACACGGAAATGAGCGCTAAACACACACAATATTCCATTAGTTTTACAATGGCTTTTACATTGTAAAATATAATGCAGAAATAAACGGAAAATGAACTGCCGTTTGAATGCAGGTCAAGTTGCAGCAGCCCATCTTGCAGAAATACACAAACCTTCAATGGTGTATTTTTCCTCATTAGCAGCAAGATAAATTAGTTATTCAGGACGGTGGCACATTCATTTACCAACTAGGCAATATTGACAGTTAGGAGTATAAACAACAACAACAACAATTGCAAGAGTTAGCAGCCGCAACCTCAAGTTAATTTTCTAAAAGCACCGGTTTTCGCCGTTCCCCACAAATTAAATCGCAACCCGGTTTAAATTGCATTAGAGGCCACTCGCTCTGCAGCCAAATAAAAATCACTAAAAGCCATTAGAGACTCGTTAAAAGGCAGAAAGAACTCTTTTCAAAACTGATGGTTCAGGAAGTCTATTCTCTTTCTGACCAGTTTCACGGTCAGCAGATCCTCCAGGCCTGAATATCCATTTAGGGGAAGCAGTTTCCAAAAGCAAGGTCCCCGTCGCAATACAGTGGTACCTCTGGTTGTGAACGGGATCCGTTCCGGAGGCCCGTTCGCAACCTGAAGCGCATAATCTGCGCATGTGCGCCACGCGATTCGGCGCTTCTGCACATAGCAGAAGTGCCGAACCCGGAAGTAGCCTGTTCCGGTACTTCTGGGTTCGGCGCGTTCGTATCCCGTGACGAACGCAACCCGCAGCGAACGCAACCAGAGGTGTGATTGTACAGCAAACTGGTCCCAAGTATTGTCTGGCTCTGGCTGCAAGTTCTGCTCATAGAAGGGATTGCAGAGATGGAAAGAAGCATGTTCTGTCCTCTGTGAGGGGACCCTGTGGCCAATGAGAGGCTGCAACCCTCTGACTCCTAGGAAGAACTTTGAAGCAATGAGGGAAGACCACCCCAGGTCCCATCCCTTGACCAGAGCAGCTGCAGAGACACTGCTTCCCCTGCCCTGCTTGGAAAAAAGCTCAGCCATGACTGCCTGTTGGAGTGCAGAAACAAGCAAGAGGAAAAGAGCATCTGGTACCATCCATCGGTTATCTCTCTCTCTCTTGCTTCCAGGGGCGTAGGAAGTGGGGGGCGGGCCGCCCCAGGTTCCATCATGGAGGGGGTGACAAATTATCAAGGAACAATTACTGCCCTACTAGGGTGGTTCGTAAAAAACTTTTTTTTCTTTTTGAAAATGCCTGCTCCAAAGGTCTTATCTTACTACACTAGGGATTATATAGCTATATATGAAATTTCATGCATATCAGTTAATATCTTGACCCTCCTCCACGGAAATAGCTGTTTACTTGGCTGTTTTCCTATGTCGTGAAGGCTGAAATGTCAATTCAGTGGAGCACTTACTGTTCCCAACCCTGACCCTGCGGAAAGCCATCTAATTAGAATTTGATTTTGACATCTTTTTAGGAGGTTATTTAATTATTGTTTGATTTTATATCAATGTTATGTATCTGATGTTAGCCGCCCTGAGCCCAACTTCGGCCGAGGAGGGCAGGATATAAATAAAAGTTTATTTTTACTTATTATTATTCCTTTGTAAGAAAATATGAAATAACGTAAAACCATTTTTGCAGGCAAAAAATAAAAAAAATAAAAATAAAAATCAATGTGTGTGGGGGGGTGGGGGGTGACAAGAAATTTTCCGCACCGGGTACGACCTGACCTTCCTACGCATCTGTTTACCTCTACTCCCTTGAAGGTCTTGTCCTTTTAGTTTGTACGCCCGAGAGCAGGGCCTCTCTTTCTCTTTCCAAAATGAAGTGAGCTGCTTTGGGAGACACATAATTGCCTGAGAAGCAGATTACTGCAAATCACAGGGAGGGGATGTAAAGTAGATCTGGCCAGATCCTTATCTCCCCTATTGTCTCACAGGTCAAATATGACAGGTGGGCAAAAAATTCCGACGGTAGAAGAATGGCAAAATAAGATGACTGAATACTGGTACATAGAACTGGCAAAACTGTCCGGGAAAATCCGAGACCAGCGAGACCAGTGGTTTGAAAAAGACTGGAGTTAATTTATTATGTATTTGAAATATAATAATAATAATAATAATAATAATAATAATAAAATTTATTTATACCCCGCCCTTACCAGCCAAGACCGGGCTCAGGGCGGCTAACACCAATAAAATCAGAACAAAACATAAAAACAATCAATTAAAATACAGGTTAAAATACAATTTAAAGTTTAAAATGCAGCCTCATTTTTAAGTAGCCCACCAATCAAACCATAAAGGAATGAAACATCAGGGTTAAACTGAAACGAACCCAAAGGCCAGGCGGAACAGCTCCGTCTTGCAGGCCCTGCGGAAAGATGCCAAATCCCGCAGGGCCCTGGTCTCTTGTGACAGACCGTTCCACCAAGTCGGGGCCAGTACTGAGAAGGCCCTGGCCCTAGTTTCAGAATTCAGAGTTCAAGGTTTCCGGAAAGAAGCTGAAAGCTAATTCTCCCAACACATAGTCTTGGGTTTCTTGTAGAAAAGAGGAATGTAACACCACTTCTCACTTCCCAGGAAAGTGATGTAATTCCCATCCACACCCAGAAACCACAGAGTGCTTTTCCTCATCACTTTCATTTCTGTCACGTTCTTGGGCCTGCTTCGAGCACATCAGCTGAAACGGCTGGCTTGGGCCTAGCTGCATTTAGCCACCTTCAAGACTGACACTGATGGAAGAAGGGAGGGATTTATGACATACCTATCCGGTGGTGTAATTATCATCACTTTAAAAAACACACAAAAAACCACCTAGAACTATGACTTTGATCAACAATAAGACTTGAAAGTGGCGTAAGACAATTCAAGGGATCACTGGCTAAAAGCGAAATGATAATTTGCTGTCAGAAACAATTAGGAAAGTAATCTGTTAGCGAGTTTCAGTTCCACTGTTAACAGGCATCCAATATTAAGTTTAGTGAAACCCAGAAGCTGGTGGCATGTCAGACTGGGCCAATTCATAACCCAAGACTGAAACCGGAATGGGGGGTGGGGGGTGGGACCCACAATAGCAAACTCCAGCCTTCCGGCCTCAATCAGGAGGCCGTCGAAAACAGAAATGGAAGCAGAAAATGCTTATGTTCCCCCACATCTGATCTATGTTCATGGCAAAGGCTGAGGCAAGGTTTCTGGGCGATGCAGCAGTCAAGTGGCTAATACACTTTATGATGTGAATGAGTTCAACTCTTTAATTGTTCTCACGATGGATGACGGCACCCCACGGTGCAATGACCCTGATTTGCACCCATCTCTCTCAAAAGACCCGGCTGTAGGGTGTGTACATCCAAGTTGTGTATTTGACTTTTCTAAAACGCCTTGCTGATTATTTCAGTAACAAAAGGTATGAAAGGAACATATCCTACCCTGGTTTCGCACTGGGCTGACGTAGTTAACACCATTCACGTTCCTCCAGTCCCAAGATTCAGGCAGGTTGGAAACTTGTTTCATTAGTTCAGCAGTCAGAGGGGCAGGTTTTGGCCTATAAAGAAATAAAAACCCTATACACTTCATATTTGAATCCCTATTTGACAAAAGGAAGAATTGGAACACCATCCAAGAGCTGCAATGTCCATACAGCCTTCCTGAATGTCCTCCCCCTGCATGTCTTCCTACAAGCAGCAGAGAGTTGATCTATGGAAAAGGTACAACACTTCACATGTGGTGGAAGTGTGAGCATGTAAAGCCCTTCTGGCAGTGGGTATTTACAGAAATAAGCTATACTATGGGTCAACATGTAGAATATACCCCAAGTTTGGGATTGTTAACCATTTTAAAAGAAGGGAAACCTGAAGAACTAGGAGCAGTGCTCTGATTAGTGGCACAGAGTTGGAAACGATCTGTGCATTTCTTGTTGGAAACGGAAATTATGTCTCATTGATGCATCAGAAAGATTAACAAAGAGATCACATGCACTGAACACTACAAATGATGAAGATGATTTTCTTGAAATGTGCATCGTTCTGTAAAATACTTTACTGATAACTCTGAAGAATGGCAAGCGCCAAAATCAAAGGCTGGACTTTGGCAAACTTAAAAAGACTGATCTGTCCTTGGGTGGCAGGGGGGAGGCTAAGTTAGGATTTTGTTTTTGTATTTCCCCCCTTTTTGTATTTATTTATAAAAAGAAAAGGCAGGAAATCTCAGGTCCAGGAACTAATGAGGCCTTCTAGACCTCTTTGAAGGCCACCCATGTTGGCAGCCATCCCTGCCTCTTGTGGGAGAGAATCCCGTAGTTTAACTATGTGCTGTGTGAAGAACGATTCTCATTCAAAGGTAGCACAGCTTTCCCATGGAATAACCACTGCCTTTACACCCTGCTTATGAAAACAGTAGGAGCTGGAGACAGAGCTGTAAAACTCTCTCCTTCTTGCTCTCTATACATGCGCACACACAGACAGGACGATGAACAGAGGTGTGTTCAGCACCACCAACCCTTTTAAGCAGCACAAGCCAGCCACAGGTTTATGACGCCTTGGTGACGACTAGGCCAGAATGTCACGATCCCTTTACCTTGGAATTCTGGGATTTAATCCGCCCGCTCTCCGAGCCAAATCTTCCAGGGTGAGGCCTTCATATTCCTTGTAGGCTACTGCTTTCCACGATTTCTGAACGGCGTTGATTGCTCCTACGAAGTCGAAGTTGTTCACGTAGAACTTCTGCAGAGATCTGCAGGCGAGACACAAATGTTAGGCAAGGGAGCCTTGCGAAGGCTAGAATCTGCTTAAGTCCCAGCAGTTTATTAAGAAAACAGCCCGACACAACCCCTCATGAAACTCTTCCACAAGACAAGAAGGCCCTTTATTATTAAGACAATGCCACCAACAATCACAGTGCTTCACAGAGGGGCATTTAAAGTTGAAATTTCTGCCTCACATCCCTAAGATACTGATGGTAATGGGCCCTTTATATGTCCAGCTGTCCTTTGTCAACAACAAATTGTTGCTCTTTTTTGTGTTGAATATATGCTATATGGTAATTTATGGACCTAATAGGTATCTAAAGCCATTTGCACATGCAGAATGTAGGCACTCTATATACAGAAATGAGCAAACCAGTGATATTTTAGGGAGCAGGCTAGCAGGCAGGGCCCATTACTTACATCATAGGAGCCCACACAACGCAAAACACTGTTGCTGTATGTAGGTTTTCTTTATTTGTTTTTTATCTTATATTTTGGAAACGTACATCCAGTTTTTTCCCCTTTACATTTTTTTGGGGGCCCCAAGAGAGTGGGGCCCTAAGCTATAGCTTGTTTAGCTTATACGTAAATCCGGCACTGCTCACAGCCTATGTTTTAATAGCAACAAGAAGCAAGAATTAACTGGTTTATGCTCATTTTATTTAAAGACTTATAAACCACTTAATCGAAGAACTCTCCGTGGCTTTGCGGTTGAAGATGGGAGACGGCACAGCTGTTATATTAACAATTAATATTGATTTTTTAATTGTACTCTTATTATATTGTATTTTATTGTAATGCAATAAAACGCAACATATAAGAAGGAAACAGAGCAGTCAACGTACAATTAAAAATCATCCAACATCCAGCAGAGTACATTAAAACTGGCAGAAAAACCACTGAGTGGTCCTACAAGAACTCCAGCAATTTCCAAGAGGTCTCTGGAAGAAAAGGTTTGGGAACCGCTGTTCTAAGTGGCAGAAAAATAAAATGTACAAATACAGGTACACCTTAACTGGACTCTGCAGTGACTTTCTGTACCTAGAAGAGCCACAAGGTTTCAGATATGAAGTATGAATGTTGTTGTTGTTCTGGAATCTGTCTGCCTCAAGAGACAATGGAGTGCACCGCAGGGGGTGAAGCACTGAAATGACCTCTCTGAAACACAAGCCTGGGCAGTGTGGATGGAGGTCTTGGGCTGCCCAGATGGCAAGACCCTCCCCTCTCAGCCTCAGTCACTGATGTGGTCCAAAGGAAAGCAGAGCAAGACGTTTGGCACCAGCTTGGCTGCAAAAGTTGCCAGAAGGAGGTATAATATGGTCTTAGGGACTCCACTCTGGATTTCTGTAGGGTTTACTCCTTAGCCCAGTGATGGCCAAACTTGGCCCTCCTTCTGTTTTGGGACTACAATTCCCATCATCCCTGACCACTGGTCCTGTTAGCTAGGGATGATGGGAGTTGTAGTCCCAAAACAGCTGGAGGGCCGAGTTTGGCTATCACTGCCTTAGCCTTTTCTTCTCCCGAAGATGTACCCGCAAGGCAGCGGAGGTTTAGGATCAGAGTTTTCTTTCTCTCAGATGGGCTACCTTCCCAAGCCGATGAGCCCCACCTGCCCCCTTAAGTCTGAATACTGACTGGGTTTTAAGCATGAATACCAGAATTCTAGCTCCCTACGATCAGAGGTTCAAAACAGGCACCACACAGTCCACACATGAACCAGAGGATGCCTCAAAAGATCTATGGATGCTGATGACTATAGTTGCACAGAACATGTCTCTACACATGCCTAAGTCATGGTTCACAGGTTGATTTGTACAGCTTAAGTGTTGTGTACACCGATATACACTCATTGAACATATCACACATACAGCTCAATTACTTGCATACACAGATTGTACGGTTGTTGGATGTAACATACGAACTCACTCATTATGGACCTATGGAAACCTATGAGACTGCATCACACTGAGCCAAAACATTGGTCCTATCTCTCCCATGTCAGTGCAAAAAACAACAACACTACCAGTCTCTGAAGGAGAGCCAGCAGGATGAGCATGCAGTCTTTTGAATCAACTGGCCTTCAGTACTTATTTATTTTCAAGATCAGTCGAAAGACAGTCCTTGCCTTGACACGACACAAAAGGAAAATGTATGGGGAGGGAGGAGGTAACCACCAAAAAGCTCAGGCACCATTTCGCAAAGTCAAGAGTTGTTAGAATGATCAGCTGGGATAGAAACAGTTCAGGGGGCCTTGTTTCACTTCTCTCTATCTGGCTCTATGACGGAGCCTGTATCAGAACATACAATTAACCAAACAAAATGGCATTTGTTTCCACTCACCTTCCAGCGGATTTCAAAGGCAGCTGATTCACACGAACACCGGAGGCTGAAGGGGAGATCTTTTGCGCAGTGAAGCATGCCCAGTTCCGGCCCAGCACATCATGGACCCACCCAGGTAAGGTCTCGTGGCAGTAACTGGTTACGTTTAAGCCGTCTTTTTTATACTGGGAAGGGAAGCGAAAGGGATGCTGGTCAGATTCTGCACAGAACACATGTAGTAGACAACAGGCAAAAGATCCTAGGTTCGATTTCCAGGCATGGCTGGTAAAGATCCCCGTCTGAAACCCTGGAGAGATGTGTTGACCAGGAATAGATAACATGGTGCTGTTCAGATGTTGCTGAACTACAACTCCCATGGGATACGCTGACTTGCGTTGGTGGGATTTATAGCCCGGCAACATCCAGAAAGCCTCATATTGGCTGTCTCTGGCATAGACAGTAAAGGTAAAGGGACCCCTGACAATTAAGTCCAGTCGTGTCCGACTCTGGGGTTGCGGCGCTCATCTCGCTTTATTGGCCGAGGGAGCTGGCGTACAGCTTCTGGGTCATGTGGCCAGCATGACTAAGCCGCTTCTGGCGAACCAGAGCAGCACACGGAAACGCCGTTTACCTTCCCGCCAGAGCAGTACCTATTTATCTACTTGCACTGCATGCTTTCGAACTGCTAGGTTGGCAGGAGCAGGGACCGAGCAACGGGAGCTCACCCCGTCGCGGGGATTCGAACCGCCGACCTTCTGATCGCCAAGCCCTAGGCTCTGTGGTTTAACCCACAGCGCCACCCACGTCTCTGGCATAGACAGTACTATGAGCCAAATGGGGGCAACGGTGTGACTCTGGATTAAGACACACCCATCTATCCCGTGCTACAGCACTTAAGCAGTAGAATACATTATTGGCTGAATTTATCCCAGGCCCCGTTCTTATGACTGGGGGACCTTTGGCGAGTGTTAGAAACTCAGATATATAAGCTCATCGCCAAATGGCACCGTAAACCTAGGTTGTGGTTGCCGCAATGTAATGCCCAGGCACCTTTTTCTTTTCTTTTTTGCTATGGCGACGATGGTGGCAATTACCGTAATTCCATTTCTCCACCACTTTATATTTTAAAGAACAACTCTCGAAGTGGTATACAACAGACTAAAACATCAAGTAAAACAAATTCAAGCTTCAAGAAAAATATTTCAGATCCTTTAAGTGACGTTTTCCTTTCCCCGGTCGCGAACCTGGCATCCAGAGATCTCCACATGGTCACAATTTGACCCGCGCCAGTTACAAAACACGCCTGGCTAATTTCTAACACTGCCTTTGGCGCTTTGATGAGCTACCGAACCAGGGAAAAGCACCCAGCCAGCCTGGGAATGCCTTAGCTTCTGCGGAGCTCCTTTGGCCAGTCACTGCCTCTCAGGCTACCCGACCTCACAGGGTTGTTCTGAGGATAAAATGGAGAGGCGGAAGAATCACGTAGCCTTGCCTTGAAGCTCCTTGGAGGAAAGGTGGGGTGAAAAATCTTTAAAGAAACGTCTACTCCCTGTAGCCCAACTTCCCATGGAAATTAAGTTTGAAAGAAGTAGTGCATGTGAAAAATATCTAGGGGTCTTACTGGACCACAAGCTGAACATGAGTCAACAATGGGGTACAGCAGCAAAACAAACAAACAAACAAACTACGGCTATTCTAGGCTGCATCAACAGAGGTCTTGAGTCCAGATTAACAGAAGCAACAGTATTGATTCTAAACAAAATAAAAAATTAAAAAAATCCTTCCAGTAGCACCTTAGAGACCAACTAAGTTTGTTCTAGGGCCCCAGGTGGCGCTGTGGGTTAAACCACAGAGCCTAGGGCTTGCTGATCAGAAGGTCGGCGGTTCGAATCCCTGCGACGGGGTGAGCTCCCGTTGCTCGGTCCCAGCTCCTGCCAACCTAGCAGTTCGAAAGCACGTCAAAGTGCAAGTAGATAAATAGGAACCGCTCCGGCAGGAAGGTAAACGGCGTTTCCGTGTGCTGCTCTGGTTCGCCAGAAGCGGCTTAGTCATGCTGGCCACATGACCCGGAAGCTGTACGCCGGCTCCCTCGGCCAATAAAGCAAGATGAGCGCCGCAACCCCAGAGTCGGACACAACTGGACCTAATGGTCAGGGGTCCCTTTACCTTTACCTTAAGTTTGTTCTTGGTATGAGCTTTCGTGTGCATGCACAGGTATCTGAAGAAGTGTGCATGCACACAAAAGCTCATACCAAGAACAAACTTAGTTGGTCTCTAAGGTGCTACTGGGAGGAAATTTTTTTATTTTTTATTTTGTTTCGACTACAGCAGACCAACACGGCTACCTACCTGTAACTAGAAGTGTTGATTCTATTCTGTTCTAAGCAATAAAATAGAGGGGTGTTGCCCATAACAGTTTCATGCTTATGAATGCATCCACTGGCCCCCAAAGGCCAGAGACCCTCTGGACTAGGGGATTACAGAGCTGTGATGCCTACGTTGCAGGGGGCTGGACTAGATGAGCCTCAGGGTCCCTCCCAACGCTACAATTTTGTGATAAGGGCTGGATCCACCTGGCTGAGAAGCAAGCCAAGTTTTGCTGCTCAGGGAAGATGCGTTCGCCCAGATTTAGATATCCCCCCCTCCCCACCACCAAATGCTTCATACATTTTTAGTTTTGCCCGCAGCTTTGTTTCCCTGCCACGAGGGACGCACTTTAGACCTCTGTTGCTTTTATGCTTTGCAGAAAGGGTGAAATTTGCTTCCTCGGCGCCATGCCGGCAGTGACTGTAGGCTCTGCGGTGCAAAAACGTTCCAAGTTCCTTTGCCCCAGAGCTCTGCTGAGCTGCCTGCCGTTGATCTTGATGAATTTGGAATGGCATCCCGGAAACGTCGTGTACCTCCAAAGCAATAACACAAAACACAACAGCTTCTTTCTTCTTTTGCCGCCGGCTCTTTTCCTTGCCTGCTGGTCCCAGGCGTCATGAAACGATGAGCCTTGGCGGTTTTAAGCGGCCTTTTTTCCCTGATAACCTGAAGTGTGAAAACTTCAGCACTGGCTGCTTCTTAAAAAAAAAAGAAGAAAGAAGAAAAAGCCAGGAAGGGCACCTGGTGTTTGTGTGTGTTTAGAAGGGGTGCAGGAGAATTTGTGGCTTGCTTCTCAGCCACGTTGATCCGGCCCTTAGCATAGAATGGCAGAGTTGGAAGGGACCCCAAGAGTCATCTAGTCCAACCCCCTGCAATGCAGGAATCTCAACGAAAGCATCCAGGACAGATGGCCATCCAACCTCTGCTTAAAAACCTCCAAGGAAGGAGAAAGCCCACCACCTTTCAAGAGAGTTCAACAGCTCTTACTGTCAGAAAGTTCTTCCTGATATTTAGTGGAGACATCATATATTATATACAGTGCTTTTCTTTTAGGAAAAAAAAGCTGCCAATATTGCGTACTCTTGAGTACCCTCAGAAACAGGGTGGATTTGATTTAAATCAAATTGATTTAAATCACGATTTAAATCACTAGTCAGTAAGACTTGATTTAAATAGTTTTTTTACAGAAAGACTCATTCTTGCTGGTATAATCTTAATATTTACAACCATATGAAGGTTTCATTTTTGGAATAATAAATTTTCAGAGTAGTTTTTACAGTTATATCAAAAATTACTGATTTGGTTATACTACTAGAAATACATAGACAGATAATTATGAAATTATGGTGAGGTTTAATAAGTTAACTGTTTATATTTGGACAACTTTTCTGCTGTACTTTATTGGAAGGAGAAAAATAATCATTTCCTTAATAACCATTTAAACAATTTAACTAAAACAATAACATGATAGCATATGTATCCATGTTTGTTAACTGATGTGGTTAAACATTTTAAAAAAAAAACTTAGACTGAGTTTTAGCACACTTGATAAACAAATCCTTATTTCCTGATGAATAGCCTTTGGACTACAATGTAACTTAAATAGAAGACTATATTTAGAAAGATTTTTCCTCCAAAAGCATTTTATTTTAAAAATCCAATTTAAATCAAATAAATGCGATTTCAATTAAATACCGGTAAATCTGATTTTGATTTTTTTTAAAAAAATCATTGATTTTTATCCACCCTGCTCAGAAATAAAAGCACCGATTATACTCCTTCCAAATTATTTTGTCAACAAGAATTTCCAAGTTTGGAAGAGCCCTTTAATTCCAACATATTCAGGAGGAAAATGGTGCAGAGATTTATTATTATTATTATTTGGAAGCTCCATTACCTTAAAAAATGCAAACCACTTGTAGTCGTTCAGCACAACCTCAAAGCCTTGGTTGTAAATTATCGTGAAGAAGCCAAGGTTCCCTTGATCGTCCTGGGCAACATCGAGTTTCTGAAGGTTAACGACAACTTTTTTCTCCACAGCCCCTGGAAAGAAGCAGCAAAGAGAATTTTCACCAATGGGGGGGGGGCAGGGGGAACCAGGCTGAAGAAGCAAGCTGGCCAATGCACAAATGCAACAATAACTCAGCCTTGCAATTATACACTGGCCCGGTAGGCACAAGGGACCAGGCAATGTAGGCAAGGCTAGTGAGCAGGTGTGCCAGAGGAGGGATGAACAGTCATGTCCTTTCTCTGTGCCCAGCATAGGAATCAAGCAGAGGTGGTAACAAAACCAGCCAGATGGGCATGGTATATATATATATATATATATATATATATATTATTATTATTATTATTATTATTATTTCCACCAATGCTTTGTAAATCACTTTGAAGTTTAAAATAGAAAATCAAGCAGTGCATAAATTTTACGAAATAAATAAATATCACATTTCTTTTTTTATTATTAATAAAATTTTTTGGAGATTTTTTAATTACATATATCTGCATTTCACATAAATAAAGATTATTTACAATAATTACTGTTGTTGTTATTCCAAACCTTAAAAGAAGAGTGAAAAAAGTAAAGTAAAGAAGAAGAGAAAAAGGAAAAACAAAAAACAAAACAAAAAATACACACTCTGACTTCCTGCCAATACCCATACATCTTTTTCTAACGTTGAATGTACATAACCACGCAAACATACTTATAAGAACTCTATAATTACATTCTCCAAACCTAATATTTCCTTGATATGTTTTCCAATTACTTGTCCGTACCTTATTCCTCAGATGCCAACATAGAAATATAGTTTTTACTGTATTTTAAAACATAATTTCTATAGCTATCCCATTTTTCAATAAATTTCCGTCTAGAATTTCCCCTCAGATTATTTGTTAATTGAGCTATAAATATCACATTTCTTGGCTGATCTTCCTCCAAATCATTCAGGACAATACAGAGAGATCTTTCTCCACCCTCATTTTATCCATGTGAGGATTATTAGGTTGGAAAACTGTGTCTGAACCCCGTGAGGTTCAAAGTCAGGGCAGGGATTTGAATCCATGTCCTTTGTTCTGGTCTGACATTCTCATGGTCTACCTTTGTTCTGGTCTGACCTTTATGAATGGGCTTAGATGCATACAACCTCAAGGCATGGCCTGAAGGCACATAATGCATCTATTTTGCTGAAGATCATAGAATCATAGAATCTTCAGTGTTGGAAGGGACACAAGGGTCATCTATCCCAACCCCCTGCAAAACAGGAATCTCAGCTAAAGCATGCATGCGAGAGCATCCAAGATAAGCAGGTCTGGCCAATACCTGGATGGGATTGATTGACTGGTTGGTGGCATTTATACCGCGCCAAAAATGGTTCCTGAAGGAGTGGGCCTGCCGCAGCAAACGGCATTCAGTTCCATGATGGAAGAAAAGTCATGTATAAATTTAAGAAAATAAATGTATTCAAACGGCTGTGTGAAACAAGCCATACTTTTTTTTAAGCGATTCAGGACTTTGGACATGATTATTGCATCATCCAGTTTCATGCTCTTCCAATATAGATGCAGCAGGCGTCTTCTATAACAACATTTAATAATTTGCCAAAAACTTTTTAATGTGGCAAGACAATTACCGGTAATTAGTTGTTAGCTGGGAATTTGTGATTTTAATTCTCGATGTGTCTTTGCACATATATAAATTGTTGTGCACCACCTTGAATTTTATTATTTTTTTAATGAGATTGCGGTATGTCAGTACTGTATTTTCTTTTTAACATATAATTAAAAATGTAGAATTCAGGCCCAATAAATATTTCCATTTCTGCTGCTTAAAGTGTTAAGACATAAAACCTAAATTTTAAAAAAATGCTGTCTGCAATCATGTGAGGGTCAGGAGGAAGGCAAACTGCATTGTTCTCTCTGTCAGGCATAAACTTTCTGACCTCGTGACCATGACTAATGTAGAGAAATTCCCCTTTTGACCATTTTCTATCTACTTCCTCCTTTGCATTTCAGATGAAGTGGCCAACATCCTGAGTGGCGAGAACCATGTTCTGCAATCAGCACTGTTGTTACTAAGACAAGCGCTCCCAATAAAAACAAATTTGACCCAAATTGGAGCTGCCTGTAGACCCAAGCAATCTAGTTCAAGCCAAACCCACCCTCTGCAAACAGGGGCTTTTAAGTTTTAGGTAGAGATAGACGCATCCAATGCTCTACAGACAAACTTTGCTGGGAATTTTTTATCCCGGCAACAAAAAATGACATCCTCCTTTTGGTTTAAGGGTGGGACGGTCTTATCGGATGGAAACAGCCCGATTCACAAAGCATCACAGAATTGCAGAGTTGGAAAGGGACCACGCGGGTCATGTAGTCCAACCCCCTACAATGCAGGACTTTTTTTGCCCCGTGTGGGGCGACTCGAACCCATGTCCCTGAGATTAAGAGTCTCATGCTCTGCTGACTGAGCTATCAGGTGGGCAGGATACATTCTCTGCCCAGCATACACAGAGACCCTGCTAAGAAATGAGTCGTTAGTATGGTAGTGGTGGATAGCCCAACCCCAACAGCAGGCCATAAGACAGACTGGGAGAGGGAAGTAACTTCAACACAGACAAAGTGTCCATTTTCCCAGCATGGAAGATACATGCACCCAGAGAGATTGTTGAAAATGACTCCCTCCCAGAGCCGTCTTTCCCACAGGGCTTAGTGGTGCATCGTGCCAGGGCGCCAGCCTCAGGGGCACCCCAGCAAGTGGGAGAGCTATACGGCTTTGCTGACGGCCTCCCCTTTCCCTGCACGCCCACCAGCTGCGCCCTTATGGTTATAAGGCTGGCGGGCGGGCAGCTTCACTCCCAAGCCTCTGCGGGGATTGCTCTCCCGCAGCGGCATCGGGGAGAGTTGCCCCCCCCCGGATGACTAGCAGTACGCAGCTATGGCCATCCCAACACTATCCGTGGTAATTTGGGGGCGTTGGACGGATATTGCACCCCAGCACCGCATCTGCTAAAGACGGCCCTGCTCCCTCCCCAATTTCTCCCCACCACATTCTTTTTTCCAACCACAGTATGCATGAAGGCGAGGGACCCAGCTGGTGCTGTGGGTTAAACCACAGAGCCTAGGGCTTGCTGATCAGAAGGTCGGCGGTTCGAATCCTTGTGACGGGGTGAGCTCCCATTGCTCGGTCCCAGCTGCTGCCCACCTAGCAGTTCGAAAGCACGTCAAAGTGCAAGTAGATAAATAGGAACCGCTCTGGCGGGAAGGTAAACGGCGTTTCCATGCGCTGCTCTGGTTTGCCAGAAGCGGCTTTGTCATGCTGGCCACATGACCTGGAAGCTGTACGCCGGCTCTCGGCCAATAAAGTGAGATGAGTGCCGCAACCCCAGAGTCGGACACGACTGGACCTAATGGTCAGGGGTCCCTTTACCTTTATGCATGAAGGCTAGGCTCTCTTCTTTATGCATTCAGCAGGACCTTTTAGGGAAGTTCTCAACAATATTTTTTGGGGGTGTGTGGGGGGGAGATGCAAAACAAAGTAGTAGCTGGGAGGAACAGGGTTTGCCCTGGATGCCCACCCCCTTGGTTTTTAATATCCCGAGGCAGGCTGGGGTTGTGCAGCAGTAAGGAAAGCTTCTTTTGGTTTCCTCAAGAACACGGCATGAGACTCAGGATCGCTTGGAGCAAAAGATTCCTGCATTGCAGGGGTTCGGGCTAGATGACCCTCGTGGTCCCTTTCCAACTCTACAATTCCTACGATTCTCCTCCCTTGCCTCCATGTCTGGAGCAGAAACAAGGCTAGGAGGTTCCACCAACGACCTGTTGCTCAAGAGGGTTTAGATAAGAACAAAAGCAAAGACAGCTTTGCTTCTGCAGTGGAAGATGTGACTCATTAACAGAACTGGAGGTTTTCATGTGTGAAGAGCTGGGTCATGTGTGATATGCAGAGATAACTAGCTCGTACTAGTTGATTATAAAGAGATATGCTAACTTGTTAAGCAGTATGGTGGAATGATCTGCCACAAGAAACGAGGGCCCTGCAAGAGTTGGCGCCCTTCCACAGGGCTTGTAAAACGGAGCTGTTCCGTCTGGCTTTTGGTTTAAATTGAATGCAACTTTTAAAATTCAAATTTTTAAGTTTTAAAGTGTATTTTATATCTGTAGTTTTTAACTGTCTGCTAAATTGCTAAACTGTACTTTTAACTGATTGTTAGCCGCCCTGAGCCCGGTTTTGGCTGGGAAGGGCGGGATATAAATAAAAGTTTATTATTATATTATTATTATTATTATACCTCTAAATACCAGACATGGGGACAACCACAACCACCTGTTTTCAGCCCCACTAGTGAGCTTCACAGAGACATCTGGCTGTCCAAGATTGTGGGAGGGAGAGAAATGACCACTTTTAGATCTTAAGTGTGTGGGGGGGGAGCAGCTACCAACTTAGAAACTTGTAAAGCTCCAAGGATTTTTTTAAAGGGGAGTTTGAACACGTGTTCAATCTATGACCCTTCTAAAACTTGCTTACTTTTGCTTTCTATTCCGTTTTATTTGCATTGCGTTCTACTTTCTGTCGCTGTGAAATCCAGGACACCCCCCCTTTTTCCGCTCTGAACTCGTGAACTCGCCGTACCGAGCAGAGTTTGAAAACCAAATGCAAAGTTCAGCTTTTCCTCCAACAAGGAAGGAGGGGGTTTCCTGAAAATGATCCTACGCAGCAGATTTCCTAGGTAGGATTTCCTAGGTAGGAAGTAAACCCTCCGGGAATACAGTGAGATTTACTTCCGAAGTCAACGAAACGAAATCTCCCAAACCGCGCCGCTGGGCTGATTCGCCGGATGTTTTCCAAACTTGCCTTTCTATTTGTTGGCGTTGTTTTATTGGGGGAAGAAAAAGAGGTCAGAATGGAGGGCAATAGCGGGAACAAGAAACGGGGATCGCTCCTGGAGGCGGAGGAAGTTGGAGCGGGGAGCGTCCTGCCCTGCGCGCTGTCACTTACCCACTTCGGAGCAGTTTATGCGCCGGCTCGGGGATCCTTGCCCCCTGCCCACCTGGAAAACCCAGGTGCCCACTAGGTCCTCGAAGGTGCAGTTGGCCGGCGTGTCGGCCCAGCTCGGCTGCAGCTGGACGAGGAAGAGGAGAAGGAGGAAAGCCAGGCAACGCGCCATCGTTGCGCCCCGAGGTTCTTGGCACGAAAGAGGAGAGCGCGCGGGGGATCAGCGAGGGGAGCAATGGGGAAAAAAAAAAGAAGATACCCCCCTTCCCCGCTGGGCTTAAATCTGTCCCCGGAACGGCGGGGCCCTGCTAGGTCCGCCCCCCGGGCGTCACGTGTGAAAGGGGGCCAGGCGCTTCCTCCTCTCCGGCTCAGAGCAGCCGAGCGCAGAAAACGGCCTCCTATGCGCGGAGTCATTTATTCCACCTGGCTCAGCGGTGGCCGCGCCGAAGGCTTGGCTCCACGTAAAATTGGGAAGGGACCACGAGGGTCATCTAGCCCAACCCTCATGCAATGCAGCAATCATTTGCTTCACGTGGGCACTCGAACCTACTAGCCTGAGATTAAGAGTCTCGTGTTCTCAGAACTTTTCCCCCCTCCGGGTCAGGTATTTGCTTGCGCCACGCCGAATTTTTAAATTGGTAAGAAATACATAGGAAAACAAAAAATGAAACCACCCTTAGTAGTGCTTGATTTAGAATCATAGCATTGTACTGTTGGAAGGGACCACGAAGGCCATTTGGTCCAAGCCCCTGCAATGCAGTTATTTCCCCTCCTCCTCCATCATTCTCTTTGCTCTCTTGCTGCTTTCGGTAGGCTTTCCTTTTTGGTTAGTGTATTTGGGGATCTCTGCCTTTTCTGCCCCCTACAAACATCAGGAGTTCACAGCACATTTTTAAGTTGGTCAGACTTTAGGAGCCATTGTCTACTCAGATGTCCTATTGAATTCAAGGGGGATTAAAGGTAAAGGGACCCCTGACCATTAGGTCCAGTCGTGTCCGACTCTGGGGTTGCGGCGC
Organism: Darevskia nairensis; assembly: GCA_034642065.1. Lineage (NCBI taxonomy): Eukaryota > Metazoa > Chordata > Lepidosauria > Squamata > Lacertidae > Darevskia > Darevskia nairensis. The sequence goes on from JAWWNI010000862.1 coordinate 70,807, forward strand.
TCATCTCGCTTTATTGGCCGAGAGCTGGCGTACAGCTTCCAGGTCATGTGGCCAGCATGACAAAGCCGCTTCTGGCGAACCAGAGCAGCGCACGGAAACGCTGTTTACCTTCCCGCCGGAGCGGTTCCTATTTATCTACTTGCACTTTGACGTGCTTTCGAACTGCTAGGTTGGCAGAAGCTGGGACTGAACAACGGGAGCTCACCCCATCCCAGGGATTCGAACCGCCGACCTTCTGATTGGCAAGCCCTAGGCTCTGTGGTTTAACCCACAGCGCCACCTGGGTCCCTTATCAAGGGGGATTACTCTCAGGTAAATGTGGTTAAGAAAACAACCCAAGGCACATGGATCAAGCCCCACTCTTGAGATGCAAGAGCCATGCCACTATCTGATTTTTGCAATAAATAAATAAATCTCACCCTACTTTTAGTGGCGAAACACAAAGCCCAAATCTCTTTGGTTTAGAATGCCACACAAGCCTTAACACTTTTTAAAGGATTGAATTCATTACTTATTGTATTCAGAAGCAGTAAAATTACAGGAAGTTTTGACATAATTGCTAAAACGTGATGCAATCTGACACACCCAGCGAGTGGCTTTTTAATTCAGTCATCCGCGGGTGGCGCTGTGGGTTAAACCACAGAGCCTAGGGCTTGCTGATCAGAAGGTCGGCGGTTCGAATCCCCGCGACGGGGTGAGCTCTCGTTACTCGGTCCCAGCTCCTGCCAACCTAGCAGTTCGAAAGCATGTCAAAGTGTAAGTAGATAAATAGGTACCGCTGCAGTGGGAAGGTAAACGGCGTTTCTGTGTGCTGCTCTGGTTCGCCAGAAGCGGCTTAGTCATGCTGGCCACATGACCCGGAAGCTGTACGCTGGCTCTCGGCCAATAATACGAGATGAGCGCCGCAACCCCAGAGTCAGTCACGACTGGACCTAATGGTCAGGGGTACCTTTATTCCTTGTCTGTGTTTGCAATTATACTTATATGTATATTTACTTGCCTGTTTATTTGTATATATTTTAAAATTTTATATATGGATGTTTTATGATGGCCTGTACTTGTAATGCCTAATAAAGGCTTGGCGAAGAAGAAGAAAAATTCCTTTGAAATATGGATACACGTAAGAACAGGTACAGTTGTTGAAGATGACCAGAGCAGTTTGCAACAACATCTATACTCTTACATCAATAGTAACTAAGTTCATCCTGTGGTTGAAGCAATAGATGCCTTATACCTTCACTTCATTTAGTTTCCCACTCACTACAGTGCCACCATCATAGGTTTGTGCTATGCAATGCTTGATATCTAAGGTGTTCTTTAAGTAACTCACTTGTGAAGGAGCATACAGTGAAAGACATGCTTGGAAAAACCTACAAAACGTGTGTGTGTTGCCATTGTACCAGTAACGAAGAACTGCTGCCAATTGTTCCTGCTTAAGTATGTCCTTGGTTTTATCAGCATTTAATGTGAAGGAGCTGACTCGGGAACTCTTCTGCTCATAACGCTTAATGATTCGTTTTGAATGGAACTTTGTGTGCACTTTGCATCGCGAGGGAGAGTATTTGAGACTGGATTGTGGAACTGTGATGTGACCAGACCCAACTCAAGCCACACATATAGCGTACTGCAGCAACCAAGGATAGAAATTACCAGTTCACACAGGGCTAAAGCACTAGATAAGCTAACTCCTACTCCAGGAGCCTCATCTGCAGATTCTTTTGCCTCCTCCCAAGACCTCACTGATTTTGGCAGGGATGGCAAAAATAAATAAATAAATCGGATAACATGTTGGGTGAGCAGAATAGAATTGTACAGTTGAAAGGGACCTCCGAGGCTCATCTAGTCCACCCCCCTGCAATGCAGGAATATCAACCAACACAGATGGCCTTCCAACCTCTGCTTAAAAACCCCCCAAGGAAGGAGAGACCACAACCTCCCGAGGGAGACCGTTCCAATGTCGAACAGCTCTTATTGTCAGATGTTTAGTCCTGATGTTTAGTCGGAATCTCCTTTCTTTTAACTCGAATCCATTGGTTTGGATTCTAGCCTCTGGAGCAGGAGAGAACGAGCTGGCTCCATCTTCCATGTGACATATGAAGATGACCATCCATGGGCGTAGCCAGGGGGGGCAGGGAGGGGCAGCTGTCCACCTAAATCAATAAAAATACATAGCAAATTGAGATTCTGCCCCCCCCCAACAAAAGGCCTTCCCCCCAAACAAAAATTCTGGCTATGCCCATGTGACCATCATATCTCCTCTCAGTCTCCTCTTATCTAGGCTAAACATAATCAAACTCCTTCAAGTGTTCCTCCTAAGACTTGGGTTTCCAGACCCTTGGTTGCCCTTCTCTGCACACATTCCAGCTTGTAAATATCCTTCTTAAGTTGTGGTGCCCAGAACCGGACACAGTATTCCAGGTGGGGTTTGATCAAGGCAGAATATAGTGTTGCTCTTACTTCCCTTGATCTGGACACTAGACTTCTGTTGATGTAGCCTAGAATAGCATGAGCTTTTTTTAGCTGCTGCATCTCATGTTAATTCATGTTACGCTTGTGGTCTACTAAGACTCCTCTATCCATTTCACATGCCCTATCGGCAAGCTAGGTTTTCCTCATCTTATTTTGGTGCATCCGGTTCTTCCTGCCTAAGTGCAAAATGTTACCTATTGAAATTCATTTTGTTAGCTTGGGACCAGTTCTCCAATCTGATAAGGCCATATTGAATCCCGATTTTTTTCTTCTGCAGCATTCGCTGCCCTTTCCAGCTTTGTGTCATCTGAAGACTTGTTGTTCATCCCCTCAATTAATCTTCTTTGCCCAGTTCCATGCTGGGGATGCAGATTACACCTTCTCAGCTGTTCAGATCGATCATTTGATGAGCGGACAAGGGGCAATAATGCTCCCTTCTTAGCAGATCACCACAGATCACCCGACTGTGAGGCAGGGGGCCTTGATGGCATGTATATGCAAAGGGTATACATAATATACAGTGGTACCTCGGCTTAAAAACTTAATCTGTTCTGGAAGTCCGTTCTTAAACCGAGGTGTGCTTTCCTTAATGAGGCCTCCCGCCGCCAGTACCCTTCCACCGTTCAGATTCTGTTCTTAGACTGAGGTAAAGTTTGCAAACAGGGACACTACTTCTGGTTTTGCGGAGTTTGTAAACCGAATCGTTCATAAACAGGGCTGTTCTTAAACTGAAGTACCACTGTAATAATATAATAATAATTTATTATATATACCCTGACCATCTGGCTGGGTTTCACCAGCCACTCTGGGCGGCTCCCAACAGAATATTAAAAACACGATAAAACATCAAACATTAAAAAAATTCCCCAAACAGGGTTGCCTTCAGATGTCTTCTAAAAGTCAGGTAGTTGTTTATTTCCTTGACATCTGATGGAAGGGCGTTCCAAAGGGCAGGCGCCACTACCAAGAAGGCCCTCCGCCTGGTTCCCTGTAACCTCACTTCTCGCAGGGAGGGAACCGCCAGAAGGCCCTTGGAGGAGAACCTCAGTGTCCGGGTTGAATTATGGGGGCGGAGATGCTCCTTCAGATATACTGGGCCGAGGCCGTTTAGGGCTTTAAAGATCAGCACCAACACTTTGAATTGTGCTCAGAAACGGACTGGGAGCCAATGTAGGTCTTTCAGGACCGGTGTTATATGGTCTCGGTGGCCGCTCCCAGTCACCAGTCTAGCTGCCGCATTCTGGATTAACTGCAGTTTCTGAGTCACCTTCAAAGGTAGCCCCACGAAGAGCGCATTGCAGTAGTCCAAGCGGGAGATAACTAGAGCATGCACCACTCTGGCGAGACAGTCTGTGGGCAGGTAGGGTCTCTGCCTGTGTACCAGATGGAGCTGGTAGACAGCTGCCCTGGACACAGAATTGACCTGCGCCTCCATGGACAGCTGTGAGTCCAAAATGACTCTGCATGAGAGTATACACCCATCACAAGAATGCACCGCCCGCCGTGGGCTGTAGCTCAGTAGCAGAACATTTCTTTGCGTGCAGAAAATCCCAGGTTCAATGCCTCACATCTCCTGGTATGGCTGGAAGAGATTCTCTGCCTGAAACCTGGAAGAGCCACTGCCAGTCAGTGTAGACAGTTCTGAGCTAGATAGACTAGTGGTCTGATCCAGGTTCCTCACTCTTGCAAGGTGAGGTGGCCCCCAACATGCACATTTGGACCTGATTGGAGTTCTTGCATCCTTGATCAACTCCCCTCAACAACCCAGAGTCTCATCCCTTCCCTCTGACCCTTGTCTGCATCACTAATGAATTTCCTTCTCTCTCTTTCTCCCTCAACGCATCCATTTGACACGACTTCAGTGGGAACCAGAGTTCTTGCTTGTAAATTTGCTGATTGCTGAGGGCTGCAAAATGATAATGCGAGAGCTGAATGCTGATTGGAAATTTCAGATTTCCAGCTAGAGCAAAAAAACAGCCAGACAAGCAAACTACCAACTTTTTTTTTTTTTTAATATAGTAATTAAAACAGACGTGCAAAATACCATTACCCTGGAAACTGCTTGGAGCTCAACTATGCTTTTATGCAGAGGAGCTGAGGAGGAGAACAGAGCTTTTCAGTGGCTTTGCTGTACAGGTGTTCTGACAGGCAACAGCATACAAATAAACAAGCTTGCAGATGGTGAGGACTAATATTGAAGCAGGTGGCAATCTGCATATTCACCTTTCTGATTAAAAATGGGTGGGACAGTGTCTTTTCTAGCAGGCCTGTGCAAGTTACCAACTTCTCCCCACCCTCAAAAAACAAAACACAGTGCATAGTTAAATTATGGTACTTGCCCCCCTGGGAGACAGTGATGGACCCCAACTTCCATGGCTCTATGGAATAACGGGCATCCTGTTTTCCTGTAGTTTTGTACTGTAGGATTCCCTGGAATCTTACATTGACTTCATAGGAAAGTGATGTATTCTGCAGTCCAAAGAAAAGAACAACAGAAATGACAGAAAAATATGGAAGGCCGGGACCTGTAGTTTATTAAGGGTGCTAAGAGTTGTTGGGAAATCCATATCCCCCTCGCAGAACTACAATTCCCATAGTTTCCTGCAGGGGTAAAACCAGGCTTTAATAATAATAATAATAATATATTATTATTATTGTACCCCGCCCATCTGGCTAGGTCTCCCCAACCACTCTGGGCAGCTTCCAACTAAAATAAAAAATACATTAAAATGTCACATATTAAAAGCTTCCTTAAACAGGGCTGCCTTCAGATGTCTTCTGAATGTCAAGTAGTTATTTATCTCTTTGACATCTGCAGGGAGGGTGTTCCACAGGGCGGGTGCCACTACTGAGAAGGCCCTCTGCCTGGTTCCCTGTAGCTTTGCTTCTCGCAATGAGGGAACCGCCAGAAGGCCCTGGGAGCTGGACCTCAGTGTCCGGGCTGAACGATGGGGGTGGAGACGCTTCTTCAGGTATACTGGGCTAAGGTCGTTTAGGACTTTGAAGGTCAGCACCAACACTTTGAATTGTGCTCAGAAACGTACAGGGAGCCAGTGAAGATCCTTTAGGACTGGTGTTATATCGTTCTGGTCAACACCAACACTTTGAATTGTGCTCGGAAACAATTTATTTCAGCCGGGTCAAAGACCCAGTTCGCACTCCCCAATGTGTTATTACATACACACATACACTTTGATGGCGCCACTCTGGACAAAAATACCAGCTAGCCCCCCTGTAGCTATGGCACTGGTTTCCTGTGAAGAGGGATTGATTACTAAAGCACTCTGGATATTGTAGCTCTGTGAGGGGAAATGGGGCTTTCAGACAACTTTCTGCACCTTTAACAAACTACAGAGCCCAGGATACTTTTTTTGGGGGGGGGACCACTAGTGTTTAAAGTGCTGCCATTATTATTAGTAGTAGTAGTATTATTAATTGAGTTTATATACCACCCTATACCCAGAGGTCTCAGGGCAGTTCACAGAAAAGATCACAACATATATAATCATAATAAAAACAACAAACCAATATCACACACACAAACCCCCCAGAAAAGAGCCACATTTTAAAAGGGTATAGGATGTCAAACAGATCAACCAAAGGCCTGGTTAAAAAGGACCGTTTTTGCCTAACGCCTAAAGGTGTATAATGAAGGCGTCAGATGAACCCTGGGGAGAGCATTCCACAGAAGGGGAGCCACTGCAGAGAAGGCCCCGTTCTTGTGTTGCCACCCTCTGGACCTCTCGAGGAGGAGACACATGAAGAAGGAACTCAAAAGATGCTCTCAGGGTCCAGGTAGGTTCATATGGAAGAGGCGGTCCTTGAGGTATTGCGGTCCTGAGTCGTTTAAGGCTTTATAGGCCAAAACCAGCACTTTCAATTGGGCCCGGAAACTAATTGGTAGCCAGTGCAGACGGACCAGGATTGGTGTAATATGCTCAAAAGCATCATGCTATGATGATCCTTTAAATGTTATAGGCAAATGGGTCCCTGATTTTTCATCTAACTTACCCTTTCTGCTATAGTATATCACATTTAGATTTTTTTGTATGCTTTTATGAGCAAGGGAGTGCTTGAAGGATCTGGGTATGTTTAGCCTGGAAAAGAGGAGACAGAGAGGAGATATGACAGCTACCTTCAAATATCTCAAGCGTTGTCACATGGAAGAGGGAACAAGCTTGTTTTCTCCTGCTCTGGAGGGTAGGACTCGAACCAGTGGCTTCAAGTTATAAGAAAGGAGATTCTGACTCAACATCAGGAACAACTTTCCGACAATGAGAGCACCTCTCACAAGAGGTTGTGGACTCTCCTTCCTTGGAGGTTTTTAAACAGAGGTTGGATGGCCATCTGTCATGCATGCTTTAGCTGAGATTCCTGCATTGCAGGGGGTTGGACTAGATGACTCATAGAATCATAAAGTTGGAAGAGACCACAAGGGCCATCCAGTCCAACCCCCTGCCAAGCAGGAACACCATCAAAGCATTCCTGACAGGTGGCTGTCAAGCCTCTGCTTAAAGACCTCCAAAGAAGGAGACTCCACCACACTCCTTGGCAGCAAATTCCACTGTCAAACAGCTCTTACTGTCAGGAAGTTCTTCCTAATGTTTAGGTGGAATCTTCTTTCTTGTAGTTTGAATCCATTGCTCCATGTCCGCTTCTCTGGAGCAGCTCTCGGGGTTCCTTCCAACTCTAAGATTCTACAATCTGCTGTTTGCTTAGATGGTTCTAAGCAAAACAGCAACTCCACAACATAGGGTTGTTTTCCTCCCTAAATTAAGTTTTCAGTTTGCTGATCCATTCCTTTCATTAGGATGCAAAACTACTATTATTCCATTTCCTATTTTATTCTTCCATTCTTTACCCACTTGCCACAATCTTGTCAGCTGAGCTTTAGAGAAATGATACCATTTTAAATACATCAAGCACTTGTCAATTATTTATCTTAAATCTTGTCAGGCCTAACATACCATTTTGCAATCAGATTTGAAAGGCTGGGAAAGAGTGTCGGGGGGGGGAGGGAGGAACAACTGTGTCATTTTTCGTATTTTTCTCTACTCGCCTGTCTTTTTAATCACCACAAGTAACCTGATTGCTTTTCATCCTGTGCAGTCCTATCTATGCCTGCCTGCTCAGAAGTCAGCCTCATTGAGTTCCATTCAGTGGGGCATGTTCACAGGCAAAGAAGTGCAGGATTGCAGCAATATTCTGATCAGAGCTTAAAAAAAGGGGTATCCTAGACAGCTTACTGGCCTGACTTTGTTTATTTATATTCTACAAAAACATCATTGCTCTGCAAAATAGAGAAAACTTAGATGTTGGGTGTTATAGGGGCTAGATTGTTGGACTAGGAGACCAGGGTTCAAATCCTCACTTAGCTCTCTGGGTAATCTTGGGCCAGTCACTGCCTCTCATACTAACCTAGCTCACAGGGTTGTTGTACAGCAGGCATAGGCAAACTCCGGCCCTCCAGATGTTTGGGACTACAATTCCCATCATCCCTGACCACTGGTCCTGTTAGCTAGGGATGATGGGAATTGTAGTCCCAAACATCTGGAGGGCCGGAGTTTGCCTATGCCTGTTGTACAGATTCAATGAGAGGGGCAAGGAACATGTCGACTACTTTAAGCTTCTTGGAGGGGAAAAGGTGGGATGCAACAGCAATAAATAAGAAAATATTTAACATCCAAGCATGAAAGCCAAGGTGATCTCATGCAATTAATGTTGGCCCAAGCTCAGCTTAATGACAGTCACCCTGAGGCCAAGTTCATCATAGCATCTGCGTTCTGTACCAGTTGAATTTTCTGAGCTGTCTTTAAAGGCAGCCCCCGAGAGACCATGTTGCAGCAGTCTGAATTTTCCCTGTAGCATCCCTCGAAATACTCTTGAGCAGGGGTAGGCAACCTAAGGCCCGTGGGCCGGATGCGGCCCAATCGCCTTCTCAATCCGGCCCGCAGACAGTCCGGGAATCAGCATGTTTTTACATGAGTAGAAAGTGTGCTTTTATTTAAAATGCATCTCTGGGTTATTTGTGGGGCATAGGAATTGGTTCATTCCCCCCCCCCCAAAAAAATATAGTCTGGCCCACCACATGGTCTGAGGGATGGTGGATCGGCCCATGGCTGAAAAAGGTTGCTCTTGAGGGCATAGTCTGAAAACGCAGAGCCAAGAACGCTATCCTAAATGTGCAGATTGGTAAATCATATAGGTAATTCTCAAAACCATGTGCTACTTTAATTAAATGCAACTGTGGAGAGAACAGTGATTTCTGGATTGCCTGTAAATCTTGTTGATGTTACAGCTGCCTTGTCTGGATGTAAGCAGAGCGTGGATAACTGAGGATGTTTCCGCCGTAACAAATGATTTATTGATTTATTAAATATGTGTACCACCCTTCATCTGTAGATCTCAGGGCACTTCACAGCATAAAAATAAAAAGATAAAAAGACCAAATGCACAATAAAAACACAAAGCAAACGAAACAAACCTATAGCCCTCACCCACCCTCAAATGTCGAAGGAGACCTCTCTCTCTCTCTCTCTCTCTCTCTCTCTCTCTCTCTCTCTCTCTCTCACTGTTTGTATATGTGAAAAAGAGTCTGTCGCTTCGGGTTTTGAATTGTCAAATTTTTAAATTCTACGCTGACGTTAATTTTGGAATGAGCTCGACTGGGGCAGGCGGGGGGGGGGGAGGGAATAGCTGCCATAGAATTTCCTTCAGTAGAAAAAGAGGAGCCTGCAATTGTGGGCAATTAATGAATTGATGTAACAGGTGCAATTAGGTGGTATCAGAGTTTGTCATTTCTTGCAAATCCCACAGTGAAGCAATTATAGTAATTAGGAGAAACACAGCTAAATTAGGCAATGTGTGTGTGAGAAAGAGAGTTGTTAAATGTCTGGATTTTCAGGTATACGGTACTGGGTCAGTAGGGATTTTAGGGAAAAAACAACAACACAAACCACTGAAAATGTATTTCAGGCAACTAGGATGTGCCAGTGGTTCTGTCTTGCAAGCAGCTGATCTGGCAAGGAATTCTATGCAGATGCTAATAGCATTCAAGGTTGACATGAAAGTGCTGTTGTAATGTAGTGGCTAAAAGACAAAGCTATGAACCAGTTAGTCCTTGGTTTTAATCTCACCTTTGCTGTGAACTCTGTGTGCATGTGAAGAGCTAAGCTTCTTTCCAAACCAATCAGATGTGAGGGATGGAGGATGGTCCTAAGATGCCACGCGGTCAGCCTTTTAAGGCATTGTTGGCCGGCTAGGCAGGAGCAACAGCCAATGCCCAGCCAGCCACCAAGGCAACACCCTCATGCCACTGCCACCAGTTGGTCGGTCTGGATGGTCCCTTTTGTCGGGAATCCGCCCCGCAACTCTGAGGCTGCAGGAGGATTCCCTGCAATGGCTGAGAAGCATGCAAAGCCAAGCAGTGGGGATCAGGGCCGGAGCATGAGGAACCACAAACGTCACCTTCCCCGCTGGAATGTGGTGAATGGCCATTTCCAAACCAATCAGGTGTGAGAGGTTGAGGATGGAGATCAGCTGCATTTACCTATCTTGACTCTGAAACATGACATGGGGAATCACTCTTACAGGTTGAGATGAGTACCATCTGGCATCCAGTGATAGACAGCATCTGTTTCTGGAACAGGCTTCTTCGGCAATCACTCATAGCCGAGTAAGATTGTCTTCCATAAAGTTTTAACAGTGGGTCCATAAGTGACTGTGGAGGCCAATTCTGGATCCACACAGCCTTCCACAGTGGGGACATACTGTATTTTTTGCTCCATAAGACTCACTTTTTTCCTCCTAAAAAGTAAGGGGAAATGTCTGTGCGTCTTATGGAGTGAATGTGTGGTCGATCTCTGGCTCTGTTTCCGGCCTCACCCCCTTGCCCAGGCCTCCATTGTTGAATGTTCTGCAGATGGAGGCTGTTTGTTTCCCCAGAAACATGTGACTGGCTGATTAGATTATCTGTCTGGAAACTATAGAAACGGCTCCCTTTCCTTTTCTAAAGAAGCTGCAGAACTGTGAGTTGAACCCCATAAAAACAGGATTTTTTTCCCTTTGCAAAGTAAGCTCAACAACTTTGAGCTGATCCTCAAAAAATGGGCTTTTCCCCTTTGAAAAGAAGCTGCACAACTTTGAGCTGATCCTCAAAAAAAGGGGCTTTTCCCATTTGCAAAAGAAGCTGCACAACTGTGAGCTGATCCCCCCCAAAACGGGGCTTTCCCCCTTTTCTCCTCTAAAAACTAGGTGCGTCTTATGGTCAGGTGCGTCTTATGGAGTGAAAAATACGGTAGGTATCCAGGTGGGAGTTGATCATGGTGAGGGTTTGCCAAGCGTGCCTTCCTCTTAGCATGTTTCTCCCTTGCGTCCTGAGTTCGAGCGACTTCAAAGACCATGACACCTTTGGTAAAGGCTATTCTCCAACTGGAGCGCTCTTAGGCCAGTGTTTCCCAGTTGTCGGAACAGGCTTGAATAATTTGTGACCCACCAAACTGAAAGCAGCTCCCCATCCATGACTTGTCGACTGCCACATATTTGACACATCCCTCCTCTTCTATCTTTTTGATTGATTGATTTTGCAATCCCCCAGGCGGCAGATGCTGCTGTTTCCATTTTGAGGCAACTGACGCGCTCTGCCTCATGGCAGGTCTAGCCCTAGACTGCCATTTATGAGGCTACATTGGGTTTCCTGAAGAAGAAGAAGAAGAAGAAGAAGAAGAAGAAGAAGAAGAAGTGTGCATCAACAGTGTGATGCAGCAGCTAAAAAAGCCAATGCAATTCTGGGCTGCATCAATAGGAGTATAACATCTAGATCAAGGGAAGTAATAGTACCACTGTATTCTGCTCTGGTCAGACCTCACCTGGAATACTATGTCCAGTTCTGGGCACCACAGTTCAAGAAGGATACTGACAAGCTGGAACGTGTCCAGAGGAGGGCAACCAAAATGGTCAAAGGCCTGGAAACAATGCCTTATGAGGAACGGCTTAGGGAGCTGGGTATGTTTAGCCTGGAGAAGAGAAGGTTAAGGGGTGATATGATAGCCATGTTCAAATATATAAAAGGATGTCACATAGAGGAGGGAGAAAGGTTGTTTTCTGCTGCTCCAGAAAAGCAGACACGGAGCAATGGATTCAAACTACAAGAAAGAAGATTCCACCTAAACATTAGGAAGAACTTCCTGACAGTAAGAGCTGTTCGACAGTGGAACTTGCTGCCAAGGAGTGTGGTAGAGTCTCCTTCTTTGGAGGTCTTTAAGCAGAGGCTTGACAGCCACCTGTCAGGAATGCTTTGATGGTGTTTCCTGCTTGGCAGGGGGTTGGACTGGATGGCCCTTGTGGTCTCTTCCAACTCTATGATTCTATGATTCTAAGAAGAAGAGTTTGGATTTGATATTCCGCTTTATCACTACCGAAAGGAGTCTCAAAGCGACTAACATTCTCCTTTCCCTTCCTCCCCCACAACAAACACTCTGTGAGGTGAGTGGGGCTGAGAGACTTCAGAGAAGTGTGACTAGCCCAAGGTCACCCAGCAGCTGCATGTGGAGGAGCAGGGATGCAAACCTGGTTCACCAGATTACGAGTCTACCGCTCTTAACCACTACACCACACTGGCTCTCTGGCATCCTGGACCGCAAGATGCTCAAAGCCTCCTCCAGAAATACCTGTCCTTGTTCCAGCTCTGCTTTTGCCATCCTCGTCCTTCCCACGCACACGAGGGAGGAGTTGGCATTCGACATCCGCACGAATTTTCAGCTGCCAAGAACCACTGGGCAAAAGTAGGCCCTGGTGGGTTTTGAGGCAGAACCTGCCGGCTGCAGAGGGAATGGTTGGCAAGAGGAACGGAACTGCAATTTAGCCCCACAACGCCCACCGCTCCTTAGGAACCCTCTCAGAAGTCACCGGCCTGAAAGAAGTTGACATTATCGCTCAGCAGTCAGCCGGGACATAGTTCTATTAAGTGAGTATTTTCTGCATGTGTGGGGGTGGTCACATGGCGAGCTATGGATCTTTTCATTATTGCTATGCAGCGACAAGCTAGCTAAGAACCGGATTAATTTCGGTGGCTTTCCCCCCCGACCTTCATTGTACATTTGCAAGGGGAGAATGGGGGTGGGGGGGGAGTCCAAAACATTATTATTTCTCAAAACCTCTCAATTTGCTTTGTACAAATCTTCCCACCGTCCTCGTTGCAGAGCAAATCTCAACGGGGGCGTTCAATCAAAGGCGGTCTCCAGGAGATAATTGGAGAAAATGAGTTTTTAGGTTCAGGAAAAGGAGGGGGGAGGGAGAAACTGGTAGTACTGCAATGGGGAAATGCGGGGCGTGAACTGAAAAAGCGACTTCGGTGACTGGAAGGAGCTGGTTGACATGGGGACCCAGCAGAGCAATGTACCCAACATAAGAAGAACACCTGTTTTTCACGCAGAAGGTTGCAAGTTGAATCTCCAGCTTTTCTGGGTAATGTTGGGAGAGACTCCTGCTTGAAACCCCGGAGAGCTGCTGCCAGTCAGTGTGGACAATACGGAGCTAGATGGATCACATTTAGCCTGGAGAAGAGAAGACCGAGAGGTGATATCATGGGCGTCTTCAACCATGTTTGGTGCTGCTCCGGAAGGTCAGACCCGAGCCAATGGATTCGTATTCCAAGAAAGGGATTTCTGACTAAACATTAGGGGGAATGGTTAGAGCTATTCAACAGTGGAACGGATGGCCTCAGAAAGTGATGGGCTCTCCTTCCTTGGAGATGTTAAACAGGTTGGATGGCCATCTGTCTGAGATTCTTTAGCTGTGATTCCTGCATTGCAGGGGGTTGAACCAGATGACTAGCAGGTCCCTTCCAACTCTATAATTCTGTGGTTCCATCTTTCAGTTCAGATGGCCAATGTTTCTGAATTTGCTATGTCAGTGTAAAAATATGCTCTCACCTTCTTCCCCAGGCCATCATCATGATAAGTTAATACTGCGTGCTTGAAATACAGCAAGTATTCCCATTTTTATTTGGAAAATATCAGGGGGCATACAGCAGAACTATCGTAACCCCCCCCCCAGATGTCATAAAGCTAGCCATTACCAAATGGCGAGACTCTGACAGGCCCAATTTGGTTCCCTACATCCGGACTACATACATCCAGTAGTGATGTATGGAAGTGAGAGCTGGACCATAAAGAAGGCTGATCGCCAAAGAATTGATGCTTTTGAATTATGGTGCTGGAGGAGACTCTTGAGAGTCCCATGGACTGCAAGAAGATCAAACCTGAGTGCTCACTGAAAGGACAGATCCTGAAGCTGAGGCTCCAGTACTTTGGCCATCTCATGAGAAGAGAAGACTCCCTAGAAAAGACCCAGTGTGAGAGAGCCACACTCTTTAGAGAGCCAGTGTGGTGTAGTGGTTAAGAGCAGTAGACTCATAATCTGGGGAACCGGGTTCGCGTTTCCGCTCCTCCAAATGCAGCTGCTGGGTGACCTTGGGCTAGTCACACTTCTCTGAAGTCTTTCAGCCCCACTCACCTCACAGAGTGCTTGTTGTGGGGGAGGAAGGGAAAGGAGAATGTTAGCTGCTTTGAGACTCCTTCAGGTAGTGATAAAACGGGATATTAAATCCAAAACTCTACTACTCTACTCTACTACTCTACCCTGATGTTGGGAAAGATGGAGGGCACAAGGAGAAGGGGACGACAGAGGACGAGATGGTTGGACAGTGTTCTTGAAGCTACCAACATGAGTCTGACCAAACTGTGGGAGGCAGTGGAAGACAGGAGTGCCTGGCGTGCTCTGGTCCATGGGGTCACGAAGAGTCGGACACGACTAAACGACTAAACAACAACAACATCCGGACTAGAGGCACATGATGCTGCAACCGCTTAGTGGCCCTTAGTCCCCGTGGTTGATGGCAGAGGCCAGAGTTGGCTGCTCTCCTGTTCTGCAATCTCACGCCAATGCTGATTTGGTAATTGTCACTATTCTTCCTTCCTTCCTCCCTACTGGGTTTAAGCAACAGGAATGCACAAGCTGTTAATTCCTGTCCATTGTACATAACGGATGCTCTGCTGAGACGGCTAATCAGCGCCAATTGTTGGACTGCGGTTTTAGGGAGACGCCGTTGAACTCGACAGCAACAAAAACAGAAACACAACATTCTTTGATTAGTAAGCCGCAAGGCTGCAAAGAGAACCTCAACACAAAAGTTCCTTGAGTTTTTTATTTTTATTTATTTCTTAAAGTAGCTTTCCAGCTGCCTTTCTGGGTAAGCGCCCTCAGAAGGCAGCTTACAGCACGTCAGATACCAAATACGGATGAAATGAAATCAAAGGAACTGTTTAAAACACAATGAGTTGGGAGCAGATACAACCAGTGCTTTTTTTTTTCCTGGGGGGACACAGGGGTACGCATACCCCTAAACATTTTGTGACTCTAAGTTTGGCCTCATTGAGGGGCAGTATTTCAATATGAGTAGGAAAATGAGAGTACCCCTAAACATTTTTTAAGAAAAAAAGCACTGGATACAACCAACTCCTCGTAGTCCGGTTTTAAAAAAGTGGAAATAGTTTCAGTAACCCAGTGCTAGTAAGGTGAAGGAACCTATAAGCAGTGCTATCCCCTCCCCCTAGAAAAAGAGGTACCAGAGCTCACCATGAACTTCTCCCTTGTTTTCTTAGAAGGACAATGGTGCCACCTGAGAGGTGCTGGAACTGAGCTCCGGTGGGCTGCAGCTGGAAAAAAAGCCCTGACTATAAGGGATGGATTTTTAAAGCCCATTAAAAAACTAAAATGGAAAGGGACCATCATATTTCATTGGATAAAGTCTTCTGTAGACCTGGGACCACCACTGATCATAACCCTCTTGTGCCCAGAAACCTAACAGATCTTTGTATGAATCATACAAGGAGTGCCACTGAGGCTAATCTCAGTTCACGGGCAGGTTCATTGTGAAGCTGGTTCTTCAAGAAAACTGCCCTATAAAAATGTCTTTTAAGGTGAACACTAGGGCTGACCTCCATCTGATCTAGTCCCCAATCTAACTTGGGCTCAACCTGGATTTGGGATCCGAATCAATTTGGGGGCCAGTCCTAAGGTTTAATTATGGCTTTACATCCTATTGAACATGCAGTTGGGAGGGAGATGAGGGAAGAAGGAGACCCTGCATCTCCTCCCCCTTTGACCACACTGCAGAGAACAGGATTGAACCCTCTGCTCACCTGTTGGGCAGAACCAGGACAGCAGACGGGTCACTGTCTTGCTCCTGGCTACAGTAAGGTGTGGTTTGTGGCTCATTGGTAGAGCATTTATATACATTAGCAAGTGCAAATTTTATACGAATCTTTATCTGCTCCTGTATGTTTTGTGGCCAACCTTGATGGGTCCAGTGCAGTAAAATGTGGATAAATGCATCTGAAAAAAAACAGGTGCAACATCTGGAAATGAGCAGATGCACTCAAAGTCTGTGTTCTTCATGCATTTCTTTTCTAAAAACGCATTAATGTAATTTCCATCCCACCCTAATGGCCAATCTCCACATGCTGAGAATGAAAGGGGAGAAGGGAGACCAGCAAGCTGTCTGTCTCATTTCCAGCAGATTTTAAAGAAGATGGACTTTCTCCAGCAGAGCAGAGTGGATGGGAAATCTTTGATAGATGGAGCCAAGCAGAGGTCTGTGTGTGTTTGTGCTGCCAGTGGAGAACTCGAGTGGAAGATCCTTTGAAAACGAGACTGACACTTTCCCATTCTTCCTTTCCTTGTTTTGTTCAAAAGCAAGAGGTTGCACTAAGCGTGAGATGGAGAAGTCATTGGAGAAGTCATTGGGCAGAAGGTGGAGCTCAGCGGCTTCTTAACATAAGAACTGCCTTGCTCAGAGAGGCAGAAGGTCCATATCCCTGGGCAAACAGCAAATCACTTGGGAGAGCTTGCAGATATTGTCCCCAGGATTCTGTGCAGCAATGAATAACTCGTGAGTGTGTGTGTGTGTGTGTGTGTGTGTGTGTGTGTGCGCACGGGGAAGGGGAATTCTTTAGCGAGGGTCCTGTATCAATGCATGTGAAACTTAGGAAGAGGGTTAAAACAGCAGACAAGGAAAGAAACTTAGGACCCAGCTACATTAGTAAAGAAGCAACGATTTTGAATGCGCTATAAATATGTAACACCAGATGGTGCCAGAGAGCAGGAAATATTTAAAAGTGATTTTCTATAAGGGTTTTTTTCCCTTTTCTTATAACAATCTAGTTTCTGACTTACAGTGGTAGCCTTGGGTTAAGAACTTAATTTGTTCTGGAGGTCCGTTCTTAACCTGAAACTGTTCTTAACCTGAGGTACCACTTTAGCTAGTGGGGCCTCCCACTGCCGCCGCCGCACAATTTCTGTTCTCATCCTGAAGCAAAGTTCTTAACCCTAGGTACTATTTCTGGGTTACCGGAGCCTGTAACCTGAAGCGTCTATAACCCGAGGTACCACTGTATTTATAGGTCGTCGTCCCCACCATGTGTAGACCCACCCTTAGTGAGACAGATTAATGGAAAATCTACTACGCAGTGAATGGACACAGTGCAGAGACAGAACAGGAGAGAGAGAGAGAGGGAGAGTAGATTGCAAGCTTGTTTGAATTAAGTTCCTCATGTTATTTTATTCCTGCTTGACTATTAATAAAATATAGCTTCTTTATCCTTACTGTGCATGGCTTTTAAGAACATAAGAAGTGCCTGCTGGATCAGGCCAATGGCCCATCTAGTCCACCATCCTGTTCTCACAGTGGCCAACCAAATGCATACCCTCCAACATTCCTCAGATGAAAATAGGGACATTTCCCCCACAAGTGGTCCTCCTTGACCCCCCCCCCATTTGTTGTCTCCCCCTCATCCCTGCAGGGCATTTCCTATCAGAGGTGCCACCACACCAATGGGGCACAGCACACACAGCTTCCACCGTTCCGAAAAAACAAGTATAGCTATCGTGCAGCGGCGCCGGGTATAGCGGGTGAAGGGGGCTTCAGCTTCCCCAATATTTTGGGGCAGGGGGCAGTGCCCCCAATATTTAGAGGGCCACTACCCCCTGCGGCCGCCGGGTGCCCTCCGTGCACCCCAGCCACAGCAGCCTCCACCTGGCAGCCCAGGAGCCAGGCGGCGGCTGGGACAAACACGGGAGATCTTTGCCTCGCTTGGCCCAGTTGCAGCCTGGGAGCTACGCGCCCCCTCAATGTGTTGAGCAAGTTGGTGCCCCTGCTGTTGTGGCCAGTAGCCATCAATAGGTCTTCTCCTCCACGAGAAGACTCCTCCCATGGGAGCAAGCTCCATCGTTTAACTGTGCGCCATGGCAGCCATTTTGTACTGGCCCTATGCAACTGTAAAAGTGACCCACAAGGGATGGGGCAGCTCAGAACCTGTCATTCCTTTCTGGCTGACGTACAACCAGAAAAACGTACATTGGGAATCCTGGTGCCAGCCAGGCCCAATATCTATTTACTCATGTTCTTAATGGATGATACAGCATGCTGTTTCTTAGTTGTTGTTTTTCTCAAGCAGCAGGGGACCCCGAAATCCATCCCACGCTTATGTAGAAGTGAATGAAATATGCCCATTTGCCAAAACCTTGTGTGTACCTCCAACGCTGTACGGATTCCCACTTCAAACATGCTTCTTTGAAGGCTAGATAACAACATGCATGCATCCCAGGCAAAAGAAGAAAAGAGCAAAAGGAGACCTGAGAAGCAGGAAGTCCACAGCTAAACACCAATTAAAACAGGTTCCGGAAAATCCATCTGTGCAAGCCTACTGCTGCCTGCTGGGGTCTCCCTGGGGAGAGACATAATGAATAGGGTGTTCCCTATTCAGAGAGCTTTACATTTCCCCTTTCCACCTGTTATTCCAAAAGAACACCAGCTGTATTCCCATCCTCCTCGACTTCTGTTTGCTACCTTATAGGTTTCGATCTGTCGGAGGTGACACCTACTGTCCCAATTAGCACCAAACACCAAGGAGCGTCCGGTGAGTTTACAGCCAGATGTAGTTTGCTAAAAGAAGAAAAACCACTGCAGCGTCAGAGCTGCAACCCGCAGGCCTTGTCTTCTCTACAGACACTTGCCAGAGCGCTCAGGCTGAGGAGTTGGGCCCAAATCAATATCTTTAAAGGAGGAGTACGGTAAGGTTACCAGACATCCCTGTTTCCCGGGGACAGTCCCCAGATTTACAAATCAGTCCCCTGACAAAATCCATCTATTTAGTAGGAAGTTGAAAAGTGTCCCCAGATTCATTGAAAAAAATCTGGTAACTTCAGAGTACGGAACCTTCTCAGCCCGGGGGCCACATTCCCTTCTCAGCAAGCTTCTGGGGGCTACATGCCTGTGCCTCCACCCAGAGGAAATTTGGGTGGAACGACAAAGTTTCTCTCTCTCCCCGGCATGGGGGAAAGGAGTTCTGATTTGAGGGAGAGAAGATACCAGCATGGGTGGTGCCCACGTAAATCACTCAAAAATTCAGGCATAAAAAGTTGGCAACTTTGATTCTGAACTGTCTTTAAGGAATGTCCCATGGAGAGTCCATTCCAGTAGTCAAGTCATGTGTTGCTTATTGAGATTATTAATATTGCACATGTGGAAGGTGCTGGATGAATAAAAACTGACTTTTTGTATTGAAATAAAAATTCTCCAGAAGCTTTGCTTGCAGAACTTAACTCCAAGCAGCTTAAAACAAATAAAGTTACATCCAGTTAGTTGCCTACTTTATTTACTGGTCCTAGCAGTATACTGGTGATAGCTTGGATTCTAAAGAGCTTGCGTCCTGAGCTAAAATCAATGCTCTGTCTCTTCTCCATTGAAGCCTCCCATAGCCTCAGGCTGTTTGCTGGAGACAGAGATTCTCTTCAGTAGTGTGGAACAAAGAGAGCACCCCACCCAAGATGGATGCCTACAGATTAGCATATGCATAGACATGAAACACAACTGTGAGCTAAACACCTTGGGACTGAGGCACAGAGATACACCCCCCTTAATTATTGACCTTTTAGGCTCTTCTTCAGCTTCAATGAAAAATTCCGGACATGCATCACAGTATTCAGTACAGGCACATTATATACCTATTTCCATTTCAATGTACATTAACAATTACAACGCTGAGGCAAACAAACCAACAAAAAGGGTAGCTGTAATACAAATATAAGCTCCTTTATTGTACAGTTCACTTCTTGTTTGGCGATCACTCATAGCTGTGTAAGATTGTCTTCCTGTTTTAAAAGTGAGTCTGTAAGTTACTGTGGAGGTCAATTCTGGATTCACACGTCCTTCCACAGTGGGGACATAGGCTTCTGGGTGGGAGTTGATCATGGTGTGTATTTGCCAAGTGTGCCTTCCTCTTAGCACATTTCTCCCTTGCGTCCTGAGTTCGAGTGTCTTCAAAGCCCATGACACCTTTGGTAAAGGCTGTTCTCCAATTGAAGCCCTCGCAGGCCAGCATTTCACAGTTTTGGGGTTTGGAAGACGCTTGTGTGTGAATTTGTTTTATGTGTGTAGATCAGTGCATGCTGACCAACGCACAGTCTTCGCAGTAAGGTTCTATTCCGATGGCATGAGTATTCACGGCGACTGGTAGATTCTTATCTGCTTCAGCCTTGATCCACCTTCACAGCTGTTGTAACATACCGTTTTGTTATTTTCCGTCTGTTCTGCCATTGAGGACTTTTTGTATCATTCTTTGTCTAGCTCCTCCCCTTTGACCTTACTGCTTTGGGTGACCCTGCTGGGAGTACAAGACTCCCGACAGCTTCGCTCACAATGGTCATGGGAACATGCAAGTCCACTCACCACGACAAGGTGATGATCCAGCGAGTTCACTATCCCCCCCACCCGCACCGTGTCACATGGTTTCCTATGGCACCCTGCTAGTAAGACACTGGTCTTTTCCAATCCTGTTTGCTGAAGTGTGTGTCTTTTTTTAATTTGCCTCTGTATTGCCATGAGAGCTCGGCTTCCTTCATAAAGCTGAACTCACAGCTAGCCCTGCTGAGACGTTCATTGCCTTTCTTGCCGTTGTCCTTGGCTGCTTTTTAATTATCTGTGTTATACAGCACTTTTGGTGATTTGCTAATATTGCATCCATTTATTCCACGCGGATAATGTTTCTGTTTCTTCTTTAATTTTCAGAACTAGTTAAATAATTTACACGGAGAGATCTTTGAGACAAACAAAGCAGAATAACATGATTTAAACACTTTCTTTATGTGGAATTGTTCCCAAAGTGTTTGGAACACAGGACTGAATAGCAGTTTGGTCTTTTTTTAAAAGCACTTTGATTCATAGAATTGTAGAGTTGGAAGGGACTCAAAGGGTCACCCACTCCAACTGCATGCAATGCAGGAATCATCTTTCCCCTGCGTTCCACGTCATTTAAAAAAAAGAAAAGAAAGAATTTGCTGGCTACTGCTGCTTGTACAACCCATCCTGGGTCGGCACTCAGGAACAAATGACATGTCACCCACATTTAGGCAATATTCACACCATGTATTTAAATCAGCTTCATACCACTTTAAAGTGTCCTGGTTTCCCCTGAAGAATTTTGGGAGCTGTAACTTGTGCTGAGAATTGTTAGGAGATCTCCATTTCCCTCACAGAGCTACTGTATTTTTTGCTCCATAAGACTCACTTTTTTCCTCCTAAAAAGTAAGGGGAAATGTCTGTGCGTCTTATGGAGTGAATGTGTGGTCGATCTCTGGCTGTTTCCGGCCTCGCCCCCTTGCCCAGGCCTCCATTGTTGAATGTTCTGCAGATGGAGGCTGTTTGTTTCCCCAGAAACATGTGACTGGCTGATTAGATTATCTGTCTGGAAACTATAGAAACGGCTCCCTTTCCTTTTCTAAAGAAGCTGCAGAACTGTGAGTTGAACCCCATAAAAACAGGATTTTTTTCCATTTGCAAAGTAAGCTCAACAACTTTGAGCTGATCCTCAAAAAATGGGCTTTTCCCCTTTGAAAAGAAGCTGCAGAACTTTGAGCTGATCCCCCCCAAAACGGGGCTTTCCCCCTTTTCTCCTCTAAAAACTAGGTGCGTCTTATGGAGTGAAAAATACGGTACATTTCCCAGAGTTCCCATGGAAGAGGAATTGGTTGTTAAATCCCTCTGAGAACTGTAGCACTGTGTGGAACCTCCTAACAGCTCTAAGCACCCTTATCAAACTACAGCTCCCAGAATTCTTTGGGGGAAGCAATGATTGTTTAAAGTAGTGCATGGCACGAATATCCCCCTTGGCAGCTTTTGGTAGAGCCCAGCAGCTTTGTTTGTAATGTGTAGCTGGACCCTCCACTGTGGGTAAATCGCGGCTCCGTATCTGGTGATTTCACCAAAGGACAAAACATTTCACAGTGGAAAGTTCACATTCAGACTGATCATGGTTACAGGGCACGTTCGGCAGTCCAGCATGCAAGCAGGAGCCGAGGAGAGGAGATGGCAAGATGTGAGAAATCAATTTTGTGAGGAGGAAGCAACATCCAGGGAAGAGAAGACACAGCTCTGCAGATGCAATGAAACTGGCTTGGCTTCTCTTTATAGCATGACAAAGGAGGATAATTTATTTCTCTCTTGCCTTCCCAGGGAAGTGCCATTTTTTTCTGGGGCTACATATCCACAAGGTTCCATGGTAAACACATTGCCTCCTTTTGCACCTGGTCACTGTACGGTTCAGAAAAGAGAAACCAAAACGATCGAGGGGGATGCAGAAACTCCCACATGAGAAAAGGTTGCAGCATTTGGGCCTGTTTAATTTAGAGAAAAGGGGATTTGGTAACGGCTCCCCCTGTGAGGTTGTAGACTCTCCTTCCTTGGAGGTTTTAAAGCAGAGGCTGCATGGCCATCTCTTAGGGATCCTTTAGGTGAAATTCCTGCATTGCAGGTGGTTGGACTAGATGACCCTCGGGG
Source organism: Darevskia nairensis (assembly GCA_034642065.1). Lineage (NCBI taxonomy): Eukaryota > Metazoa > Chordata > Lepidosauria > Squamata > Lacertidae > Darevskia > Darevskia nairensis. The sequence continues at coordinate 93,170 of JAWWNI010000862.1, forward strand.
TCCCTTCCAACTCTACAATTCTATGATTCAGTAAACAACTGCTGCGTAAAGCAAGATGGTCCTTAGAGCACACTAAAAAGAAAAAAAAAGTCATTTTAAAAAACACCCACAGCTCCCTCAGAGATATATTTTGGGGAGAATATCTGTCTCTTCCTTATGATCCATTGTTTTTGGGTTCTTTTATTGGCTCCTTTGAAATGCATCAGCTCTCACTGTGACCTTGAGAAAACCACACAAAATGAGACATGAAAAGAGCACAAAACATGAGAGAGAGACACACAATACACTGAGCTCAAACTGTTTATTTTCTTGGACACTATCTCATGGTGTGGAGCTTCTCTCCCTCCCCTTTTAAGTATGCTACCTATCAGCACAGCAAATAATACTTTGGCCTGCTGCTTCACTGTTGCAGTGGCTATTATATTGCTGAGGAAGATAAATGCAAATTGCTTCAGAGACAAGTCACCTACTTAGAATCCGCCTCTGGCAGAAGGTAGAAGGGGCACCTGTGTGCTGGGCTCCATGCCAGCAGGGGTTTCAGATTCTTAACATATATATATATAGATATCTGAAGAAAGTTAGAAAACATTTCCGAAGAAAGTTAGAAAACAAAATGTGCAGGCAGCACCATTGCTAAGGACACTTAATCGCTGCTGCTAAGCGATCAGAGGAAGGAATGTTGAGCACCCCCATCTGAAACTTGGGAGGGCACCCTCCCAGAGCAGCAGAAAAAGAAGGAGAAGCTGGATGTTTGCTTAAGCACGTTCTTTGTGTGCAAATTATTTTATGCACTCCAGAAGAGGCAGGCGTTGTGGGGAGGCAGGTCACTTCATCATCCTGGAGCTTGCATGGCAATTGGGTATTGGACTGGACCCAATGCTGTTATGTAATAGCAGTGGGGTGGGCTCAGCATCCAATGGATCCCAGGCTGGCTCAGGTCTGCCTTGTCTCTGGAAAGCCCCATTTCAGGTCTTTCTGCTCCACTCACCCACACATTTGGCAGGCAAACAGGAGTGCTTTGCACAAGTTGAACGATACTGGCATCATTCTGGCAAGAGACTAACAGAGGTCAGCTGGGCTGCATGGGGGAGCAGGGATACCTTTCCTCCAGCCAATTCTCCACTCTGCCAGTTATCAGTTGCCTGGTTAATTTCACCTCATAGAATCACAGAATGGTAGAGTTGGAAGGGACCCTGAGGAGCATCTAGTCCAACCCTCTGCAATGCAGAAATATGCAGCTGTCAGCACCATGCTCTAACTTGATCAAATGTGATGTGTGGTCCAACTACATTATTCAGTTTTCGTGGAGGTGCACATGCACTTTTCATGCACAGAAAGAAGATCACAATAAGGGCTGTCAAGTGTGGAATTTTAAAGATCTCATTTCCCCCAAAACACATTATTCGTTTTATTTGGCGACCCACATGCCTCCTGCTAAGAGTATTAATAAATTGCTGCTATCGCATGTTGCTAATGAATCAGCATCTTGTCATAGGTATTGCATTAAACAGATTTATCTGTGATGGTTACCACCTCACCTAATTAAGAACTGCTAAAGTCTCGGCCGGACCTAATTCCCTGCTAATGTTAACACATTTTCAATGTAACCAGGATTAAATGTCAGATTTGATCATTTTATGGCGCTGAATCCCAATGATGACAAGGGAATCAATTAATTCACACAGGAAATATTCCTGCCTATGAACTGAAAGAATCATATTAGCACTGACCAATGTAAATGAGCCTCCAAGACATTTTGTCAGCCCAACGTTTAATGCTTAATTATTATGCTGTGCAACTAGAGAAAAGGCTCTTAGGAGTTACGATGGCATAAAATCCTTTATGAATTGCGTAAATGCATGAGTTCATTGCACAACCTTATGCTATAGTAGCTCAGCATCATCGACAGTTTCTCTCCTATAATGAGAATGCGTGCAATCTGGAATATATTATTCCGGCATAGGCGAGGCTGAATTAAAGACAGAATATTGGTGCAGGGCTTGCCGCTCCAATCTGTCTGTCCGAGGATCTCTCAGGCATTCCAATTCCTAAAACGTTTCAATAGCATGGACATCATACGGCTTGCCCATGCTGTCATAGGTCTAAGCCCGGTAAACAGGCTAGACTCCAACTCAAATCAGCCCCAGTCACATGACCAATGGCCAGGGCACCAAAAGAAACGTGTCCCAATGTTCATCAGGGGAATGTTGGAGGGGATGCAACTGCAACCCTTACCGCTCCACCCATGATTCAATAATCTTATAATTATGCAGTAATGATAATTAAGGAGTCATTGCAATGTGTCTCCATGTGCTGCCTTTTTAGCTAGATCTACTTTTTTATGTGCAGTGTGCACATGCCAATACCTTCTTTCAGAGTGACTTAAGTTGTGTTTTCCATTTTATGTAGCAGGACTTGCTCACCATTCTCTTGAGCAACTTGTGGTTTCTGTCCCCTCCGTTTTTTAAATTGACTTTCCTACAATTTAACAAATTCAATTCAGTTTCCATAACATTTTGACTTCCCATCCTTACTTCCATGATGTTTCTGTTCAAATCCTTTATCTACTACCTTAAATGCAATACCTTTTCCTATAACATATATCTTGCATTCCATTCCTTTATCATTCTCATTCCTTTACTTCTATTTCAAGTCCTGCCTGTGATTTCATGTGCCGATAGTATTTTCAGTGTTTCCTAAATGCTTAGCTTTGGAGCATAGAGTGGCTAAAAAACCTCCCCTTTAATGTGGATTGGGTGGCTGTAGGATGCTGGAGACAAGGAAGAAACAGGAATAGGTCTGAATACCACCACAACTGCCCTGGGACCCCAGGCTACTACACCATTGATTATAACAGAGGGAGTAAAGCTTCTCTCTATCCAGATGGAGAACTTACTGCTTTCCAAATGATGCTGGATCACAGCTCAAATGATCCCCAAGCACTGTCCATCCCGATGGGGCTGATAGCAGGTAGAATCCACTTGTTTCCCACCTGCATTTTGCATGAGCAACATTAAATTCAGAATATCTATTTGGTTTCCTGCCAACTGCTCAAATGCCCCGTGAGCTACTTCCGATTAAATAAGAGGCCGTCTTGTACGTGGCTTTGCACAAGGGGCCTGATCAAGTATTCTAGGGAGGATGCCTGACCGACTTTGCTAATGAAGATACACTGCATTAATCCGGTAACGACTCTCTGCTCTGGTCCCACATTTCCTCTCTGTTTTCATCACCTTGACAAAGGGAAATATTTGCATATTTGTCAACATTACAGAATGCGGCTAATTGAGTGCCATGGTCTCCAGACAGGAGGGTGAAGGCCTCCAATGTACGTTTTAGCTCAACACGATATGGGTAATTGCCGCCAAGTGTGGCCAAGCATTGATTGTTTTCCTACACATCTCAGCGCATGGCATTGGGCCAGTCTCTCAGCTTAACATACCTTACAGGGATGATGTGAACATAAAATGTGATGAAGAGAACTCTGTATGCCACCCTGTGGTGTGGGATAAAATGGAGGAAATAATAATAATAATAATAATTTTATTATTTATACCCCGCCCATCTGGCTGGGCTTCCCCAGCCACTCTGGGCGGCTTACAGCATATCTAAAAATATAAAACATCAAGCATTGAAAACCTCCCAATACAGGGCTGCCTTCAGATGCCTTCTAAAAGTTGTGTAATTCTTTATCTCATTGACACCTGAAGGGAGGGCATTCCACCGGGAGGGCACCACTACCAAGAAGGTCCTCTGTCTGGTTTCCTGTAACCTCACTTCTCACAGTGAGGGAACCGCCAGAAGACCCTCGGAGGAGGACCTCAGTGTCCGGGCTGAATGATGGGGGTGGAGACGCTTCTTCAGGTATACTGGGCCAAGGTTGTTTAGGACTTTGAAGGTCAGCACCAACACTTTGAATTGTGCTCAGAAACGTACTGGGAGCCAGTGAAGATCCTTTAGGACTGGTGTTATATGGTTCTGGTGGCCACTCCCAGTCACCAGTCTAGCTGCCGCATTCTGGATTAGTTGCAGTTTCCGGGTCACCTTCAAAGGTAGCCCCACATAGAGCGCATTGCAGTAGTCCAAGCGGGAGATAACTAGAGCATGCACCACTCTGGCGAGACAGTCCGCGGGCAGGTAGGATCTCAGCCTGCGTACCAGATGGAGCTGGTAAACAGCTGCCCTGGACACAGAATTGACCTGCACCTCCATGGACAGCTTTGAGTCCAATATGGCTCCCAGGCTGTGCGCCTGCTCTTTCAGGGGCAAGCTTACCCTGGAACCCTGTTTGCTTGAGGTCCAGGAGGAAATAACAGGACACTTAAAAACAAACAACCCCCAAACCTGTAAACTCCCAGCTGTGTCTTTCATGCGAGATGCTGTAGCTCAGCAGTGCTAATAGAATGAAGGATTGCATCTGTTCAAAGCTTTGAAGAGAAAGGAAGCGTGAATTGGCTCTCCTCTGATGGAAGATGGCTCACAAAGAAACACCAATCACACACAATCAATAGCAATAAGTGCAATTGTAGGAGTGAGCAGAAAGAAAAATAAAATCCCCAGAAAGCAGCCTACATTTGCATGGAGGAGGTTGGAGAGGCCACACTAAGTTCCCAGCAGATGAGCCACCATTGCTTATTGGAGAGAAGAGGAGAAGTGGCAAGGCAGCAAGGAGGTGGATGTGGTGCAAACACATCCGCAGAACCTTCTGCCGGTGCATTTGCAACACGCTGACCTCCCCACCACCTCCCTCTTGTAAGCAATAGCAACCCACCTGCTGGGACACTCGCATAGTGACTCTACCCTATAAGAATTCATCTTCTTATATGGAGGTCAGACAGCTATGGGCCCAGCCCTTTGAAATGTCCACTCAGTCCATACACATTTCTATGCTACGCAGGGCTGGCTTACGGCATTCTGCTCCTGGAGGCCACAAGCTGGTTTCCTCTTCCCATTTCTGTTAAATCCTGTCTGCACTGTACATTTAAAGCATTATTGTACTGCTTTAAACAGCCACTGCTTCCTTTAAAGCAGCGTTCTTCAACCTTGGGTCCCCAGATGTTGGTGGACTACAACTCCCATCATCCCTGACCATGGGCTAAGCTGACTGGGGATTATGGGTACTGGAGTCGAACAACATCTGGGGACCCAAGGTTGAAGAACGCTGCTTTAAAGGATCCTGGAAACTATAGGTGCTGAGAGTTGTTAGGAGACCCCTGTTCCCCTCACAGAGCCATAATTCTAAGAGTGATTTAAAGATTAATCCCTCTTCAAGAGCCAGTGTGGTGTAGTGGTTAAGAGCGGTAGACTCTAATCTGGGAGACCGGGTTCGAGTCTCCACTCCTCCACATGCAGCTGCTGGGTGACCTTGGGCCAGTCACACTTCTTTGAAGTCTCTCAGCCCCACTCACCTCACAGAGTGTTTGTTGTGGGGGAGGAAGGGAAAGGAGAATGTGAGCCGCTTTGAGACTCCTTCGGGTAGTGATAAAGCGGGATATCAAATCCAAACTCTTCTTCTTCTTCTTCTTCAAAAGGAACTATGGGAATTGTAGTACGGTGAAGGGGTTCCTGACGACTCTGAGCACTATGGTTCCCAACAGGGGTGCCAAGTGGGGGGGCAGCCCCCCAAATATTCCATTGAAAGGGCCAGGCCCCCCTCAAAGTTAATGTGCATTGCTATTCAAATGAGGTATGTGTGTCATGCCATGTGATTGATTATGTGGGATGGGGCTTACCTGGGCCCCCCTAATACTTCATTCATGCTGGCACCCCTAGTTCCCAGGATGCTGTGTGGGGAAGCCGTGACTGTTTAAAGTGGTATGATACTACAAATGGGGGCCATATAGAAGCTGACTAGACTGGCCGTGGAAAAAACTGGATGTACATTTCCAAAATATAAGATAAAAAACAAATAAAATAAAACCTACATACAGCAACAGTGTTTTGTGTTGTGTAGGCTCCCATGATGTAAGTAATGGGCCCCGCCTGCTAGCCTGCGCCCTAAAATATCACTGGTTTGCTCATTTCTGTATATAGGGTGCCTACATTCTGGCCACCTCATGAGAAGAGAAGACTCCCTAGAAAAGACCCTGATGTTGGGAAAGATGGAGGGCACAAGGAGAAGGGGACGGCAGAGGATGAGATGGTTGGACAGTGTTCTCGAAGCTACTAACATGAGTTTGGCCAAACTGCGAGAGGCAGTGAAGGATAGGCGTGCCTGGCGTGCTCTGGTCCATGGGGTCACGAAGAGTCGGACACGACTGAACGACTGAACAACAACATTCTGCATGGACTGTTATGTGCAAATGGCTTTAGATAGCTACTGGGAGATTCCCTGTCTTGGACAATTACTACTAGTTCTCTCATGGAACACTATTGCAGCCGCTACACATGGACTGGCGATTTGCTGGCAGAAACCTTCTGTGTATGTGTTTGGGTGGTTGTCTTACGGTGACCCACTTGGGGTGGGGGTGGGGGTGGGGGAAGGCACATAGGCAGTCAGCAGAGACAACAGCATTTGAAAGACCAATCAAAGCTGGGTTCATATCACAGTTTTTGTTTTAATACTGTTCAAAAAGTACCCGACTCTACATAAACACCAACTATAACATGATGTAAGCAACCGAGAATCAAGCAAATGTATTTCCTTAAGATGCTTAAAATAAATTACACTTCTTCTCCCTCATTTTGTACAATTAAGAAAGCAAAAACAGAGCAGGTAGAAAGGTTAAGGTTTCGTTTTGTCTTTAATGAAAAACTCCGTCTCGGTTCACATCAAAAGAATAACTTTACATTCTCTATTTGTTTTAATAATTTTAAAGCGGCAACAACGTTTTTTTTTTTTAAAGAAGTATTTTTTTTTTAAAAAAAAAGAAAAAAATAACCCCAAACACTCACAGAATGTTCCAAAACAAAGTTATCATAATAAGTTATTAGCAAATTAAAAAAAAAGAAAGAATTACAAGCACTTGTAGCCCACGTAATATTGTTTAGAATTGGCACCATCTCTCTAAAACGTTGATACCCTATACAAATGTCTAATTATACAAATATCACCATCAGCTGCCATTGAATTCTATTAGTACACATAATATACATAGTATATTTGTTCACATTTGGCAGATCAGAGTGAGTTGGCATTTAGCAGGCGACACTGTCTCTGATATTGTTGCACTCCTCTTTTTAGACAAGATAGACTCAGTCATGCACACATGAATTCCTCACCAAAATGGATATATATAGATATATATATATATTTAGTTCCCTTTGCTGATCTGTAATTTTGTTTCGTTTTTGTTTCGAACTACATATAGATAGTATATACTTTTTTTTTCTTCCACAGTATAAAATTGGAGAGATTTCAGTAGCTTGGGTGCAAGAAAAAGCTGTTACAAAAAAAGCAATGTGGCATAACTCTACCAAAGCTGGTCAGATGCCTGGGAGGTGCCCTCCCCAGCGGATTTCAGCTGTTGGGGGGGGGGGAGTCCTGGGTTGTGAATCAGGAAACTTCCAATAGAACACCAGGAGCTTCTAGGGCGCGTTTGGAGAGAATTGCCCCATGATAATTGCCCCATGCTGCCGGTTGGGTGCTCTAGCACACTATCAAGTGTGCAGAATGCATGCTAGGGAAATTGAGGGACCTCTTCACCTTTTCTTTCCCTGGGTGGACTGATCATCCTGGGTTTGTCCCCTGCCAAACTGTCGGCCATGTGGACCATCAAACTGAACTCCCATTGCCACACATACACACGCACACACCATTTCCAAGCGAAATAAAGCATGGCTAATCTTGAGCACCGGTTTAGCTCTCCTGGATCATCAATGAACCCTTATTTCTGACGACCTTATTTCCACATCCTTTGACATGTCTCAACCATTTCCTCCCTTTCCTTCTTCAGCCTCAGACTGCTCTCTCTCTCTCTCCACTATCCATACCCTGAGGCAAAATCGTTGGCTGAAGGAGCAGAAGTGGAATGTTCTAGTTTACCTGTAGCGACGGACAAATTCTTCATTTTCCACTTCTCATTTTCCCAGGCTTAAATTCCATTCCCCACAATTTTGTATCTGTTTTGATGATGATGATGATTATTTTTTAAAAAAACTTCTCATGAAAAATCTATCAGGATTTTAGTGCAAATTTCTCTGGTTATACCTTTCATTATTATTATTATTAAATAAGTTTCCCTAATGCGTTTGTGTATGTTATCTTTACTGATGTACACGTTCCCCTAATGTACACATATTTGTATATATTATGAACTGAAAACTGCACGGAAAAATTTGGGAAAGCAAGAATTTCAATGGATCATTGCATTTTGTTTCACACATTGTTTTGGGAAAGTGAGAAGTATGGAGTTTCATGTTAAAGTGCAGATGGAACTGAATATAATTTCCCCATCACTATTTACTTGACAGGTTTTTCTGAAAGGGGACTTTCACAAAGTATTTGCATATGCTGTGAAAAGTGCTTTTTCCCTTAAGAGCCACTATGAAAATGTGAAACTCAAACACGTTTTATCGATTAAGAATTCACACCTCAGGAAAGACAGCCACAGCAACATCCCCATTCTAAAATTCTGCTTTCAGAGCTCATTCGCTAACCTCCTGTGTTTCTTAGCGAATTCTGAACCTGTAGTTTGTATCAAAATCTGAGACCTTCCTAAAAATGAGTGCATGAGTCCACAGCTCTTCAATGTGCATCCCCTGCTGTTCCTGTATATAGGAACTTGTATTTGCATTTACAATCTTAACAAAAATAAGCCACGTTCCAGAAATTCTACATTTGAAATGTTGACATTAGAATTTCTGAGCCAGTTTGCAAATTGCTTAATCTTAGCTAAACTCATGATATGTACACTCCCAATGCAGTGGTGTGTGTGTGTGTGTTATAGAAAAAAGGACTCCGATTTGCTTGGGCAGCTCAATTGGTTAGAGCGTGGTGCTGTTAACACCAAGGCTGCAGGTTCGATTCTCTGTATGGGACATTTCTGCACCCCAGGAGGTTGGTCTAGATCAGGGTTTATCAAACTTGGGTCTCTAGCTGTTTTTGGACCACAGCTCCCATCATCCCTAGCTAGCAGGGTCAGGGATGCTCAGGGATGATGGGAATTGTAGTCCAAATACAGCTAGAGACCCAAGTTTGGGAAACCCTGGACTAGACGATCCCTTCCAATATGATTCTATTAAATTTCCAGGTAACAATAAATAATCCAGTCTTTCTCTACATGATTGCCTCCCGCTGCCCTGCTGGACATAAGGAATTTCAACTGAGGGCTCAGCTCAGAGCATGCAAAAGGAAGCAGAGATTTTGTAGGACCTCTGTGTGTGCAGTAAAGCATACATGGAGTCCTGGATTAGATCATTAGTTTCTGCAGCATTCGTTCAGTGTATGAACGAGCATCATTGAATGCTACAGAGAAAACATCCCTATCATCAGCCCATCATCATGTGTGTGAGGACGCACATGTACAGTGCTCTTCCAGTTAAGCCCATTTGCACATCCAGAACTGCCAGAAGCTGCTCCCTGGATGGGGTGGAGCCAACAGGTGGGTTGCTATTGCTTACTGGGAGGGAGAGGGGTGAGGTGGTGGGGAGGTCAGCATGGTGCAAAGCAGCAGCGGAGCCAATCTCCTGCCGGGGTGTTTGCACCATGCTGACCTCCCCACTGCCTCCCCCAGAGAGCCAAATCTTTCAAACTTAAGAGTTTGGTACACAACCCTGTGTAATCCAGCCACAAGACATGAGCTTTGCTGCAGGATGTTCTAAATCTCTCACATGCATTACTTAATATAGAGATTTTTTTAAAAAAAAATGTATATATTTGGAAATGTGGCCATTTGAAACCAGCAGGGATATAGTACAGTGGTCCCTTGACTTACGAATTTAATCTGTTCCGAATGGACATTCGTAGGTCGAAAAGTTCGTAAGTCGAAAAAGCGACTTTCTCCCATAGGAATGCATTGGGAGAAAAAATATTCGGAAAAAATTGTAAGTCGAAAAAACCGCATCTAAAACCGGCAACGATTTCCATTCGGATGTCGAAAAATTCGTAGGTGTGCATCCTCTTTTTTCATTCGTAAGTCGAAAAATACGGATGTCGAGTACTTCGTAAGTTGAGGGACCACTGTAGTTTGTTTTAACGTAGAGGAGATTATAGTGACACCTGTTGGAACCCTAATATGGTTCCTAGCTAGCGAGGACAATAAGATATGTTTTGTTTTGTTTTGTTTGTTACTATGGCATTGGAAACTGCTCTGTGATGCTCAGAGGAAGGGCAGTGTATAAATTTAATAAATAATTTTTAAAAATTACGGGTTTATTATGTTTTGCAACATGACTACAGTCTTGTGCATAGTTACCTGGGAGTAGGCACCATTGAATGCAGCGGCGCTTCCTTCTAATAGCAAAGGCTGAACTTGTAAAACACACCGAGCTTTAGGAAAATATCTTCAGCCATCTGAAATGCAACTTTTAGCCTTTAATCAACCATGTAAACCATCTTGCAAAAAGGAATGCTACTTGTAGTACCGAGTATGAACTCCATTAGAAGGGGAAAGGAAGAGTATCTAGCACCTGCTCAGTCATCTCCCTTACTCTCTGAGTTCCTCTGTGCTGAAGTGTCACAAACAGCAGTAAAATTTGAAAGCCTCGTCATCACCTCATTCACCATTGCAGGGGGTGTGTGGACTAGATGGTCCTTGAGGTCCCTTCCAACTCTATGTAAGTTACCTTCCAGAACAAAAAGGAGCTGTCCCTTACTCTTGTGCTCTGGCAAATTATATCCTGCTCCGGGGGGGGGGGGGGGGAGAAAAGCACCCTGGAGCTGTCCTTCCCTATGTTCCTCCTTCGTCACCTCACTGGGAACTTTGATTCATGGCTTAGAGGTGCACCGCAGATCCTCTTTCGTCCCACCCACCCAAGAAAAAGACAGAAGGTGCCCATAACCTGCTGGGACAATCTGCTGCGAACAAAACCTAATCCAGGTTGGGGAAGCTTTTTCAGCCTAAGGGGCCCTGTACCAGTGGCGAAACATAGGAATCTGCCTTACACTGAATCAGGCCATTGGTCCATCTTGCTCAGTATTGTCTGCACTGACTGGCAGCGCCTCTCCAGTTTTTCAGGCAAGGCGTCTCCACCAACCCCACCTGGAGATGCTGGGGACTGAACCTGGGACCTTCTGCTTGAAAGGCAGATGGTCTATCACTCAGCTGTGGCCCTGGACCAAGGGTGAGTAGTGGGTGCACTGGCGGAGGAAGGGGGACAGGGGCGGGTGGATGCACCGCTGCCCCTGGGCGCGGCGGTGCGAGCTGCCGCCATCGTGCCACCGCAGCCGCGTGCAGAGGATCACGCCGCTGCTGCAGCTGCAAGTGGAGGATTGCACCTCCCCCACTGCAGCTGCGAGTGGAGGATCCCGCTGCTGCCGCAAGTGGAGGATCCCGCCGCCCCGGCGAGTGGAGGATCGCACCGCCACAGCTGCAGCCACGAGTGGAGGATCATGCCGCCGCATGCGCACAGAGGATCACCCCGCCCCCTGTGCAGCAGATGGCCCTGCCTCCGCGTGGTGGATTACCCTGAATTTCCCAGAGCTATCCAGAACAAATAAACATGGCCGAAAGGTACAAATGAAATAAGTTCTTCACATAGCAAATAGCTACCACAAGATTTAGTGATGGCTACCGACTGGTCAGCTTGAGAAGGGGATTAGATAGAAGGAAGGAAGGAAGGAGGGCAAGTCTATCAATGGCTATGAGTCATAATGGCAAGATGCTTCCATGGTCAGAAGCAGGTCCTCCCCTACTCGCACTTACTCACATGTATGTTCTCTAAATGGAGAACGTATGAATGAAGAGGGCTTTGATCTCACCAAAGGGGAGGTAGATATCTCGCTGGGGATGCCGTTCCACTTCTCCAGCAACAAAACCAATGCCTTGATCTGGACCTAGCTTGGCAACCCACCCCATAATGATCACACCCACGTGCTCGCCATTTCCCCAATCCACATGGCAAATGGCACACCCAAAAGCGATGGCTGCGTAAGCAGTTTCAAGAAACTTCCAATGCGATGGCTGTATTGTGAGAAGCAGCCGATCATGCCAGAGAGGTAACCCACGGCTTTCCCTCCCGCCATTGCTCATTCTTGTGCATGACCCACAATCCAGGAGACTGAAGGAGGACAGAGGGAGCAAAGTCACATCATGAATCGGTTGCCTGCTTTAAGACCCTGAAAACGTTGGTGTGTTTGTGTGCATCATCTCTATAAAGGAAAGAAAGCCTAAAATCTGTGAAAAACTGATGGTTGCCCCATTGGCCAAACAGTACCGAGAATTAATCCTGAAAGGGCACGCAGCCTCTCAAATTGCAGTTGCAATTGATTGGCAGAGCAGTGAACTTGCACTCACCTCTCCCAATTCAAAGACATGTTGGGAGGGACCGGGAAGGATGTCCCACCTCCCCTGACAACTGTCCACATCTCCCTAGGGAGACCCACCTCTCTGAGAGCAGCAACTCATAGGGACACAGGAAGCTGCCTTATACTGAGTCAGTCCATTGGTCCTCCTAGCTCAGTATTGTCTACACTGATTGGCAGCAGCTTTCTGGGATTTCAGACAGGGTTCTCTTCCAGCCCTAGAACCTGGGACCTTCTATATGCAAAGCAATGCTCTGTCACTGAGCTAGGGCCCGTCCCTGCTCCTCGAGAACAATATCAGACAACTGACCCCTTTCCTTATGACTAAAAGACCCTTGAGCCTGGTAAAAATTTCAAACTGGCAATGTTAATGTAAGAATTTCCATAAAAATGTGTGGATTTCACTTGGGAAACACAGCTATGCTATAATAGCTCCACGACGTCGCTATAAAGAGAATATTCACCTCAACATTTGCCCTGGTAAGGGAATTACAAAACAGTACTCCATAAAATATTATTATTAATATTGTTATTATTAATCTTCTTTTTTGCTACTCCATTATTGGTTGGCAACACGGTGAAATAGTCAGGAAAATCCTCCTGGAATTTTGTCGCTCTGGAGGTGAATCCAATGTTAACAAAGGAAAAAAAATTCTTTTAGATACTTAACTGAAGAGATTATTATTACTTTTCCTCATAAACAAATCTGTCGGATGAGAAGTCATTTGGAAAGCCCTCTGTGACTGCAGTCGTCTGCTGCAATGCATCAACTTACGTCTGTCAACACGCAGAGGACCGCCATGTACACATAACGTTTTAGCCAAAAAAAATAATGGTTAGCAGTTAGAGAGAACAGGTGACTATTGGCTGAGATCTTCATTTAAAAAAACCCAAACAAATGCCTTGAACCAAAAAAAGGAGCTGGATTTGTTTTGGTCCCAGGTCTGAAGTCTCTTAGAAAATGTACATTCAACGTTTTGGTCTTTCGTTATCTTGATAAAAGGTCAAGGTTCACTTCTGGGTTAAGGAATCCAAGTAAACAAACATAACAACCTTCCTTTTCACACTCTCTCTTCGATATGCGTTGTCGACGGTTCATTGTTATATACTAATGCAAAGCACTTGGTATGTGATTTAAGAGACTCCTTATAAGCCCTCAAAGATAGGTGCAGTTTTTTTCATCTCATTTAAAAGCCCATGTTTTTAAGGCCACAAAGATCTGCTAACAGTTTTTTTATTTATTTTGTGTGTGTTTAAAGAGCGTAACTCGTCTTTTCCTTTCCTGCTTCCGTGTTTTATTATTTATTCGAGGTGACCCAATACTCTCATTTGTGTCTGTAAACACTGGAGATCTTGGAGGGTTGGCCTCCCGTCTCTGTTGTCTTGAAGCTGTAGAGATCCAAGGTTGAACGTGAGCTACATTCACAAAGAAGAAGAACTCTGAGCATAATCTCTTATCATAAGCGAATCGTATTTTGGCGAAGAGGGGATACACAGGGCGGATTCGGAGGCCGGGGAACTGGGCGAAGCACTCCCGGAGTCGACAGAGTCCCTGAAGGGGGAGGGAGGCGTCAAAGCCACCAACTCTTCGAGGTCTGGCTTTGGCGCTGCTGGTGTGCCTGCCGAAGGGCCCTCTTTGACGCTGCCGCAGGATGGCTTCCTGGCCGACTGAGATGCGCCATTGACCTCGATGGCAGGGAGAGGCTGGATCTCCGCAAACGTCGTCATGGTGGTAGGAAGCTGGATTTCTCTCGGGATCAGGTAGGAAGAGCACAGAGGGGTGGTTACCATGGCTCCTGGCGTGGTCGTGGAGAGCATCATGGAGTTGAGTTCGCTGATGTTGGCGGTGAAGCGGGTCACCACGCTGCTGATCTGCTCCATCAGGGAGCCTTGGGAGGAGCTGCTCCTCTGGGTTTGCTCTGTCTGGAACGTCGGGACGTCGTCCTCCGTCCGGCTGAGCGAGGCGGTCCTCTGGCTGATGGTGCTGATAGGGGAAGGGGTCTGAGCTCGGTACTGAGCCGGGTAGTGCTCCTCTGCTTCGGAGACGTTGTAAAGCGTTTTGGCACCGGACTCTGGGAGCGGGACGGTGAGTGTGGCGCCGCTGCCGCCGCTGTGCTGGCTGCTGGCTGTGCTTTTGGAGAAAGGCTTGATCACGGCCGTTTGGTTGGGGTTCTCCTTCTTGTTGATATGAACGGAAAGCCTCTGCCAGAGGTGGGCTCCCCTGCTTGTGCTCTTCTCGTTCTGGGCCCATGTGACTGATTTCCCATTGGAGCTGCAAAACAAGGAAGAGAGAGAGAGGGAAGGAACTTAAGGTTCATATCTAAGGGAGCTATTAACAGCAGGACCATCACAAGTGGCAGGCCAGGTCAGGCAATGTTCTGAGAGCCCCAAGAGTTTGGAACGCCCATTTGCCAGCTTACCCCAGCCATGATGCTACTCAGCACTCAACCCATCACAGCGGACAGTGTTGCCTCCTTTGAATGGGAGCCAAGCTCATCTGCAGTGGCCACCTACCATTTTGGGTTACCCAAAACGTCACGAGCTGGCACACAGATCTATGAAATGTATTGATTTCAAAGATCTATGGTCTAGGGTGATGCGTTTGGGGTCGCTTAAGACGGCAGGCAGCCCCCATGAATGGCAGCTGAGCTTAGCTCCTATTCAAAATCACCAGCACCCACCCAACACTGAAGCCCCTGTGGAGGGCAGTGAATGGCGTCAGTAGCAGAAAAACATGCAGAGCCAGACATTGCAAACAGGGCTGGGCCCGAACCTCACTGTGTGTGTGTGTGTGTGTGTGTGTGTGTGTGTGTGTGTGTGTGTGTGTGTTGGACAGTGGAGAAGCAACGCTGGCACCACACCAAGGGTCCCCATTGAAGTCTGGTGCCAGTGCTGAATAAACATGTCAGAATCACAGCCCCCAGGTGTCATTCCCGAAAGCTAACTGAACTAAATTTGCTAACTGCTATCGAAAGAAGCAAGTGTCAAGTGTATGAGCAAATGCTGTAGTCATCAATCAGCCTTGAAATAAACCATCATGGTACCCAAATGAAACCAGGTTGCCACCAATGGCTTCTACTGCATTCTAGAGAATGCGGAGGATTTTTCAGACATCACAGAATTGTGGAGTTGAAAGGCTCCTTGTACACCATCTAGTTCAACCCTCTGCTCTGTGCATGGAAAAGAGAGTATTGCAAGGAGACAGCTGTACAGCAGGTCCTCCTGAAGCTGCTGAACTACAACTCCCATAAGTCCCAGAAAGAATGGCCAGTGACCAGGGATGATGGGAGCTGTAGTTCAGCAACATCTGGAAAATCAATGGTCGCCTGCAACTGCTGTACAACCTCTTCTTGAAGACCTCCAGTTTGGAACAAAACCCACCATCTCTCCAGGTAAGCGATTCCATTGTCAAACTGCTCTTACCATCAAGGAGCTTCTCCGAATGCTCAACTGAAATTTAGCCTCCTGTAACATAAGGTCTAGCTCTGTCCTCTGGGCAGCAAAGAACAAGTCTTGGCTTTCTTCTTCTATGCAACTGTCCTACAAGTCTATGAAGAGGGTCGTCATGTCCCCTCTCCACCTGGGCTACGAGAAGCAAGCCATTATGTCCACTTCCCCTATGATGAAATGTTTCTGGGTCCATTCATACAGACAAGAATGAGGAGCAGCATTCACACAGCTGTTTCAAGCCTTCTCTGCTCTGGCACACACACACAAACCCATGTAAATAAATGACACATTATTAACCAGCAATCCATATCATGGAGCATCTCCAAAGTGTAAACTGTTAAGCAAAGGCTGAGACAAAACAAACATGCCTGAGGCTGCAAAATGGTTCACAGGCTCATCCAGCTAGACAATCTTCTCATTGTAGAGTGGGCAGCTCCACCGAGAACTGCACCACACACAATAACATATCACACACACTAACCACAAATGCACAACCATTTCCCTCAAGATCAGGGGAAAGAATGCATGGACCAGTCGTCTGCAGGCACTTACGTCACCAGACACATTGTGGAGGTGGCTCCGGTGAAACGGGATTATGCCAGTGGTGAAATCCTTCTTGAACACTTGACAAGCTAATACAGCACAAGTGGTCACACGTGTTCTGCAGTCGATGTAGGCTGCATTCACATAGCCGTTTATTCCATTTCACTAATTGTTAATTTCTGTATTATATCTGAGCTTTTCTATGACTTTTGGAATAGTGGAAGTTTAGCAGTCATTTCTGTGTTCATCGGTTCCAGGAGGGGGGGGGGATCATTTGCAACCCCATTAACCCAGAGAATTGTGGGAGTGATTAAATTTGGGGCGGCATACCAGCATGCAGTTCCTGTTGTGATTTTTGTCCAAGCCGAGCGGCACCAGCTGCAGCGAGGACTGGTTTCACTTTTGCCTGTCTCACTGAACCGTGAGAAAGTTGCCTTATCATTTCCTGCATGGAATGTTTATATATCACTGTACTGTTGTAATCCGAGCCTTTGGGTTCACATTTCTCTTCTGGCTAGTCCTCAAGCTGGAAGGACGGCAATATGGCAGCTCCGTCTTAACGGGCTGGCAGCAGAGAATCTCTCTGCAATATTAATACAATAAATTAGTTTAGCCTTAATGAATGGCTTGTGTGTGTTGTTCTTCAGTCTGGGAACAATCACATATTACTGCGCCACCGGACTCTCTGTAGCCGGGGATGTGCGCACACAGCTTTGCTCTGGGCTTTGGGGCAGTCTCACAAACTGCCCCAGGCCGGGTAAATGCTAACAGTTCCTTCCATTTGTTTTCATAGGAAATCATAGGGGGTTCCAAGCATGCATGTGCGTAAAGGATGGAGGAGTAGAGACATTGTCCAGTGATGCTCCTTGTTTTGCCACACCACACCCACTGGCGTGAATGCACTTTAGTGCAATATGTGCCTGTACCAGTCAGGAAGCGACTGTTCCATAATGCAAAAGGTACTGCAGTGTGGAAGCAATGTTCAAAAAATTGGACTGAAGTGCTGGCATTAGGATCAGGAAAACTAATGCAACATTCGCCGTGTTTGAATGTACCTGTAGAGAACTGTGTTTAGCATTGTGACTGGATGGGAGGAGGGGTTTTGCTGTCAAAAGTTCAGGCAAGAGGGAGCTGGAGGATGAAATGTTGGTAAAGGAGTAGCTGGGATTTGTGAGTGAATGCAGTTAGTATAAGGTTACCAGATGTCCCCGTTCCCTGGGGACAGTCCCCGGATTTACAAATCAGTCCCCATACAAAATCCATTGAAGTTGAAAAGTGTCCCCGGATTCACTGAAAAAAATCTGGTAACCTTAAGTTAGTAACTCTGAGACCAGAGTGGGATATGGATGGGCACTGGTGGAGGAAGCGGGGGCGCAGGGTGTGTGGTCCGCCCCGGGTGTCATCCCTGAGGGGATGGGATTCTTAGACTAGAAATAAGTCTAGGAAATTAGACCTCTGCTTCTGGAAGTTTATGTGTAAAGAAAAGAGTCAAGAAAACCAGAGAAGTAGGGTGTGTGGGAATACTCACTCTCACAAGAAACTTAGTCGGAAATTTACTTGTTTTCCATTCCAACGTGAATTAAATTTCTTAATTCCTGGCCGATCTTTTATGGAATTTGTAGTTTAAGGGTTTATTGTCATCTTTATTGATATCTCTCCCAGACCAGAATTCAATGCGGCATCACACAAATGAAACCAAGGCAGATAAAATGCAGCTAAATGCCCACCCCAAAGCAAGGTGGGCACAGTGAGGCTGTGACATGTGTTATTATGATGGTCTTTCTCATTCACCCTGAGACTAGGGGTTGGGTTTCCTGGCCTGGAGCCTCCAGACTGTTTGGAACACTGGAACATAGCTGTCAACTTTCGGATTTGAAAATAAGGGATTTTTTCAAACTTTCGGATTTGAAAATAAGGGATGCCGCCAGGGCGGTGCAATGGCACCAAGTAGCCTCACCACCCTGCACTCCAGAGGCTGCGTGCGAACGGGTGAGCGAAAGAGCGAGCTCATAGATGGCAGGCAGGCTGGCTGTCTGGTTGGGCGTGAGGGTCTGGCTGTACAAGGCATGCAAGCTCTGCCCCAAGTCGGTCTCAGACTCCTTATTGGCAGCCGAGCAACCCAGCTGAGGAGCCTCCCTGGCCGGCAGGGAGGGAGAGGAGCTGCTTCCTTTGAGGGATATGAACAATCCGGGATAGCAGCGGGAAACGGCATTGGAATAAGGGAGTTTCCCACAAAAAAAGGGAGGGTTGACAGCTATGCGCTGGAATAGAGAGAGTTAGCAGTCTTTTGACGAGGAAGTCTTGCATGCATATATTCATTTCCCTCACGTACTGTCCACCTAGGTTCTGAGAGGATTGTCCAGCCATTCAGGGTGACTACACAACTGGCCTTGTTGGGAGCTAATTGCCTAATTACAGGCCACCTGCTTGACCGAGCAGAAGTGTGTCATTTAATAGCCAGGGAGGCACTGAGCCTCCAGTCAGTGACTGCCACCCCAAGCTGGGCTCTTTGCCATGTCCATATATCAAAAGTGCCAGACTGGTTCCTTTTCTTTCTTTCTTTCCTTTTTTTACTGTAGAGTTCTGTGTCACGTTCACGTAGCAAATTAAGCCTCTTCGCTCCCTAAAGTGCGTCAGTCATAAAAACCAGTGGCATTTCCAGGAAATTGGAGGCAGAAGGCCATTTTTAAATTCCCTTCTCCTAACCAAATAGGCCTCGGGACGCATGCGTCACTCTCTTTGCCCATCCGGGAGGTTTAACTGAGGGGTCAGTCAGATCGCATCACTGGCTTTCTCGTTGAGGGAAAACAAAGCGACGTTTGACAAAACATGCAAAAGTCATTGTCCCTCCTCAAATACTGAAGGCAGCTTTCCACAGAATGCAGTCCCAATGCCCCAATGCTTTTCATCCCTCAAATAATCTTTCACCCTCACCATCCCTGTCACAAGGTGTCCTTATTGCTGTTAAGATTTTGGTTGGGTTTGCCAACCCTTGCTAAGCTCACAGGCAGGCTAGGAATCTCTCTCTCTCTCTCTCTCTCTCTCTCTCTCTCTCTCTCTCTCTCTCTCTCCCTTCCTCCCTCCCTCCCTCCCTCCCTCTCTCTCTAACCCACAGAGGAATGGGTGAATCTGACATTTTTTGTTTCTCTCAATTTCCTATTTTTCCATTTCCCCCCATTTTTTTTTGCATATTTTCGCATATTTTCACATCAGTCTCTTTTCCATTTTTTAAAAAGTCTCATGAAAATTCATCATAACTTTTATTTCTCCTTTTATGCATTTTCCCCCACAGTGGGACATAGAAAACTTCCTTATACTGAATCAGGTCAATGGCTCACCTAACTCATAATAAATAATAATAAATTTTTATTTATACCCCACCCTTCCCGGTCCAAAAACCGGGCTCAGGGCGGCTAACAACAAATACAAAACAATGATTAAAAACAACGTAAAAAACAGCTAGAAACAGCATAAAAACAAACATCAAGGGGATCACCAGGGCTAACTGGCCAAGTTAGTCTTGCTAGGCCAGTAGGGAGACCAGGGAAGAATTTTAATGTGGGGACCCAGAAGGGTTTCTTCTGAAAAAAGGGAAGGGGAAAAGGAATAGGGGATCAGGCTAGATTGAAGGCCAGGCGGAATAACTCTGTCTTACAGGCCCTGCGGAAGGAGATCAGGTCCCGCAGGGCCCTAGTCTCATGGAACAGAGCATTCCACCAGGTTGGAGCCAACACTGAAAAAGCCCTGGCCCTGGTGGAGGATAATCTGGCTTCTTTGGGGCCCGGGACCCTTAAGCTATTGGATCGGGCCAACTCAGCATTGTCTTCACCGACTGGCAGAAGCTCTCCAGGGTTTCAGCAGGGGACATTCCCATTCCTAACTGGAGATGCCATGACTTGAACCTGGGACTTTCTGCATGCAAAGCAGACCCTCCACCCCTGAGCTATGGGCTGTCCCCACACACATATCTTTGTTACTTGAGGCAGGACAACTCAGGTACATTCTCAGAAGCCCCTTCGCACATTCAGCACTTGCGCATGCGGAATGCTTGAACAGAAATAACGAAGGAAGATTTCTGCTGGCTCAGGCCAATGGCCCATGATGCCATGAAATCATACAATCATGGAATTGGAGAATTGGAAGGGACCCGAGCATCATCTAGTCCAACCCCCTGCGATGTGGGACTCTTTTTGACCAATGTGGGGCTCAAACCTACAACCCTGAGGTTAAGCGTCTCATGCTCTACCGACTGAGCTATCCAGCATCGTGTTATGACAGCGGCCGACAAATGCCTGTGGGAAGCCCAGAAGCAGAGCCTGAGGGCAACAGCACTCTCCCCTCTTGCAATTCCCAGGAATTCGGGGGCATCAATATCTCATTGAATGTGCAGCATTTTCTGGCAAACCCACTGCTGTAAAAAAATCTCTGCACCTTTGTAATTATTTTTTAAAGAGCACAGATGAGTGCTTATAGCGGTGGATAAATCAAGTTAAAATGCTGTTTTTCCCCCTCCTCATCTGCAGTTGCAGCTGCAAGATAGTAAAAGTCATCTTAGGCTTCCGTTTGGAGAAAAAAAGACACTCAAAGCTTTGGCTGGAGCCGTGAGCCTACCATAAAAACAAACAGCAGCATAGCTCAGTAGTGTCTCAGATCTGCCTGGCTGCCGAGCTATATAAGGGCTTGCGACATGCAGGCTGAACAAGCCAGGCTTTGCACAAGAAAGACATGCAAAGTGATGGTACACACAGCGTCCCCGGTTCAATTCCCAGCCTCTCCTGTGGCTGTGTGAAAATCTGGTAAGCTGCCATTGGTCAGGGCAGACAGTGCTGCCCTAGATGACCAATAGCCTGACTCTGCATAAAGCAACTGAATAGGTTTTCAAGAGTTGGGAGAAACCTTAGACGTCATGTAGTGGAACCCCCTGCTCAATGGAGCAATCTTGCAACTGCAACAACCCTCTGCTTAAAATACCTCCATCAAAGGTCTAGAGAACCCTGTTGAGGTGTTAGGTCTGAACAGGAAATATGAACATTAGTAGGAGGCAGGAAACAGGGACCCAGGTGGCACTGTGGGTTAAACCACAGAGCCTAGGGCTTGCTGATGAGAAGGTCAGCGGTTCAAATCCCTGCGATGGGGTGAGCTCCCGTTGCTCGGTCCCAGCTCCTGCCCACCTAGCAGTTCGAAAGCACGTCAAAGTGCAAGTAGATAAATAGGAACCGCTCTGGCGGGAAGGTAAACGGCGTTTCCATGCGCTGCTCTGGTTCGCCAGAAGCGGCTTAGTCATGCTGGCCACATGACCCGGTGGCCAGCATGTACGCCGGCTCTTGGCCTATAGAGCGAGATGAGCACCGCAACCCCAGAGTCGGACACGACTGGACCTAATGGTCAGGGGTCCCTTTACCTTTACCTTTAGGAGGCAGGAGACCAAAGGCCCAACTAGTCCAGCACCCATTTGTCAAAGGAGCCTGTGAGAAGCCCTCAGCAGTTCTTTCCAAACTTGTGCCCCCCAGAAAATGGTATTCAGAGCCTTATTGCCTCCAACAGTGTACGGAGTAGATAGCCATGATGGCTATTGATAGCCATATCCTCTGTTGATTTGCCTAATACTCTTCTAAAGGTGGTGGCCATCACTACTTCCGGGGGGGGGGGGCAAATTAGCAGTGTTGTGCAATTCGCTGGCGCCCGGTGTGCATGTGCACATGCACCGGGTGGGACCAGGCACTGGGTACGCAGGGTAAACGAAATCCTCCCACGCCAGCCTAACCTTCGCTGCCGCCACTGGGTGGGCGCAGGGCACGGAGGGTTCACGGGGCTGTGCTGTGCTGTACCACTCTGCTTGTCCACCTGCCTATGGGTGCATCCCCCCAACACTAACCAGGAGGCCATTCAGTGAGGGGCCGGGGGTGCGGTGGCACTGCCAGACTGGGCTCTGGGACCCAGAGACTCCCAATGACAGGTACCTGGGGCTATGGCCTCCTCATAGGGGAGTTACTGTAGCCCCTTGATCATTTGGGTTGCCTTTACTCACTCTACAATATCCCTTTTGATATGGGGCAGCCGCAATTGTACACAACGCCCCTGCCTCTGCATGCCCCAAATTTTCTATGTTGAATGAGGAAGGTCTGAAGGGGACCTCTGCTCATGTTTGCTTGAACGTGAGTAGAAGTCTCCATGAGATTGAGAACCCTCCTTTTTCAGGGTTCCTGATCACACAGGGCTTCTACTCAATGTTAAAGCAGAATGGAGTGAGAGGTAGTCCTCTTCGTACCTTCCCCATTCATAGAATCATAGAATCATAGAGTTGGAAGAGACCACAAGGGCCATCCAGTCCAACCCCCTGCCAAGCAGGAAACACCATCAAAGCATTCCTGACAGGTGGCTGTCAAGCCTCTGCTTAAAGACCTCCAAAGAAGGAGACTCCACCACACTCCTTGGCAGCAAATTCCACTGTTGAACAGCTCTTACTGTCAGGAAGTTCTTTCTAATGTTTAGGTGGAATCTTCTTTCTTGTAGTTTGAATCCATTGCTCCGTGTCCTCTTCTCAGGAGCAGCAGAAAACAATCTTTCTCCTTCCTCCATATGACATCCTTTTATATATTTGAACATGGCTATCATATCACCCCTTAACCTTCTCTTCTCCAGGCTAAACATACCCAGCTCCCTAAGCCGTTCCTCATAAGGCATCGTTTCCAGACCTTTGACCATTTTAGTTGCCCTCCTCTGGACACGTTCCAGCTTGTCAGTAGGGGAAGGCCGAGATCAGAGATGGGGTGGTCTGGAGCACACATGGATGGTGTGGAAGGGGACAAGTGAGCAGGACCCCATGCCTCCTATTATCACCCATATTTCCTGTTCAGGCATTGCACCCAAAGAGAACTTAGGTGTTCCTCCTTCTCTGGATTCTAGGTGTTAGAATGGACCATGCAAAACCAACCTGGGCTCCAAAAGTTGGAAGCTGCATCATGGCCATGTTGCTTACAATGACACCCTGGGAAAAGTCAACGCATCAGCTCAAACAGTAACAGGAGCCTGGCAATATCATGTTAACTGAACTGGAATGGTGGTTTCTCCCAAGCGATTTCCTTCCACGGAAAGGAAGCCGGAGAAAACCACAAAATGGGAGCTGTTGCACAAACATGAAACATTTTTATGTGCATGATGTTAGTTGTTTGCAATCAGTCACAAGCCACCCACTAATAGCTTTCACTTCCATCATCTGAAATCAATTATGTGATGGGATGTTTTATGAGGCTGTCAAAACATCGATGCCTTGGTAGCGCGGCTATGACTTTGGCTTAAAATTACCGACTTAATTAAATGCAACAAATAAGAAAGTATATCTATCTCGCAACAGCTTGCATGAGGGTTTGTCTCTGTGATGATAAGTCAGCCAATCTCAATGCCTTCAATCTGGGGTGGGGAACCTACAGCCCTCCAGATCTTTCTGGGCTACAGACTCTCCTCATCCCTGAACATTGATCTTTCTGGCTGGAGCTGATGGGAGCAGGAATCCATCAACATCCAGGGAGTTAAAGGTCCTTCATCCCTGCCATGATTTATCACCATGTTGGCACAGACAGAAAATAACTAGAACAACACAAGTTAAATATCTGTGCCTACATGAAGAGAAAATGGTTTCTGCTCGTCTAGTCTCAGTTCCTTCTGTTGTCACGTCCATTACTGGGTTTTATCGACATTCATATGATGAAGACTTGGGCAATCCTTTCCCAAAAGGCAGATGTGGGGGAATCTTTGGCCTTCCAGATGTTGCTGAACTACAGTACCCATCATTCACTGGGCACTAGCCATGCTTGCTGGGGTTGATGGGAATTGTAGTCCAGCAGCATCTGGAAAGTCAAAAGTTCCCTAAACCTGACCTAAGGAATTGTGGAAACAATTGTTTTATTGGCTGCAGTGTTTATTTACCTTCTTGGTCTACACTGCACAAGCAAGGGAAGTACAGGATTGGTTGCCAAAGCCCATTGTGTCAAGCCTGTGTTATTGGCGCAAAACATGAGCATTAATCCAAAGCAGGGCTGGCTGATATCTGGTTTTCAACATTGTGATATATCACCAGCTAAACATTGTGATATACCGATATATCGATGTCAGGGATCTGCCCACCCCTGCCAGTCCAGCTCTGAGTGCTTACAGGGAGCCGCAACCTGTGTTAACGACAGATTCATCTTCGAGTGAATCTGGCAGCCCCTGTTCGGGGGAGGAGCAGTTAGTGGCTGGGAGCCAGGGAGTGCCAGGTGTCCAGGGAGTTGCTGAGAGACCTGGCACCACCCAGCAGACTCGCTCGGAGGGGGAGGCGTCAGTTCCGGCGCTTATCTCACGTAGGAGAAGAAGGCAGCAATTTAGGATGCCAAGGTTTTGGTGTTGGCACCAAAACAGAAGGCAGGCACTTCCGGATTCTGCTAGTGACTGAGCAGACTCTGCACTGTAACTCTGCACTGTAAATAGCTTAGCACTGAAATAAAGAGACTTAAAGACAAGATGGCTTGATATTACTATTGAACAACCGCTAAGAGAACCTCACAATCATGATGGCTGAAATAAGGACGGAGCTATGTAGAGGCATTGGCTGGCTTCACAGTTTTCCCCCCTGCAGGGGAGGGGAGAGTTGAGCCAGCAGAGTCAACAGGGGCTGCAGGAATCGAGAGAAGCATTGGCTGTCTTCACGGTTTCCCCCACATTTTGATTTTTTGCATAGCACACAGGATATATGATTTGCAATATATTGCCAGGTCAAAAATTATGAAACTGATATCACAATATGGACTTCAAATTTGTTTTGGATGGATATATTGCCCAGCCCGAATTCAAAGACATGAACAAGTTTCATATTCCAAACAGTCTCACAGCACACACTCACTTGTCATACAGTTGACAAGGTAAGGTCATGCATCAATGCTCCAAAGCACTGTCTAAATTGAGCACTGCTGCAGATTCGCCACACCAAGACTGACATGTCTGTGGTCCACAGAGGAAAGCAGAATTCTCCCACCAGATATGCATATCTAAAATTCTCTCTTGGGTTTGCTGGTAGACCTTTGCTCTACCTGTGAGACTTCTGTACCAAAATTCCTTGGAAGTAAAGCCCCATTGATTTCAGGCACATTTACCTCCATGCAAGTAGACATGTCCTCGGCCTGTTTAATAAGATTTAAGCTAACAAATGTAGGGCACCTTCCTCAATAGCATGCTGTCTCTCAGCTCTACTGAAATGAAATTCATCATGCTATAGAATGAATATTGGCTCTTCACTGGAGGGAAAATATACAGGACAAAGATTGCATATACTGTGGGGAAGCACACCCCTCCCCCCCACTGTCAACAGGATAAAATGGCATATGAGTAATAGATATTTGCATGCACTTTTCTTCCCCACCAATTTGCTTCTTGTTCCTCAACTGAATTGCTGTTCTTTTTCCAGAACATATCAATCAAGTAAGAAACAGGCACAGCCATGACAAGAGAGAGAAAAAGAGGGAAGAGAGTGATGGAGGGGGCAGAGAGAGAGAGAGAGAGAGAGAGAGAGAGAGAGAATGCCACACAGAGAGGTTGACAAACAAACAGAAGCTGTGGATCAATCCTGAGCAGATGTGTGAACACAATCGACCACTGCTGACATCATTGAAGCCCAACAAGGGAATAAAAAGACAGAACAGCAGGGATTAAATTGATGACCTGAACAACTCAGAGATCGCCATTGAAGGAACACCCGGGAGTCCATTAAAAAGGATTGTTATTCATTTTGAATGATGCTTGGTAGCTTATCCAAATGCTTTTGGAGATGATTGACTTTCGTATTTTTGTGGGGACACACACTGTTTGCAATTCTGAAACCCTGTCCACAATTTGTCACCAAGGTGGTCAGGCTCTAAAATAATGACGGAGACATGTCACCATAAGAACTTGACAGTGATGGAGCTCTATCATTCAGGCATATTTGGGATATTAGATGTAGCACCCAGAGAGGAATGTCAACACTAAAATGGGAAATTCCTTTATCTCTTGCGGTTTTAGCAACCAAGTTTATATTCCTTGCAAGTGAAACTGTAAACTTTCTACTTCATCTTGATTAAAAGTTGATTCAGTTGTCAGATGAGATTGCTCTAGGGATCTAGATCTGCCTGTTCATGATTCCTGGCTAAAATGACATATCCTACTATCTCTGGTCAGAATCTAATTTTTCACAGTGTCACAGATATTACACTATAGACGCTTTAGTTTTTCTGGAATGGCTACTTCTGGAATGGAATATATATTAATCCATCTCCAAATAAAGAACAGATCATATTTTATTTTAACAAAATCAAGTCAAATCCAAATGAGGATGGTCCATGAGAAATAATTAAGACGTTGACATTGTAAATAATTAAGTGTAATAATTTTTTGAAGGAAGTACACAGCCCTAAAGTGAGCTTCAGAAGAATTTTGGGTAACTGATTTCAACTTCATTCAGAAGGCAGAATGGTTTGTTTTCATAAACATAGGAAGAATGTTGGGTCATTAATGTTCATGGTTAAAAGTTTATCTCAAATTTGGTGAAAGCTCAATCTATCATCCAAGGTCATAAAGGCACTTAAAGTTTTGTTTATCAGTTGATGGTCAATAAATTTTGGGTTAAGAGACGTGTCAACGTGATAAGCTGAATATATGGATGGAATGATAGTTGTAAAAGTTGATGTATTGATATTAGAGCTGTCAAAAGGAAATTTAGAGCTTGCCTTATCTAGAAGAAATATGTATGTCTCCAAGTTTATGCTGATGAAGAATTTTTAGGGAAAGCAATTTAGCAAGAATGAGTAAATGTCCTTTGTGCATGTTAAAGTTTCTGGGGGAATGCTTAGAAACAAAATAGCTTGGACTGTGAATATAATTTATGAGCCAGTGACATGTTAGCTTCACAGGAGAAGATTCTCAAAAACAGGATAAATATCCGAACTACCAGCTCCCTGCCATCTGAAGCTCACTTGCCTGCTCCTGGGCTGGCAGCATCTGACAAGAACTAGTAAGACCTGGAAAATTAGAGGAAAAAATTGCTTCCCTATTTTGAAGGCAGGTTCGCCTTCGAATGCGAACTGAATCACATTTCTCTTCCCTTCTCTTGGCTGAAGAGTCCTTCATTGCTTGCATCTCATCCCATACATGAGAAAGATTCGTAAGTGCAGATGCATGTGGTGGACATAAGTAGGACCCTATACCGGAGGCCAGATGGGAGATTTTGGGAGGTAGGATTGAGCTCCCCAAGCTGCTTATTAGTTTCTATGCAGTACAGAGTCCTTCAGTGGTGATCTCTCTGGGTTTGTTCAGACATCCGTTAAGCTCTTGGCATGCATTTTGTGGTGCTGTCATTGCCGACTATGCATGCCTGAGAGTACTTCAGTAATGCCAAGAGTGCCCCAGGAAGCCCTTGTCCGATCATTACAAAGCGTCACTGGTATTAAAATAAAAAGGATAAAGCCAGTGGCATATCTGTAACAAATTCACCATGTGTGTAGCCCAGAGCAACGCATACCAGAGACCGATGCTGATGGTTCTTTGCCATCTGGGCTAGGCCAAATACACACCAGCAGGGGGCATGTTTTGTTGCAAAGATTCTCCTTTTTGGCGGCAAAATAACAAATCGCGGACAAAACGGTTCCCGTAACTGAGAAAGACAGTGTCCGTCTTGCAGCTAGGGTTGCCAGCTTCTGTTTAAGCCGACCGTTTGGTGGTTTTTTTTTTTGCTCCTTGATCAACAAACATGAGGCGGTAACGCTTCCATTCTCCATGCAGTTGCCCCCTTCACCTGCTGTAGATCAAGCTGTTGTTACAGACTCAAGAGGAGGCCAGGTTGGCTTAGCAACCCTGTTTGCAGGTTCCGACAACATACAAGGAAACAAGGAACGGTGGTGCCCGAGCTTCTACAGACATATCATATGGGATGTACAGCGCCGACACATTGAGGAGGTGGGTCACAATGTCTCTCGGGATGCTCCTCCGACGGACAGACATCTCACACGGCCTGGGAAAGGAGGGGGTTGCGGTGCTCATGCTTTTTGCTTACCTGCTCATGGTTGCTCTCCCACCATTTCCCATACTCCCTTTTGGAGTGAAACATTCTATTTCCGACTTGTGCTGGGCCAGCTTCCTGCCTTTGTACCTAACACATCAGGACGAGGACAGGAGCAACAAAAACAGAGAGAAGTGACCATGTGCTCGGGAGTCACCCTGTCATACGGCGGCTGTGCAAAGGGAGGGAGAGGAAGGCGCATGCGCATATCACCGTGAGCCTCCCAAAGGCTGCCATAGGCCTCTGCTGCCATAGACCTTACAGCCCTATATGTGGACCCACTTGGTTCCTTTGGTGTGCGTCTGTGTGTTTGGCAAACAGGATCCAAAATACCAGCCCTTTACCATGTGATATATGCTTGAGGAATCCCCCCCCCCCAAGCAAGGGGGAATGAAAATATTAGGAGGAGGAGTTGCAAGGGGAAAGTGCTCCCTCTGGTGAAAACCAGCCTCTCCTGGGGTCATAGCTGTCAACTTTCGGATTTGAAAATAAGGGATTGTCCAAAACTTTTGGATTTGAAAATAAGGGATGCCGCAAGGGCGGTGCAATGGCACCAAGTAGCCTCGCCACCCTGCGCTCCAGAGGCTGCGCGTGAACGGGTGAGCGAAAGAGCGAGCGCGTAGACGGCAGGCAGGCTGGCTGTCTGGTTGGGCGTGAGGGTCTGGCTGCACAAGGCATGCAAGCTCCGCCCCCAGGCGGTCTCAGACTCCTTATTGGCAGCTGAGCAACGCAGCTGAGAAGCCTCCCTGGCCGGCAGGGAGGGAGAGGAGCTGCTTCCTTTGAAATCCGGGAAATTTAAGGGATATCAACAATCTGGGATAGCAGCGGGAAATGGCATTGGAATAAGGGAGTTTCCCGCCAAAAAAAGGGAGGGTTGACAGTTATGCCTGGGGTGCATGTGCTGATTGGAAGCAGCTACCAGGAACGGAGGGGATTATTCCACATGCTAACATGGACTTCCACCTTGGAAAGTGTAGACAAGGATAGGGAAACTGTGGACCTTCAGATGCTGTTGGAACCCAACCCCCTTCAGCCCCAGCCAGCATGGCCAATGGTCAGGGATGGTGGAAGCTGCAGTTTGGCAACATCTGGAGGGTCCAAGTTTCCCCATCCTTGGTGTGGACTATGTTCAGCATCTGCTGGTGATATTCCACTCACAGACATGGTTCTTTCATTAAATCCCATTAGTACTTAGTATCATTATTTAAGTGCCCTCATTAGTAGCATCTCAATAACAAAATATAATAGGGATCCCATTTACTGCCCATCAGTTAATGTGTGGGGAATAGCCAAAAGGAGCAGGCAACCCTTAGCTTAGTGTTAAGTTAGTGTTGCAGGAAAATAGTAACGGTCCCACCGGTGCTCGTATTGTGCTTTGGGGAGCAAAATTGTGGGGACTATGGGTGCGGTGGGAGAGATAGCTGTAACACACTCATTGAGAGGAGTGGCTTCCCAGATGTGGTTAGATTCCAACTCCCATCATCACTGACCACTGGCTATACTGGCTGGGATTGATGGGAGTTGGGAGTCAAATAGCATCCAGAGGGTCACAGGTCCTCAGTCTCTGATCTAGTGCATCCAAAACAACTGGCTTCTCAGCTCCAAATATACCCAGAGCAGACAAAACTGAGCAGCGAGATTTAGAACGTAAGTCAAAGTGGCGTTTGTGATGTAGCCGGAGCATCGATTAATATCTCTGGCCAATTACTGGTTCCACCAAAGCAGTGTTCTGTGCAAGGTTGTGCCGAGATTGCAGGTTATAAATGAGAAACCATGCAGGATAGACAGAGAGATAATATGCATACGTACTAACTCAAGTCGGGGTTCCTAAATGAATGAAAAAGCTGAGGCACTTTGGCTGCAGTTGAAACCACTGAAAGATACAAAGGAAGTCAAACTGGATCACAGGAGTCCTCTTCCCGAGACAAAGGAGCCTTTGCTCATATTGGGAGGGAAAGAAAAGTGCCCAAGAGGAAGAAAGGAACCAAGAAAAATTTGTAGATCATGCCCTTGGGAGGGGAGAATCCACAAAAGGATGGCATAACATCTTGATACTAAATGCAGTATGAACTTGTGTAAGCAGAAGCTCGCTCCATTAGAAGCATGGTGCTGTTTTGGGTCATCACTACAAGGGCAAAATATATTCTCTCCTTTGAGGGTGGGAACCTGTTGCCCTCCAGATGTTTTCAGTCATTCCCCGGGGAGGAATTGCGGAGCGTAGGGCGGGGGGAGAAGAGAAAGATTGCTTGCATGAGCTGCCTTTTGCTCACTGCACACATTGAATACAACCCACAGAAAAACCACATGATACCACCTCCAGTAATCTATTTCTGACATCCGGTGAATTCATTCTAGCCAGGGATTAGAGCAGAGATGGGGAAATTCTGTTGATCCTCTGGCTATTGCTGGACTACAACTCCCATCATGCCTGCTGGCTGGGCATGCTGGAGTGGCTGATGGGAGCTGGAGTCCAACAGCAGGCCCAGGGTCCCAGGTTCTCTGCATGTTGAATAGAAAGCACGTCCACTGCAAACTGATTTAGCCACCATTCCCTCCCCCTAGTGAACTCTGGGCATTGTAGTTCTACGAGAAGGATGAGGGATCCTGAACAGAGAATGTTTGGCACTCACACCAAATTGCGGCTCCCAAAAATCTATGGAGTAGATGGTATAAGTTTGAAGTTCAGGTATACTCTTAGCATTACAATGGGACACGACTATTATCCATAAAAACCAAAGAAATACATAATTCTACTCTGGGTGCAAGCCTGAAAACATATGTAGCAGTAACTGGTGCATGGAAACCATAGACTTGTAGTTCCATTGCTGGAAGGAGAAGGAGAGAACGGTAGAAAGACCACAATTCTGCTATGATGGAATGGCTCTGCTTCTCAAACCAGACTTCCTTGCCATGAAATTGTAGAATTCTGAAGTCCATTGTAGACTGGGATGAGGAAATCCTGTAGATTTGAATTCATTATTTAAAAGCTGCAATTCATGATCATACTCTGTTGTCCTGTTTGTTGATAAAACTTAATAAACACAATGGAAAACAAAACCCGCAGAGTCTTTGGGGGCAGAGACTCAAAGTATGTTCTTAAGTACCTGAAAAATACTTTGCAATACATATGTGGGCACCATAATAACAATTCTTTAGCTTGGGCATGTATCAAATGAGACAGTGGGGGAACAAGGAAGCTGAGAGAGGGGACAGGCAGCATGCCTCTGAATATCAGTTGCTGGGAATAAAAAATGAAGAGTGTCTGTTGCACTCAGGTTCTGCTTTCAGGCTTCCCGTAGACAACTGGTTTTACACTGTGATAATAAGTTCTTAAGTTTTTAAAAGCATTGGTAGCAATTAAAAGAGTTCTTATTGATGTGTACCACTGCCAGACCTATCCATAGGACCTTATAATTTTACCGGTATCTCTGTGGTTTGTGCAAACCCTTAAGGGGCCAAACTCTGTAGCGCACTTCAAGGTCTCAGCATCAAAAGATTCTTAGAACTGAGTGTCAGGATTGCAGGTGAGAATTGCCGGCTGGTGTGCAAACTTCACACATCATAACAACTGAATTGTCCAAGTTTGTTCTTGTTAAATACAAATCACATTTCAATTTAAAACCTTCCTCTCAGGCTAGCTTTCTTCTTCTTCAGAAATCTCTTTCTGAATCCTTTCAATAATATCTATTTAATATCTAGGGTTATCTATGTAACATGGCAGTTTCATAACTCTATGGCTGCCATTAACCCCTCCCCCCCCAAAAATAGCATTTGTAGTTTGGGTCAAGGGTATTGACAATTCCATAGGAAATCCTTAGAGAACCTCCCAGAAGCACAACTAATAAAGCCGTTTTAAGCCTGTGGTGCTGATATGCCCCAAGATAATTCTCTTTGAAGAAGAACATCATATTCTATTCCCCCTCCGAGGAAGTCTTTAAATTAAAATGCACGGGTTGTGATTTGGAGAGTTCTTACAAATAAGTCCTAGTCATCCATGCCTCCGTGAGCAAAGTAAATACTGGAGAAGCCTGGGATTGAGCCTGGAATCTTCTGCATGCAAACCAGGTGCTATACCACTGAGGGCTCATCCAGGCTTGTGCTTGTCCCATGCTTAGAAAGCACATGCCTGAGCAGTTTTCCACTTTCCCCTTGTTTTCCAGGCATCGCTCCAAGCGGTTTTGCCCTTGCCCAGCTGCTTTATCCTAGAAAACCTGCTCTTCAGAGATCAAACACCAATCCAGAGAAAACCCAATGGACGTTTGCTCTGATTCAGCAGCAAATATTGAGTTTTTTCTAGGGCAGGCATGTCCAATGGGTAGATCATGATCTACTGGTAGATCACTGGACGTCTGCTGTAGATCATTGGCTCCCCCCAAAGAAGCTGAACAACTGTGGCTTCCGTAAAAAAAAGCTCAACATTTTACCTCCTCCCTGAAAAAACTCAACAACTTTGACCCGAACCCCCCCCCCCAAATGGGCCTTCCTCCTTCCTAAATAAAAGCTCAACAACTTGGACCTGAACCCCCCAAAAGGGGGTAGATCACTGCCAGTTTTTAACTGTGTGAGTAGATCGCAGTCTCTTGGGAGTTGGCCACCCCTGTTCTAAGGGAAAGCAGTAGGGCAAGGGCAAGACTGGATGAGCCCTGAGCTGTGGACTTTCCCCACAGGGAACCCTGCACAACCAGGGGTCCTGATTGTGTGGAGCACCTACACATGCACAACTGTCACTGGTAAGTGATTTATTGCCCCGTAATTGCCCCTTAATTACCGGTATTCAACCACTGCTGCCTGCAAAGGGGGAGGGATTGATGGAGCTACTCTCCTTGTCTTTATTTTATAGTGAAATACCAGTATTGCATTATAAAAGGAAATGGGGGGGAGAGAGAGAGAGTTAAGCAAGGGGAAAACAGTAATTAAAGCCTTTCTGCCAGGGGAAATTAATCTCCCAGCCATTCCGAACAGGAAGCAGCAGATCTGTGGACAGTTCTGCTTTTGGTTAAAATCACAGTAACCTCTCAAAGCCTCAGCAGTCTTCTGATTTAGCTTCATGGAGACACCATATGACCACATGTCATAAGACAATTAGAAGGGTAAGGCTTCCTGCTCTCCCTTGGAAGTATCGTGGGACAGAAATGGCACCTAAGGGCCACACATCTCCGCACCTGTCTGTGCCTTTCACCCTCCACCTGTGCTACCACCCTAAGAATAGGGCAGCCCAATTGTGGTTGGGGGTGGACTATGAAGTTCTGGTGTTTTGAACATAATGCTATATGCATAAATATTAATAGAGGAATTAAGGTGAATGCATAATGAGTGGTGATTGGGTGAGCCTTTGAAAGGGAGTTTGAAAGCTGATGGCGAGTCAACCTTGAGAGTGGAGTCAGGGAATAGGTGACTGATGGCATGAAAGTTGATGGTAGATGAATCATAGAATCATAGAGTTGGAAGAGACCACAAGGGCCATCCAGTCCAACCCCCTGCCAAGCAGGAAACACCATCAAAGCATTCCTGACAGGTGGCTGTCAAGCCTCTGCTTAAAGACCTCCAAAGAAGGAGACTCCACCACACTCATTGGCAGCAAATTCAGCTGTCGAACAGCTCTTACTGTCAGGAAGTTCTTCCTAATGTTTAGGTGGAATCTTCTTTCTTGTAGTTTGAATCCATTGCTCTGTGTCCGCTTCTCTGGAGCAGCAGAAAACAACCTTTCTCCCTCCTCTATATGACATCCTTTTATATATTTGAACATGGCTTTCATATCACCCCTTAACCTTCTCTTCTCCAGGCTAAACATACCCAGCTCCCTAAGCCGTTCCTCATAAGGCATCATTTCCAGGCCTTTGACCATTTTGGTTGCCCTCCTCTGGACACGTTCCAGCTTGTCAGTATCCTTCTTGAACTGTGGTGCCCAGAACTGGACACAGTATTCCAGGTGAGGTCTGACCAGAGCGGAATACAGTGGTACTATTACTTCCCTTGATCTAGATGCTATGCTCCTATTGATGCAGCCCAGAATTGCATTGGCTTTTTTAGCTGCTGCATCACACTGTTGACTCATGTCAAGTTTGTGGTCTACCAAGACTCCTAGATCCTTGAGAAGCAGGCTTGGTCTTTTAAATAGGATCTGTTTTATAGCAGCCATTGCAATAAAGCAGGCCTGGCCAAACTTGGCCCTCCAGCTGGTTTGGGACTACAATTCCCATCATCCCTGACCACTGGGGTCCTGTTAGCTAGGGACGATGGGAGTTGTAGTCCCCAAACAGCTGGAGGGCCAAGTTTGGCCATCACTGCAATAAAGTAATGTGTTTAGCCTAGATAAGAGAGGACTGAGAACTGATATGGCAGCCATCTTCAAATATCTAAAAGGCCAACATATGGAAGATAGAGCAAGCTTGTTTTCTTGCGCTGGGGGGCGGGGCGGGGGTAGGACCTGAATCAATAGCTTCAAGTTACAAGAAAAAGAGACTCCTTTCTTGGACATACATCAGGAATAACTTTCTTGGATAAACATCAGGAAGAACTTTCTGGTGGCAAGAGCTGTTTGACAGTGGAACGGACTCCCTTGGGAGGTGGCGGAGTTTTTTCAGCAAAGGTTGGATGTCTATCTGTTGCGGATGCTTTTATTGAAATTCTTGCATTGCTAGGGCTTGGACCTAGATGACCCCCAGGCTCCCTTCCAACTTACAATTCTATGATATGAGATAAAGAAAGTTGGGTGTACTTACACCAAGGAATCATAGAACCCTCGTTTATTGTTTCTGTTTAATAAATTAATTGCATCACACCACATGCCTCATATTTGGTTACGCTGGGGTGGAGTATTCTGATAAATATCTATGGCGGCAGCAGGGAGGTTATGGAAATACCCATCCAGAACTCATCTCAGAGCTAAGCGTGGGAAGGTGGTACAGAGCATCTCATAGCAGAGGGTGGAGTTGCCTTGACTGAGAGATTTTGGCTCTGCTTCTCTCCCCTGATGGAAGTATCGGCAGAGGCTAGGTCTCCACTGATTTCAGCAGAGCCTGAATGACACCATTGCTACCCCATCTCTAATAAGCGTTGAAAGAAATACAGAGTTTCCTACGCCCACGTAGTTTCAAGAGACCCCATTTAAAGCCAAGCGTACCATTTCATTATCTAGCTGTTTAGCTGCATCTATGGGAGTAACCCTTTAAAAATAAAGCTGCTGTAATTAGACAATCACGTGTAATTGCCGCCCGTGCTTTACACAAGCAAAAAAAAAAAAAAAAAGATTCCCCAGCCCCCTGCGAAGCGGTAATCTACAGACAGAGGTCTGCCTGGGCACCGGACTGACACGTTCTTGCACGTATCTCCTCCTGCAAAGTGTCACTTTAGAATAGATAGTTTCTATGACCCGTTCACAGGAGATCAGCATAGACATTGAAATGGCCTCATACTGTGTTTTTCAGTGTGAATGTATCAGCATCAGAACATATAGCTTGCTTGCAGAACACAGAACACAACAGAGTGGCACTGAAGCTAAAAGCCGGTTTAGGTGATGTATCAGACAGTTTCCTGTCTGGTACACTTCATGTTTTGCTTGAATGATGCCTCTAGTTCACTTCAGAACCTCAGATATATAAGCTAGGCACCAAAGGGTTCTTTAAACTAGGGTTACGGTTGCTGAAATGGAATGCCTAGTTGCAATTTTGGGGCCAGACGGCTCAAAAGTCGTATTTTTCAATATGACTTTTGGGTTCCTGAAATTCATTCTGATTGCGCAGCAGATAAAATATAACGGATAGAATTCTACGGGATGTGTTGCTAGTGTGTGAAAACAGGCAAGATCCAAGGATCCCCAGGCATGCATTTCCAGATCGTGGAGACATCAGGTGCCATTCTGGCGCCTGGGCATCTTTACTTGGTCGCAAGTGGCCGATAGGTAAAGGTAAAGGGACCCCTGAC
Organism: Darevskia nairensis; assembly: GCA_034642065.1. Classification (NCBI taxonomy): domain Eukaryota; kingdom Metazoa; phylum Chordata; class Lepidosauria; order Squamata; family Lacertidae; genus Darevskia; species Darevskia nairensis. The sequence goes on from JAWWNI010000862.1 coordinate 129,553, forward strand.
CATTCGGTCCAGTCGTGCCCGACTCTGGGGTTGCGGCGCTCATCTCGCTTTACTGGTCGAGGGAGCCGGCGTACAGCTTCCGGGTCATGTGGCCAGCATGACTAAGCCGCTTCTGGCAAACCAGAGCAGCGCACGGAGATGTTATAAGAATCATTCCCTGTGTTCAGTCATGGGCTTATTGTTATCACATGACTGTATTTATGTTTTTCATCCCACAGAGTGGAAGGGGGAAGTGACGGCAGACAGGAAGCCTCGTCTTGGTATGTATCCTCTAAATAGGACTCTTGTCCTTTGTTCTCTCTTGGCTGCCTGATGCTAGAGAGAGGGAGTCATCATGTAGAGCTCCGTGAATGTAAATATGTAATAAAGTGGTTTTAGCTACAATGCTGAGCTGCTGTGTCTGTACGCTACTGCGCACACTTACTGCTGATTTATGAGTGTGCTGGATGTCTGCCGACACCAGTCGCTGTGATGTTCGGGTTAAAGAAGCTGATAAGCTCCCGGACGATCTTGGAAGGCGAGATCATGCCAGTCGGGCATGTGTCTTTGCTGTGTCTTTCCTGAGAGTAAAGACCGTTCCATAACAGGAAATGCCATTTACCTTCCCGCCAGAGTGGTTCCTATTTATCTACTTGCACTTTGACGTGCTTTCGAACTGCTAGGTGGGCAGGAGCTGGGACCGAGCAACGGGAGCTCACCCCGTCGCAGGGATTCGAACCGCCGAACTTCTGATCAGCAAGCCCTAGGATCTGTGGTTTAACCCACAGCGCCACCTGGGTCCCAACAAGTGACCCATATCCAGGTGCAAAATGCGATGTGCCTGGCAAATTTCAAATACTGTTTCCTGGCACCTCCAGTTCAAAGAACAGCTCTCAGAAACTTGCCACTTTCCCGAGATTCCCAAAAGACCCACCAAGAGCAGATGTGGATGAGCTAGCCCAGCCTCCCCCAAACCTGGTCTTTTCTAGATGCTTTTGGACTGCAGCTCCCACGATCCCTGACCATTGACCATGCTGGCTGGGGCTGATGGGAGCTGGAGTCTAAAAGACCTAGAAGGCACAATGAGACTCAGCGTCTTTCCTTCCCACATACCATATATTTAATTAGGGTTTAATAAAAATCTATTTAAACATTAGCCCACTCCCAAATTGATCTGGGTCTGGGGTGGGTGGTCCCTGGGTTGGCCTAGTCTCAGGGGCCTGGGTCAGGGCTATGGGCCAGATTGCAGGGAGGGAACATCTGAGCACATGTCGCCATGCCCAGTGGAACATTATGGTGCAGCATAGTGGCAAAAAGACCAAATTGTGATTCAGGAAGGTCCTGATTCAAGAATCTTGACTGTGAACTCATTGAGAATCCCCTGTCAATCCCCCACCCTCTCAATTTTGACTTAGAAAATGGAAGTGACAATCCTGAACTACCTTACAGACCTGTTGGAAGGATGTCAACAAGGTAGTATATAAGGGCCTTGAATGCATTAAAGAGTGATAAATATACCAATATAGTTTCATTTTTTTTTAAAAAAAGTTTCTGAACTTGGATTTGAAGCAGTGCACTCCATTCATTCAGCCAAACAATTTGTATCACTCTGTCAAAAACGGTTTAATCAAATCAATGCCATGGAACACTCTCCGGCATGTAAATTAAAATCCATTGTAATCATAGTGTACGAGAAGCTCAATTCATTATACGATGGAGCATTTTTTTAAAGAGCAATTCATCAAAATCGTTCAGATCTAATATCCTTCACGCAATTTCACAAAGACAACCCAGCTATTCCTCTGCAACCCTTAATTTTAATTAATCACATTATCAAACTTGTCCAGAGAGGTACCTGAAATAAATTATCTATACGGAATGAATGAGTCTGACCATCAAACAACCTCCACACTCCTAGATTCTCTGGTACAGCAACCTGCGAGGGATATAAGCCATCCTCAAACGAAGGTGAACACTGCGAGACTTGGATGAGAACAGTGGCTCTAATCCAGTTTAATCTGCTGCAACTACTTGTGCATAACACAAATAACAGAGTGGATGGGGCTATACAGGTATATCACTAATAACCACAAAAGGCTCATCCAATCAATAGGAACAAGGGCTGGACGAATGCTGTCCATTTCAGCATCTCACCATATCCCCAATCTTCATTTTGGAACTCCACATTTTCAGATCAGTTTGTGATTTTTTTTTAAAAAAGAAGTCCTCATGAAAATTCACCAGGATTTTAGTGTGACTTTCTCCTAATGTACATTTTTGTAAGCAATGTACCTAAGGTACACATTTTTTTAAACCTAATAATAAAGACTTTATGAATAATGTTTTCCACTAATATATATGCATCATTGTGCACAACTAATGCAAAAAAATAAAATAAAATAATGCATTTTTTTTTGGTACACATTACTTGCTGCAGCACAAAATTTGGAGAAGTGTGAATTTTTTGAAGGGTGGCTGTTGTTTCAATTCACATATTGTTCTGGAAAGTGTAACCTGGTTAGGTTTGACTTTAAACGCAGGATGAAATAAATTTCTCCTTCATACCTAATGGGAACCATGGTTCCCTGTGAAGGGAATTGTGAAATCCCAACGGATATCAAAGTCCATGTGAGATCCACACCATCTGCATTCCTTGTCACTTCTTCTGTTTTCAATGTCCAGGAGTGAGTGACGGCACCAGAAGCCCAGGTAACATGAGTGGCTAGAAGCACTGCCCCCCCCCAGCTGTGTCTGGTATGGCAGCTTCAGCCATTCCTGGACCGGGAGAGCTTGACCCCGGAAGTTCAGGCATTGGTGACTTCAAGATTGGATTACTGCAACTACTACATGGTGTAGTGGTGGTGTAGTGATTAAGAGCGATAGACTCGTAATCTGGGGAACCGGGTTCGCGTCTCCGCTCCTCCACATGCAGCTGCTGGGTGACCTTGGGCTAGTCACACTTCTCTGAAGTCTCTCAGCCCCACTCACCTCACAGAGTGTTTGCTGTGGGGGAGGAAGGGAAAGGAGAATGTTAGCTGCTTTGAGACTCCTTTGGGTAGTGATAAACCAGGATACCAAATCCAAACTGGGGTGGCTGGGGAAACCCAGCCAGATGGGTGGGGTATAAATAATAACTTTCCAGATGGCGGGCCTCCTTTGTGAACCAACCTATTGCAGGCTCGATTGTCCTCCTGCCACCAAATTGGCCAATGGCAGCAGGAGTTAGGGGGCGTCCCCCTGGGCACGGGACCAACTGACCAATAGTGGCGCTTGGCCCTGCGCCCAGGGCAAGGATAAATTTCCAGCTTGCTGGGCCTTTTGCCTGTCTCTCTCGCCGTTGCAATGCTGTTGCTGAGAGGGAGACCTTGTCAGCATATAACTCCTCTGCTTCAAGATCTGGTTGCTGATTTGTTAACGGAGCCTTGTTCAAGGTGTTACTATTGGTATATAAAGCTCTTAACGGCTTGGGACCAGTCATTTGCAAGATCATCTTACCCCATATGTGCCCACTCAACCACTTTTGAACTGTTACAGGTACCACATAATACTTGTTCCACATTTGTAAGAAATTGCTTTAGTTGAGAATCATAGAATCATAGAGTTGGAAGAGACCACAAGGGCCATCCAGTCCAACCCCCTGCCAAGCAGGAAACACCATCAAAGCATTCCTGACAGGTGGCTGTCAAGCCTCTGCTTAAAGACCTCCAAAGAAGGAGACTCCACCACACTCCTTGGCAGCAAATCCCACTGTTGAACAGTTTTACTGTCAGGAAGTTCTTCCTAATGTTTAGGTGGAATCTTCTTTCTTGTAGCTTGAATCCATTGCTCCGTGTCCGCTTCTTTGGAGCAGCAGAAAACAACCTTTCTCCCTCCTCTATATGACATCCTTTTATATATTTGAACATGGCTATCATATCACCCCTTAACCTTCTCTTCTCCAGGCTAAACATACCCAGCTCCCTAAGCCATTCCTCATAAGGCATCGTTTCCAGGCCTTTGACCATTTTGGTTGCCCTCCTCTGGACACGTTCCAGCTTGTCAGTATCCTTCTTGAACAGTGGTGCCCAGAACTGGACACAGTATTCCAGGTGAGGTCTGACCAGAGCGGAATACAGTGGTACTATTACTTCCCTTGATCTAGATGCTATACTCCTATTGATGCAGCATTTCCAGCATTGCCAGGATCCCTTCCAATGCTACCATTCTATGATTCCATAACTTTTTAGTGTGACAGCACCCACCTTTGGAACTCCCTGCTTATTGACAGCAGGCAGAAGCCTTTGCCGTTCTCTTGCCAGCGCCTGCTAAATAATATTTTTCTTTAGGCAAACTTATCCAGGCACATGGATACTGGCATGCTTTAATCTTTTTTTCTTTGGTGATTTTAATTATCTTCAAATGTCTTCAGCTGTTTTTATATATTACATTACGTCTTGTACACCACTTAGAGGTTTGTCTACAATCAAGCGGCATATAAATTTTGTTAAATAAATAAATGTTGCTGACGTAGCCTAAATAGCAGTATCTTTGCAGAAGAGGGAAGTATCAGATAGACTGGGGCAATGCCAAGATTTGTAGAAGCGCATTAAAAATCTTTTGAACGAAACAATAACTGGGAGAGCCCAGCAAGCAAGCAAGGAGCATTTCTCTGTCAGGTGGGGACTGTAGAGTACTGACTGACAGTCAGGGGTGGCAGCACTGAAGCTAGACAACCAAGGTAGAATAACAGATTGGAATGCAATGGAGTTTTGTGAATGACTGGCTTACTGGAATGTGCACTCGACACTGCAACATTTTGTTGCAGCCCCCACCACCTATACTTCTAAAAGGATTCTTCCTTTTATCTTTTAAATGTGCTGCTTCATTCCAGGGGTCTTTGTAGTCTTTGAAATATTTTCAGCGCTGCCCGCCTATAAACCAATTAAGCGCTGTTTTGTCAAAATCAGTTTTGTCTCCACGCAACGCCGCTCTCAGATCCCCAGGGATCTGGATATTTGCTGGCACTGTCGTTGGCAATTTTACATCTGTGGACTCTATCTGCCAGTGTGGTTTTTGATTTGGATGGCTTTAAAGGGGGGGATTAGACAAATTTGTGGAGGATAAGGCAAATTGATCACTACTAGTCGCAATAGGTATGTATCGCCTCTGGTATCAAAGGTATGGAGTACCCTGCTCTATACTGATCAGTGCCTCTAGTTCAGCACTGTCTACACTGACTGGCAAAGGCTCCTCAGTGTTTCCATTCCAATCTTGCCTAGGGATGCTGGGATTTGAACCAGGGACCTTATGCATTCAAAGCTCCACCACTGAACTACAGTCCTTCCCAGAAGCATATTGCTCACTATGCCTCTGAATACCAGTTGCTGAGAAACATGAGTGGGGAGATTGCTATTGCACATATGCTTTACTTGCAGGTTTCCCAGGTACAGCTGGTAGGCCACTGTGAAAACAGAATGCTAGAACAAACCAGCAGTAAATCACACTGTCAAAGCTGGACTTAACTCTTTATTAGCCAAAACACGTACTTCATACACTTGGCTGAGTGTCAGGCCTAATGAGCACAGCAGTTCATCTCTGGTGGGTCTGGCCCCATGGATCTGTTGCTCAGACTGAAAGTCCCAAAGCCTTCTAAGTCCCCTCCTCTCCAGGGCCTTCCCCAAGCAATCAGAGACTCGGCCTGCTTGCAGCCTGCCGCTGCTCGGCCCATTTCAGCTCTCTTCTGGTTTTGCGAGACAAGGGCGAGGGAAGTTCTATGACTCTTCAGCAGCCTGACTCATCTCTGCCTCTTGGCCTCTCTCCTCTCACTCCCCTGTTTCAGCATCTGCCTCTTAATTCTGGATTTGTCACTGCCACAGACTCTCCCAGCTAACTAAGCCCTGTTACCTCCTCAGCTTCTGACACCTCTTCCTCCCAGTCTTCTCCTTCTGACCACTCATTATTGTCCCACGACCACTCCCCAAACTCTGACCCTTCTTCCCTTGGTGGTTCACCAGCTGGTTCCTCCCACTATTCCTCTACATGCACCTTTGGTCTGATCCAACAGACCAACGCTTTTCAGCATTGAAAAAGGCTGCTTTGTACAGACCAAGGACCCATCTAGTCCAGCATCCTGTTCTCAGAGTGGACTTATGGGGTCAAAGAACAGCCATTCATTTTTATATCAGACACAACGGAGAAGGCCTTTTCAAAAATGATGCCCACCATGTCCGATATTTGTAGATCAGTGTATTAAAAATGCAACCGTATCTATGCCTACATACAATTGCTATCCAGTAAATCAGGGACATCATTTCAATCAACTAGCAGATGCTTAAATGGATTTACCTAAACAATTAAACAACTCATTGCTTTATTGAGCGGTCACAAAATTTAGCTTGCAAACTTGTCAGCCCATATCCTTGATGAATGGTAAATGCACACAGCTCAAGTGCAGCAGAACAAGCTCCCAAAGCACTTTTTAAAAAATCCATTCTTTTTGCAAGGGTCACACATTAGCTGTCATGAGCTGAGAAGGTTAAGGTCTACTCTCTCCAGGTGAGAGCAAGCAAAACTCAAGACTGCAGCCCTGGCTGATTCAGGGGCTGTAATGGAGTCCCTTAACCAACAGAGGGAGGGAGGGAGAGGGAAGGAAAAGTCACAGGCATAGTAGCCAGACCAGGGTCCTTCGTAGGAAAGCCCCCTGACTTTTTCCATTGGATCTTTTTGGCACAGAAGTCAATTATGAAGGTGTGTTGTTGTGGGGTGGGGGCGGAGTCGTATGGGAGATGACCCTTAAGAACTGCAGGAAAGTTAGAAATCAGTGGATGAAGATGGGGAAAGCACAGTCTGTGCTCTGCCCATCTGACTGGGTTGCCCCAGCCACTCTAGGCAGCTTCCAACATATGTGAAAACATAATAAAGCACCAAACATTAAAAAACTTCCCTATACAGGGCTGCCTTCAGATGTCTTCTAAAGGTTACTTATCTCCTTGGCTCAGGGAGTTGCATAATTCCGTACCCTCCGATGAAAATAGGGATGTCCTAAGGAAAAGCGGGACATTCTGGGATCAAATCAGAAAACTGGGATGGCTTCTGTAAATCTGGGATTGTCACTGGAAAATAGGGACACTTGGAGGGTTTGAGATGGAGCGTTCAAAACAAACACTTCTGCTCAAATGACTGCAGGCAGAATTGAGGTGAGCACAACGTGCCATAAGCAGGCTCCTTCGCACTGATTCTGTTCATACCCCCAAACCCTAGCTGGTCCTCTGCCCCATTTCCCTATGGATCTGCTGAACCGTCAGACAGAGAAACAAAAAAATTACTGATATTACTGTCAGAAGCCTTGACTCTGGGCTGCAAAGTCTTCAGGTCAGTTGAGTGAGGCAACTCGGGGTTTCGAGAACTTTCTGAGAAAAAGACTGAGATTTCCCCACATAGTCAAAGGCAATGTTTACAAGTCCTCCAGTCATTTTTGAACGGAGATGAGGAATAGCCACACATTCCCAGTGGGTTCTCTCTCTCTCTCTCTCTCTCTCCACTAGGTGGAGTCTTGCCCTTACCACAACTGTTATGGCCCAGTGTCTCTGCTGCCCTAGAACTTTACAGGACTCTTGCCTTAAACTGCATCCTACGCAGAAAGGAAAAGGAGAAAAGGCCACGCAAACCTGCGCTCAGTTTCCTGCTTTTGTTTGCTCTCATTCTCAGCCTGACAACATGCAAACTTCTGAACGGAGCCCTGGCGCTATCTCTTTGACAAGCCTTTGAAGCAACGTGGCCGGGCCACCAATTAGCATCAAAAGAGCACCGTGCTAATGATAGAGGTTCTTCTATGCCCTGGCGTGACTTAAACTACATGTTTCTTTAAGAACTGGCATGACTCACTCCTTTACAACACTCTGTACCATCTAAATATAACCACATCATTCCAATTCAAAGCCCCCTCCCAGGTTTTTTTTGTTTTTTGTTTTGTTTTTGCTTTTTTGCATTATTTTGTTTTGGCTTCCAGTCACTTCAGTGTTGGCTTGAATGGATTCTCAAGCCGGCTGCCAAACATCAAACAGACCCATGATTTATACTTTGGAATTATTTACAGGTTGATCATTAAATAAGAAGCGGTTTGCGTTCCTGTGCTTGAGAAGGTACTGCCAAATGTAACATAATAGAACGCTGTCCCGCGTGCTGTTGTAAAAGTTTGACAGACTGACAGCTGTTTTCTGGAAGAGTGGTCTCTGGGGTTTTGTAATGGGTTCCTTGGCAGGCAGGCATCCAACAGATGAAGCTTTCCCTAGCTTGACAGTTCTGCTCCAAGAGCCTTTCAGCCTTTCGAAAGAGTGGTGCGCCGAAACCTGTCCTCCGATTTTGTGAAGTTTCCCATTCCTGCAAAAGAGGCCTCTGTCTCTTTCGCTCTGCCTCATTGCCAGGAGGACGCTAGGAAATTCCTTTACAATTTCTGTGCGTTGAGCTTACCTTATCGCTGCAAGGTGGCTGGGGGTGGTGCGTGTCTTTTCCTGTCCATTAACCATTTCTGCAGCACTCTGCAGCCTCCACGGCTGCCAGCGTTTCCTGATCTGAAAAAGCCCCATGGGAGCAGTTACCTCGTGACATCTTCCCCCTGGGCTTCATTTCGAAGGGTGGGGAAGCCAGGGGAAAACAGGCAACGGAATGCCTGAGTTCAGTGCACTTGCTGATTTTGTTTTCAAGCGTGCAATTGTACGGCAAGGGCCTGCTCTAGCTCAGCAGGCTAATTCCCTGGCTCAGCTGCTGTTAAGTTCCCAACCCTGTCCCAGCTGAAGATACACCTGAGTAACTTGCTCACCTGAGCTCTGCCAGGGCCCAGCTGGCTGTCCTGAAATTTATTGAAAGGGGCATTCTAGGCTGTGATAGGGGTGGAAACAGAAAGGGGAGATTTAAGCTGGATCTTAAGCCTGTGTAGCTTGGTTGTATGACCTGGCAACTCAGAGTAGAACATTATTTTAAAGGCTTGTTTTCCCTCTGCCAGACTTAGGAAGAGCAGCAGCAACCCTGCTGCTGAATGAGTTTTGGATATGGCATAACTTTACCGGCTTCTTGTGCTACCTAAGCAAAGTCCTTCCTTTTGAAAATAATTCCCACACCAATGGCTTTAAAAGACTTCACTTCGAGCCAACCCAACCTTCCCATCCTTACAGGAAAGTCAAGAAATCATGGGCACCCAGGAAGAGTGCTGATTGTCAAAACGCCAGTGTGGCATCGTGGTTAGATCACTGGACTAGGACCTGGGAGACCAGGGTTCAAATCCCTGCTCAGTCATGAAGCTCACTGGGTGACCTTAGGCCAGTCGCTCTCAGCCTGAACTACCTGACATGGGATAAACTACTCTTTGTGAGATAAAATGGAGCAAGGGAAGAGCTCTTTTACACCACCTTGAGCTCCTTAGGGTGCAAAGGTAATAACCAGTTCCGGCCCCTCTCAGGTGGGCACCATTGCCATTACAGCGGAACCACGGGTTACGTACAGCCCCCTTTGCGTATGCTTCAGGATACGCATGTGGCAAACCTGGAAGTCACAGAAAGGTTTCTGCTGGCCACACCTGCGCAGAAGCGGGCTATCGCCATGTGCGCCTGCGCAGAACAGGTGCCTCTGGATACGAATGTTTCGGGGTAAGAATGGACCCCTAGAATGAATTAAATTCATATCCAGAGGTGTTCATGGTGAGTTCCGGCACCTCTTTTTCTAGAAAAATAGCACTGGTAATAACTAACAAACTACATACTGCAGAGATGATTCCTAGGATGAACCAAAGGGACACTCACAAGCACCATAAAGCAACCTTGAGGGTAAGGTCAACTTGGCAAAAAACAAAACAAACACTCAAATCCAAACCAAAAAGATTTCAACCCACCCATGAAAATGTCGCTGAAATTTCCCCTCCCCTAATTTTCAAATGCAGTTCCCTTTATTGCTAGTTAATGGAGAACGGTAGAGAAAAAGAGAGGAGAGATTTTCAGCACATCACTGGTGCAAAGCACAGTCTAAGGCTGGAATAGGGGACTTGTGGCCTTGCAGCTCCCATAAGCCAATGGTCAAAGATGAAGGGAGTCTCGAGAGCAGGAGGTAAGTAACAAGTATGGAAGCTGTGTGGCCACAGGAAGTGATGTGAGCATGAGGACAGTTCAAGTTCAGCAGACTGTTAAGAAGCGACCAGAATAAATAATGACAGGCAAGGAGGGGAGGGGGGCGGGAGAGAGTCAAAGAGTAGGAAGGAACGGCATGCGAAGAGCAAAATTTATACTAGTTGAATCACTTGGAAAACACTCATGGAAATTCCAAAAATAGCTCCTAATGATCCTATCTACTGAATGGTGAATGATTAATTTCTGGTTACGAAGCAATTATGTTGTCTTTTCACAGTGCAGGGAGCTACAGTAAGCCCACAGCACGCTTGACAAGAGAAAGGGATTTTGGATTAACAGCTTCAAAGACAAGAGGAAGCAATTTGCACCCCTTGTGTTTTTACAGGCTCTTGTTTGTCTCCTTCTGGCATATGTGCGGCTGGCTCAACAGGTCTGGATGGGTCAGGGATTGAGCCTGCCCCGTATTTCCTTTTCCTTTACAAACAGGCATGTCGGTGCTTTGGATTGGAAGGATGGCTGTCTTGCTGTACGGTTAGCCGCCCAGCCGCAGCTGCTGGGTGTTCAGGTTCTGCTTAGTCTAATCAGGTCACGTTTCAAATGCATTGTTGACACCGATCTCGAAATGCTCTCGAAACATGTTCCTCTTATCATAAAACTTCTCCCCCTCCTCTGCTCAGGAAGGTCACTACAATTTGCTAATGGGACCCAGTTAGCTTTGCTGGGCCTCATGCTTATCAGCTTGTGACATACCCTCCAACATTTCTCCAATGAAAAAAGGGACACCCTATTCAATAATAATAATAATAATAATAATAATAATAATAATAATAATACCCCTCCCATCTGACTGGGTTGCCCAGTCACTCTGGGCAGCTTCCAACATATATAAAAACATAATAAAACATTAAACAGTTTTTAAATAATAATAATAATAATAATAAACCTTCCCAATACAGGGCTGCCTTCAGATGTCTTCTAAAAGTTGTATAGTTACTTATCTTCTTGGCTTGGTGGGGTGCATAACTCCACACCCTCCAACATTTCTCCAATGAAAATAGGGACATCCTACTATACTCATCAACATTTCTCTGATGAAAATAGGGACGTCCTAAGGAAAATTCCAGGATCAAATCAGAAATCTGGAAAATAGGGACACTTGGAATAGGGACACTGTTGTGGTAACATAGAGACTGGCATTTTCACTCATGGCACCAGTGTTGTGGAATGCCCTTCCTGGCTGAAATGCCAGAGGCCACGTCAATATTTTGCTGGCTTCTGATGACACACTTGTTTAGTCCAGCATTCCTTTGAATTGAAATTCTGAGTGTATTGTCTTAACTGGGGGTTGTTGTTTTTTGGTGGGGGGCAGCCAACTGCTTTAATTGTGATGTTCTTTAATCGCTTGTTTCATTGTATGTTTTAATTAAGGTTTCTTTAGCGCCCCGAGGGAACTGTTATTGTGCATTTTAATCATGTACTGATTGTAAACTGCACTTAGAAGCAATGTTGGCAGTAAGAATAAATACAAACAAGTGATACTTATTACTTTTATGTATTCCTGTTATCGTTTGGTTTACCTCGTCTAATCAACGGTTGCCAACCTTTTCCAGTCAGCGGGCGCATTTGGAATTTTGTGCAGAGGGGATCAGTAACAAAATGGCTGCCGTGGGAATGTGGCACAACACAAAATGGCAGCCGAGGCTATGTGGCGCAACACAAAATGCCAACCACAGATAAAAGAGCAGGAGAAAAGAGCCAAGGGCTACCAAATGGTGTGGAGATGGAAGAAAAACACCTGTACCAGCCACCGCCACACACATACTCAGAGAGAGAAGCTCTTTGTACCTCTCCTCTGTTCAGAATGGGAGGGTGGGCAACCAGCCCTGGCATGCAATGGAACTTGGGCATGCCTAAGAGGGCATGTTCAGAAGTGTAGGATTGTTTAAGCCTGTGCAATGAGGAGCCAACAGTTTCCAGTGCATTGCAGGGGTTTAAAAGGATTTTTACTGAGACTTTTTGTGGGTACCAGAGAAGGTACTGGCAGGCACACTGGTACCTGTTTTAAGAATATTAGATGTTTAATTTTCCTGAAATGGGAATATTGCTTTTAGTTGCTATGTGTATTTTTTTTAAAGGGGGGGAGGGGGTTCGTCAAGGTACACTTCTCATGTGATTGGCTAACTGTCAGTCACATGGGAGGTATGCTTTGACAGTTCGTGACAGTCTCTCTGTTACTGGTCGCTGTTACTGTATCTCTGTGGTGTGTGTCTGTGAGGAGAATACAGGACACAGTAAAAGACAGTGTGTCTCTGCCTGTAATAAGTCAGACAGAAGGTGATCCCTATAATGTAAACAGGGAGACTTCTGTCCAGGAGATTTCTTTATAAAGAAAAAACTACCGGTATTTGCTGAGCTAAAGAGCGAAGTGGGAACTGAGATTGGACCCATGTTTGTATGAACATGAGAATGTAAATATGTTCTTCATTTAAATACCGGTATTTATTAAAAGAATTTACTCAGTTACCCAGAAGAATTATTAGCTTTTTTGTTGTTGTAAGCTACTCTGCTACTTCACATCAAGTTTAATTTTTTTCCAATTACCCAATAATAACAACCTGCATGTTGGTGACCCCGGCTGCATATTGTGAGCTACTTTCACCCCAGTTTCCATTATTCAGGGTCTAGCACATGAATTAAAGCTGGAGTTGGATGCCTGTGGTCATCCAGATATTGTTGGACTCCAACTCCCATCATTCCTCACCATTGGCCATGCTGGCTGGGGCAGATGGGAGCTGGAGTTCAGTGACACCTGGAGGGCAACAGGTTCTCTCTCAATTAAAGTCCAGTCTATTTTAAGTATGATGCATAGGCCTGAGTTGAATGCACCCACATCCCATGATGCAAACTTATGTAGCTCATGAAGTGTGTGAAAGATGCAGGCGTTTGGGAGATAGATGCAAACGACATGGATCTTTTCTGTTATCCCCCAGCAAAAATATGGTGGCAAAGAAAACCAGGGACTAGCCTCATCCATTGAGTTTCAATATGCACATACCAACAATAACTGGATAAGTCAACACCCCAGAAAGAATGGGCGTGCAGAAGGCCAGGCAGCCATCTTAACAAGAGATTACAGGACTGCTATGTTAAGTTATTCTTTCAGAAGTGGTCCTTTGCATACATTCAGTGCTATATTAACTATTCTGTCCAACAGACTAAACTAGTGCTGTGCTGAAAATTTCTCATCCTTTTTTTGTTTTTTGTTTTTTTGCAACTGTTCCCCATCAATTAATGAGAAAAGAAATTGCATTCAAAAATTATGGGAAGAGAAAGTGATCAGTGAAGCTCTCATGGGTGGGGAGACAGGACTTGCTTCATGCTTTTACCATTGTCAGGGATCTGACCTCACGCAAGGCTCTTGAGACGGGGAAGGAGGGGTGGAGGGAAGTGCAGCCTCTCTTGGGAAGCACCTCGGAGTCCAGTGGGGATAGCAAGGAAAGCCCCGGTGGTGAGGAGCAGGAATTGCCAGCCAGTGCGGTGGAGCTGAGGGTCAGAGATGCTGACAGAGCCTCAGCACCACCTGAGTGGTCTGAGAAGCAAAGTGGTCAGCTACTTCCGTCGTCCCAAATGCGCAGGGAGGAGAAGCGTAAGGAAAGGAGGTGACGCTTTGGAATTCCAAAGCTTCTATGTTGGGGGAGGAACCAGCGAAACCCACTCCCGGATTCTGGAACCGACTCAAGCGGACATGAATCTTAAACGCTCCGATGTACATAGTTTGTAAATAAAGTATTAGCTTTAGAAGAACGGATGTTTCTAGCTCTTTACTCTCGAGGAGACAACCCCGAGCCCTTACAACCATACTTTTGAGGTGGTTGAGGGATGTTGTGTGTGTGTCCTACCATTCATTCTGCAAATCATCTCACCAGTGGCCTGCACCCTGCAGCCTTCCCAGGTGCCCATGCTACAATTAAAGCTCATAGGAAGACATGATGAAGCAACTAGATCAGGAAGTGTGGGCAACTGGGGAGGCTGCAGAACGCTGGAGAAATATTTATGGAGAGGGGGGGAAACTCCACACACCATCCTCAGACACCTCACAAGTAAGCTCAAAAGTCTGAACTCACTGAAATTCTAAAGTGCCATGAGAATGAATGGGGGGAAATTGAAATTTCTTTTGCAGGGGAAGGATAATTTCAAGAAATCGGAGTACAGGTTTCAACACAGCACAAGACTAAATTATTTGCCTTCAACTGGTGGTTCCGGAGTCATAAACAGATCATGATCTGACCTAGCATGGGTTGTATCAGTGCTATAGACAGAAGAAGAAAAGGCTGGTAGAAGGAGAGAGAGATAAGAGAAAAGAAGGAGACAGAGGAAAAAAGAAAGGGAAAGAAGGACAGATCTAGAAAGATAAAGTAAACATAAAATTAATTTGAAAGTTAAATTATTCAACGCAGCTCCCATGTTGCAGGTTGGGCTGAAAGATGGATTCTGAATCTTAACGGTAGAATCCAACTAGACCACCCAGAATAATTTCACCCTTGTTGGGATGCAGGGCAAGGCTGGGGTGATCAAATTCAGGATGGCCCCTCTTATCCCTTATCCTGCTGCCCCTGGAAAACCTGCACTCCAAAGCCCTCTATATTAGCAAGCTTTACCTTAGAGTCTCTCCAGACGACCCCCGCCTTTTCCAAAGGTTGACCAAGCTGCTTGAGCGGCTGGTGGCAGAAGATGACTTCCCATCCCCCACGTGCATGCGGACCACGGTCGAGGTGGTGAACGCGCTGCGCACGTTCCTCTCCGGCTTGGCAAGGATGATGTAGACCTTTGGCACGAACATGCAGCCCAGAGCCACTGTGGCACTCAGGCTGACAGAGAAACACATGGTGATAATCTTATAGTTGCTCCCAAAATAGATCGGCACGAAGGCCAGCCAGATGATGCAAGTGGTGTACATGGTGAAGGCGATGTACTTGGCCTCGTTGAAGTTGGCGGGGACATTTCTGGTCTTGAACGCGTAGAAGGTGCAGCTCAAGATGAGCAAGCCATTGTATCCGAGGGGAGTCACGACCCCCAGGTTGGTGGTGTTGCAGATCAGGTACACTTCTCGGATGCTCGGGTAATCGTGCTTTATATTGGGCGGCTCCATGATGAAAAGAGCAACGATGATGCCCAGTTGTACGCATATCAAGATGAACGCGATGACCAGCTGGGCGCAGGCGCTCATGAAGCGAGGTTTCTTGGTGCAGATTTTCTTCTTGCTGCCGGCGAGGATCCTCGCGATGCGGTTTGTTTTCGTCACCAGTGCAGAGTAGCTCATAGCCGGTGAGAGGCCAATGCCGATTCTCTGAAGGTAGCAGTAGATCTGCTGAGGCTTGGCGATGAGGCAGAAAGTGCACAGGTAACCCAGAAATATGCCGGCTAGGATGATGTAGCAGAGTTCTCGGCTGGACGACTTGACCACTGGAGTGTCGCGGTACATGATGAAGACCGCGGTGACAAACATGGTAGCCAGGAGACCCAAGCAGGCAAAAACAACTGCAGCGATTGGTTCTGGATCGCCCCAGCGGAGGTACTGGACTGGGATTAAATCACAACCTGGCATGGAGAGGAAGGAAAAATAAGTCAGTGAGGAAGACGCCTCAGAGGAAAGAACTGAAGGCATCTGTGTATGCAACAACGGCAGCAAGGATTTTGTAGTGGAAGGAAACAGCAATGCCCACAAAAGAAGAATGGATTAACAAACTAATGGACTATGCCAAAATGGCAAAACTAACTGCTAGACTAAGAGACACTAACAATGAGGTGTTTGTAGAAGAACGGAAACCCTTTTCGGATTACTTAAGTAAATTCTTTAATTCTTCTTCAATACAAAATGGATTTATATCTTGAGCAACAGAAGAACAAGAATATGTTATTTTCAGGTTTATATTTTATACTTTGCATGATGTTAGAAACAAATGGGCAGTTCAGAGAAAGGAGATATAACGTCTAATCAAGTGATTTGGGAAGTCACAGAAAAATAAGAATATGTTTGTTTGTTTTAAGATGCATTATGTGAAAAATGGATTTTTTTTTAAGAACCAAAGGCATCAAACTTTTTTAAGAACCAAAGGCATCAAACAGCATCTTAGCTTGCTGAGCAAGGGTTGCGGTGCTGGAATATAAATTCCCCTATGCCATTTGCCTACTCTTTTGTTTGGGGGAGATGCAAAACCTCTGCAGCAGACACAGCTTGTGTTTTGCCAAAGGCCATCTCACTCTTCTAAAATGTGTTAACACACACACACACACACACACACACACACACACACACACACACACAAAGCCCATTAACATGCTTTATGGAATATTGCAAAGTGCGGCTTTGCTGCAGTACTTTCTCAAACCAAAGACTTGTTTTTCAAGCATCGACATATGTTTGCATCCTCTCAGGCTCCTTGACATACACGTAAACTCTTGCAGTGGGCATGCCACATGATTATAATTTGAATTGTTATTATTTAAATGTATATCCCACCTTTCTTCCCAAAGGAGTCAGTGAGGCAAATGCACAAAGGATTAAAAACATCTAAAATGCAGGTGCAAACTGGGAAATTGTTTCAGAAGAGGGAGGTCTTCAGCAGATGCCGAAAAGCAACAGAGACGGGGCCTGACTCATATTTGATGAGAGGGAATTCCAAAGGAACTGGGCTGTGCAAATCCAACTGGGAAGTCAATGTCCACAAAAAGAAATTTCTCAGAAAACCACTTCCCGCTTTCCTTACTTCATGCAGATTTCCTAGTTAGATATAATCCTCCTCGGGACAGTTGACTTTCCCAGCAGCTCCTTGATTGTTACTCATAAAGCTGCTATTTGATTGCTCTTCTAAGCTTGTCGTTGCTGTTCTTTGGGGTCCTCTGTTGAGTCCTTACAAGCCAGTTGGCACTGGGTTTTCTCATATCTTAAACTACTTGATCCTTAGTCAAGTATTCAGCTCCTTGAGAAAACCTCACCTGTGCTCTCACAGTCCTCTCAATTGCATTTTCAGTGCACTTTATAACTGAACACCAGCCATCCTTTCAATTATTAAAAGCGACACACACTTTCCCAGTCAACCTTGTCACAAGTGGTAGAATTATATTCTCCATTAACAGCTGCCTTTCATCTTCTCCCACTCTGTAGTTTTATGGAAAGTAAATCCTATTGAATTCAATGGAGCTTACTTCCAGGGTAGGATTGCAGCTTAAATCAAACCAACCCATTGAATCTTGACCAAGATAGATTCCTTCCTTCCTTCCTTCCTTCCTTCCTTCCTTCCTTCCTTCCTAGGACCCAGAATATCATAAATGGTTCTCACACATGCTACCCCCTAACAGCCCTGTAAGGTAGGTGAAAGTTGAGATACAACCAATGCGCTTCATGGCTGTATGGGGTTTTGAATCAGGGTTTTCCTATCCTATCCTTCCTCTAAACAAAATAATTTTTTCTTCTTCCAGTAGCACCTTAGAGACCAACTAAGCTTGTTATTGGTATGAGCTTTCGTGTGCATGCACACTTCTTCAGATACACGTCTTCCGATTTCGTGTGCATGCACATGAAAGCTCATACCAACAACAAACTTAGTTGATCTCTAAGGTGCTACTGGAAGAATTTTTTTTGTTTTTGTTTCGACTACGGCAGACCAACATGGGTACCTACCAGTAACTTCCTCTAAATGTTATACCAGTCTGGTTCTTTACTTCATAAAGGTAAAGGGTAAAGGTACCCCTGACCGTTAGGTCCAGTTGTGGACGACTCTGGGGTTGCGTCACTCATCTCACTCTATAGGCCAAGGGAGCCGGCGTTTGTCCGCAGACAGCTTCCAGGTCATGTGGCCAGCATGACTAAGCCGCTTCTGGTGAACCAGAGCAGTTCACGGAAACCTATTTATCTACTTGCACTTTGACGTGCTTTCGAACTGCTGGGTGGGCAGGAGCTGGGACCGAGCAACGGGAGCTCACCCCGTCGCGGGGATTCAAACTGCCGACCTTCTGATCGGCAAGCCCTAGGCTCTGTGGTTTAGACCACAGTGCCACCCGCACCCTACTCTTTACTTCATATTCATACTATTTATTCACAGACAGAAGCTGCTTTGGGGGAACAATGCATCGAAACACAAAATTGAGTAAGAAACGAGATGACAGATACATGGTAGATATGGATTGTGCCTATTTTGTGTACGCTGCTTCCCAAACCAGAGGTGGGAGTGCACTGGATGCAGAATAAATGGGAGTGTGTACTCCCATTTATGAAGAGAAAAAGTTATGAAGAGAATCCAGTCATGCCATATAGAATACTGAGTAATAACTTTTGTGGTGGCTAATTGAAGGCTGCATGAATGGTGCATTGGTTATTTATACTACACCTTTCTTCAAGGAACTCAAAGTAGCATGCATGGTTATCCTCCTGCCCCTTTTATCCTTGTGAAGTACCTTAAGCAGAGAGACAGCGACTGGCTGGAGTTAACCCAGCTTCATGGCTGAGCAAGGATTTCAATCCTGGCCTCTCAGGTCCTAGTTTGACAGTCTAACCACCACACCTGGTACTCTCAGCCAGTGTGGTGTAGTGGTTAAGTGCGGTAGACTCGTAATCTGGGGAACCGGGTTCGCGTCTCCGCTCCTCCACATGCAGCTGCTGGGTGACCTTGGGCTAGTCACACTTATTTGAAGTCTCTCAGCCCCACTCACCTCACAGAGTGTTTGTTGTGGGGGAGGAAGGGAAAGGAGAATGTGAGCCGCTTTGCGACTCCTTCGGGTAGTGATAAAGCGGGATATCAAATCCAAACTCTTCTTCTTCTTCTGTTAGGGACTGCTTTGATAATCAACTTTTCTAGATCTGTCTGGAGGGATTTGTGAAAGCCCTCTGAGAAGTGCTCGCCAATCTCAGTGGCTTCCTCCAAAGTCTTGTCTTGAGAAAGACCCTCCGAATTCACCTTTGTTTTTGCTCTAGGTGAAATCTGGTGGCAGCACAGTAAGAATCGAGCTGGCAACTCAGCTTCCACATCAAGGATTGTTCTCCAGCACCTCATTAGTATGCATAGGGTAAGTCTTCCTTTGGCTGCTTTTCAGGGAACTTCTTGCTAGCTTACACTTGAAGTGCTAAAGGGCTGAACTGTGATCCAGGAAAAGGAGAAGGTTGGGGGGGGGAGCAGGGGTGTCCTTAATTTACTCCATCAGTTCAGTTAGATACTTTTCTTCCAACTATAGGAAAATGCACATTTTTTGAAGTCTAGTGCAATTAAATAGAAGCCTTTCAGGCATTTCACGGACTCCAAAATACCCAGCTTCCTTGTTCTCACCTCAAAAATCAAATGTCCAACACATTTAGAGGACATTAAGAATGAGAAATGCCGATATAGCCTGCAGATAAATCAAAGGCTGGTGGAATTAATTGCATCTTCTCTCCATCCTTGCCTCCAAAGCTTCTGGAAGTAACTCTTTGTTTTGGTTGCTCCATGAGTGACAAAGTATGGGATTCAGCCCCCACAGGAGGGAGGTAGCAGTGATTGTTGCAGTTCTGGCCCAGACCACAAGACACAGGTTCTTACTTGAGAATAAGGAAGAGATCTTACTTGAGAGCAGAGTAGACCTAACAGGCTCAGCAACAGGTAATGAGTCCCAGCAGCTGCTATGCTGAGGCTAGAGGGCAGGAAAGGTGTGACTACATGGGTTGGGGAACAGCGGTCAAAGTGTAAGGAGTCCAAGATCAGGGCAAAGATCAGAGTTGTCCCAATGGGTAGGCACCCCAACTTGCCAAGCCTTTAAAGGTAAGGCAAGGAACACTTACTTGTAAGACTCTTGTGCCTTGCAAGATTGCTGGGTCCCCAGATGCTCACTTTGTTGGGAATGATGTACCTGTTGTCAGTGATGGGAGTGCTGCCTGGTCCTTCAAGACCAAGTGGTGACCTCCCCTTCTGACTCTGGTTCCTCCACCCATAGCATTGGGCTGATGCCCTTCCTGGATTCTGTTGTTGTGTTCTTCTCCCCAGGAAGTAATATGGAAGATGAGAATCCTGTTTACCCAGCCAAGGCAGCCATATCCTGGGAGAAGGAAGTATCTGCTTCTTCTAGACTCTGTTCCCCAGTCTCAGCTCCCTCTCATCACCCTCCTACCATTTGACAGAGTGAGGCAGCTGCCTCAGGCAGCAGATGCTGAGAGCACAGAAGCATCAGTCCCCACAGGACCGAATTCTCCATTCCAATCCTGCTGGCTTCAAAGGTTTGCTTTGCCTGCATGTTCTCCACAGGGAACGCACTGCAAAGCAGCACCTAGCAGGATTGAACTCTTCACTTGGCAACTGATGAGCGGAGGGTTCAATCCTGTTGGCTGAAGGGGCCATAGAAAGCTGAGTGTGAAGCCCCTTCCTCCATAGGGCACCGAGGGGGACAGGAACAGAAGATAGTTTCCTGGAAGACATAATGGCTGTCTGAGACCTTGAATGGGACAACACCCCACAACATTTTGTTCCAGGTTGGGATGGGTGAATCTCTTAATGTTAGTTTCACATTTTTAAATTCAATTTGCAACATTTCCACCCAAGTTTGCATGTACTTTTTTATTTTAATCCTTATAAAAAAAATCATCAGAATTATAACAAGTATTCCTCCTAATATACACATTTGCATGCAATTTTGCCCAATAAGCACTTTTTTTTGCTACCAATTTCCCCTAGCAGAACACCTTTCTCTTTTCTATTTTCAGCAATATGTGCATTTCCACACACACCTTCCCCTAATATGCACATTTTTGTATACAGTTTTGGGCTGGAGAAAGGGGCGTTGCATAACTCAGGGAGGTGTGGATTTCAATGGGTAGATGTGCTTCTGTCCACATATTGTTTTGGGAAGTGTGAATTACAGAGCAATCCCACCCCTAGTTGCAGGTCCCATTCGTAAGATCATAATCTACATACCAGTGAGCTCGTGGTTGGGCCAAGAACCCAACTCGCAAGCTGTGCATGTGTATTCATCGAAGACAAATTCGTTCTCTTTACATCGTGTGCAAGTCCAACAACAGCTGACTTCACCTTTGCGGATAACCTAAGAAGAACACGCACCAACATTTCAATGTCTGCAAAAATAATTTGCTTTATGCAGTTTATTTAAAAAATCAACCTGCCTCCGCCCCCCCCCCGTTCACATTTTATACACCTCTATCCTGTACATATATTTTACCAAATGGGCTGCAGCTATTTATGGATGCTATTTCCGTATGATCAGCCAACACTTCCCTTGAGCTAAAACTACTCACCCATTTTCAGATTAGCTTTCAACGCTTGCCAAAAGCTGGGACCCAGCTTTGGTTGGGAGCCAGAAGCCCTGAGCGCATCATGAACTCAAAAGGACCTTCATTTACCTTGATCTCTCCTTTCTCACATGGCTCGCTGCAGACAGATCTGATGGCAGAATTTTTTTGGGCCCAAATTTCGTTGTCGTCCATTTTCAGTTCGCCGTTGTCCCAACTTCCAACGTTGATGTAGTCAAAGTAGTCCTTTCCCATTTTCTTAAAGTTCATGATCTCGTACCTTTCGGACAAAAAGGACGAATCATGCAGTTGAGTTTAACACAGAGCTGAGGACAGCCACGTAAGGAAACTGCCTTATACAGACTCAGACCATTTAGCTAAGTATTGTCTACACTGTTTGGCAGCAGCTCTTCAGGGTTTCAGGCTGGGAGTCACAATTAACCTGGTCCCAGAGAACAGTATGCACTGTTAGGACCAGCCCAAGACATTTTGCCGCCCGAGGTCCATTACTTTCAGTGAGCCTACTCAGAGTAAAATGTAGTGCAATGCTACCCATTGGGTTGTATCTGACTAAGTCCTACTTAGAATTTTGATGAGTCTACTCTAAATTGGCCTTGGTCAGATACAACCACAGCATATTGTGTCACAGGTATGCTGCATATTGAGATTAACAATTAAAAAGCCAAAATACATAATGGCATATGCAATCCAGACAAGGAAATATAAATTCCCAACAGAAACAACGCAAAGTTAAATACTAAATAGGGCTAAAATGTATCTACTTCATAATAAAAGCATTGTTTAAAAACTTGAAATATTACATTGGGTTACAAATTCTGATAAAGGTATGCTGCATTAATGATGCATGCCTATTTTTCAAAAAAAGATCCAGTGACGTTCTATGGTGTTCTGTGATTCATGCAACCCTGAAATGCTGTCAGGCATTACACAGGAATTTAAGAGGCTGCCTTATACTGAGTCCATCTAGCTCAATGATGCCTACACTGAAGTCAGCAGCTCTCCAGGGCTTCAGAAAGGGGTTTCTCCTGGCTCTTCCTGGAGATGCCGGGAATTGAACCTGGGACTGTCATCTGCTCTACCACTGAGCCACCATCCTTCCCCTGAAGTTAATGGCTAGATCCAGAGTTCCTGTGAGCGGAACCCCACTGAGATCTCACATCCTACCCTAAACCAATGTGATCTTTGCGATCCCCTTGCCCTATCTGTGTAGGTTTCTGGCCATTCTGGATCACTGCTCAGGGGAAAGCAGAGCATCATCAACCATGGAGAAGGATATGGCATTGCCCTTTCACCTGTGAAGTCTACTCATTTTCCTATATGCTGATCATCATAGCATCATTTCTCTCTGACCATGAGTAAGAGGTCCACACTCCACACTGCAGAGACTTGGCTAAGAGCCACTGTTATTTCTCACCTGCATGGATCTTCCTAGTCCTTTTATAAGCTTCAGAGACCACAGGCCTTTAAAAGGGTTTATTAAAGTGTAATTTGAATGTGCGACTTTTCCAAATAATTGGCGGTTTAGGCAGGTGTCGTTGGGGCTGAGTTTTTGCCTATTATTTGCATCACCAACTGAAAGGCGGAGTATTAGACAGTGTAAGTTTCACTTGAAAACTTTCACACTGAAAATGATGTGATTCTCAGAAGCCCTGAAATACGGATATATATTTCCCCGCACACACAACTTATGTGACCCAAAGTATAATTTTCCTGCTGCGGATAATATATAATAGAGGTGAGACCTTTTTTCCTGGGCATTCAGAGGGAAGAGAAAGTCAGACAGAGAGAAGGAGAGAAATTAGTTGACTGCCTGCCAAGGAAAAAAGCTTAAGTCTTTTGATGCTTGCTTCAAGTGATCAAAAGCACTCGCTGACGGAGGTTCTCTGCCAACCAGCTAATTCAAATGAATCCAGAATAGTATGAGAGTAAAGTATCATTTAGACTTCTGCATAAATCAGCCAGTCCGATCCATGGTATAGCCATGGTGTGTTTAAAAAGATATTTGCAGGGCTCTCATTCACACGGAGCCAGAAGCAATCCACCAGGCTAGCTTCCCAACAGGTGCTGCTTACTGGGAGTAAGAGGGGAAGGGGTAAGGCAGTGGGGAGGTTGGTGTGGTGCAAATGGAGCCAATCTGGTACTCCTGCTGGTGCATTTACACTTTGCCGACCTCCCCACTGCTTCATCCTCTCTCTCCCAGTAAGCATGGGTGATCCACCTGCCGGGAAGATAGCTGCTTCTGCATGAGAGATACCCATCACATTCAGCTTAATATGTGGATAATGCCCATTCACAGACGTTTCCACATTGAGGGTTGAGCAACACACATATGGACATTGGTCTGGGGCTACTGTACGGGACCCTTGCTTCTTACTAGACAGTTGAGTGATGCCTGGATAGGCATTTAGCAAGGCACACATCCCAATAGTTACAATTAAGACACAGAGCAACGATTAAGGCGTTTCATGCTTTCCAGATTGATAGCTATTTAACAGTACCGTCCCGGTGAGTCTCCATTCTCATCGAATGTGATCATATCCCCAGAAACTCCAGTAAAGTTGGCCTTCATAAGAGAATCGAGGAGTTTCCGTCCATCAATGGGCTTCATAGCATCACAAAGACCCGCGTAGCCTGGGCAAAGCGCCATCTGCATGTTATGCAGGCCGTAAGCCATGGAGTATATTGCGTTGATCACAAAGCCCATCTTGGAATCTTGGACATGTTGTGATTCTAAGGTCAAATTGCCTGTTGAGAAGCACAGCACATTGCAATGGTTAGCATGCTCAAGGTAATAAAATTAAGTTTTAATTTTATATCTACAGGAGCCCCTACCCCCTTTTAGGGCACTGGAAATTTTTTTTGGGGGGAACCCAGTTCTGACACCAAACATTAACTCTTCAATAAGGTCAACGACAAAGCACTGCTATTTTCACGGAAGTCATCCCACGGGCTTCATCGATAAGTGACTGCAAACCAAGTTGCTGGCATCTCAACAAAAGACGTTAGTTAAAAAGAACAGTTGGAAGAAAATGTTCCCTGGCATATTAGCTGTGAAGGACCAAGCGATTTCCCTGCAACCAAAAATATTACCATGACGACGAAATATTGTGAGATTGCCGAAGGAGCAGGCCAATGTCAAAGCACGTGTTTCTGAAGTCTTTCCATGCCATGGCTTGAAAGGTGTCGAGCACAAATAGTTTTTGTTGAAATCTGTGGGAGCAGCTGAGCACATAAGG
Organism: Darevskia nairensis; assembly: GCA_034642065.1. Lineage (NCBI taxonomy): Eukaryota > Metazoa > Chordata > Lepidosauria > Squamata > Lacertidae > Darevskia > Darevskia nairensis. The sequence goes on from JAWWNI010000862.1 coordinate 154,149, forward strand.
ACCTTCTGGGACAATGGCCATTATAAGTCATGCTAAAGGGAACTCACCCACACCTTCCGCTGGAAGTTAATAAATAGTGTTCAGCTGGAAAGGAAAGTGTTGGGTTTGTGCTTCTTCCAAGAAGCTATTCATGCCCCACAGTCATCCTGAAAAAGCACCACTTTATATAACTCTGCATCAGTTTGTGAAATATCCCCACATGTCCCTATTTTCTCCCTTTCTTTGCTTTTTTGGGGGAGGGAATGTGACAATTTTTGGGCGAGTTCCTTTCTTCAACGTTCAGCTTGCTGGAGTCTCTAGAACTTAAAACTTAGCAGAGCAAATGGAAGCATCATTCAATGGTATCAAAAGCCACCTGGAGATCAAGGAGAATCAACAGGGTCACACTCTCCCTGACTCATACATCATACTCATCATACACGGTAGTTTCCATGCCAAAACCAGGTCTAAACCCTGACTGAAATGGATCTAGAAAATCAGTCTCATCCAGGAGAGTCAGGATTTGGTTATCAACCACGTGCTCAAGAATCTTACCCAAGATGTGGACATTAGTGACCCCTCAATAGTACCAGTTACAGGTAGGTAGCCGTGTTGGTCTGCCATAGTCAAAACAAAATAAAAAATAAAAAAATTCCTTCCAGTAGCACCTTAGAGACCAACTAAGTTTGTTTTTGGTATGAGCTTTCGTGTGCATCTGAAGAAGTGTGCATGCACATCGGATCCCATTGGCTAGGAGTGTCTTTTAGGAGCTACAGCTGGTACAACAACGACAACCATTCTTGGGCAGGGATAGCCTGACCACAGTGTTCAAATGCATGGATTGGTAACCTTAAAGTTTGATTATTGCAATGTGTTCTGATGTGGGGTAGGGTTGTGGGAGGGATTTGGCCCAGTTCACATTTAAGGGCAAGCCTACTTAATTCTCACTTTCCGAGACAAATGCTGACTGAAACTCAGCCACCTTGTGAATATTTCACTTCTCTGAATTTCGCAATGCGGTTCTCCAATGAAGTAATGTGTACAAAAATCAGAGATGGATTTAGGGGAGAGCAACTGGATTGCCATCACAGGGCACTGAGCTGAGAGGGATCCACAACAATGATGTAAAATGGAAGGTGAGAGAGGTTGGGGGAGTGTATGCAGAAATTTGGTGTTGCACAGGGCGCTGCTGAAATTTGGAATCCCCAAGTCCGCCACTGCAGTGAGAAATTTTACTTTCTTGGGCTCCATGATCACTGCAGATGGTGACAGCATTCACGAAATTAGAAGACGCCTGCTTCTTGGGAGAAAAGCAATGACAAACCTAGACAGCATCTTAAAAAGCAGAGACATCACCTTGCCGACAAAGGTCCGTATAGTTAAAGCTATGGTTTTCCCAGTAGTAATGTATGGAAGTGAGAGCTGGACCATAAAGAAGGCTGATCGCCGAAGAATTGATGCTTTTGAATTATGGTGCTGGAGGAGACTCTTGAGAGTCCCATGGACTGCAAGAAGATCAAACCAATCCATTCTGAAGGAAATCAGCCCTGAGTGCTCACTGGAAGGACATATCCTGAAGCTGAGGCTCCAATACTTTGGGCACCTCATGAGAAGAGAAGACTCCCTGGAAAAGACCCTGATGTTGGGAAAGATGGAGGGCACAAGGAGAAGGGGACGACAGAGGATGAGATGGTTGGACAGTGTTCTCGAAGCTACCAACATGAGTCTGACCAAACTGCGGGAGGCAGTGGAAGATAGGAGTGCCTGGCGTGCTCTGGTCCATGGGGTCACAAAGAGTCGGAAATGACTAAATGACTAAACAACAACAATTGGAGAAATTAACATTCTAAAATGCATTGCATTAGACAATACTGCTTGACAAAATTGTGTATTGCATGGTGCTGTTGTCAGAGTGCCAGACTGGGGGGGGGGGAGAGACTGGGGTTCAAATCCCCATTTGGCTATAAAGCTCATTAGGTAACCTTGGGCCAGTCACAATCTCTCAGCCCCACTGGGTTGTTGTGGGGATAAAAATGAGAGTAAGAACCCCCATCTTGAAATATTTGTTGGCCCTGCTGATCCTTCCCTATCGTGCATGTCCATTTTAGGTACAAAACAAAAAAGGCACACACAGCTTGGACATTAGGAATAGATGGAGCTATTAGTTGACATATGGAAGACCACAGAGGATGAGGAGAGAAATGGCCAGGGGAGGAATATGTTGCATGTGCTTAAACTTTATTACAGTAAGACAAGCTTTTCCAACCTGGCACCCTCAAGATTTTTTGGACTACAAATCCCATCATCCCTGAGCGTTGGCCATGCTGGTTAGTGCTGATGGGGATTGAAAGATTGCAGTAGGCCATAGGTAGTGGATTGTTGTGCCAAAGGCTTAATGCAAAAGGTGGGGGGGGGGGTTGGAAGAAAGAAGAGAGGTGGCATCATGCAGGTGTTCTTGGAAGCACTTTGAAGAGTGGGAGACCTTCATCCTACTGAGCAAAGGCTGCAGTGCTGGAATATAAATCTCCCCATGCTGTTTGCCCACTCTTTTGTTTGGGGGAGATGCAAAATCTCTGCAGCAGAAACAGCTTGTGTTTTGCCGAAGGCCATCTCGATCTTCCAAGAGCCATTAAAACAGACACACACAACAACAACAACAACAAACACAGAGGCCATTAATGTGCTTTATGGAAGGTTGCAAAGAGTGCCTTTGCTGCAGTGCTTTTTCAAACTAGCAAGGGTGTCAGTGGCAAAACATGCTTTTGCAGTTGCTCTGCGATGGAAAGCTGGCTAGCGCAGAGAGACGAAGGAGGCACACGTTAATTTAAATCAAGACATTCATATATAAACCATGAAGAGTACTGCAGTGTTCCACGCAGCCACCTTCCAATTGCTGCTATGGTAAGGCAATATTTCACATATTCTACACAATATGAAGGGAGACATAGGAAGGCGAGTTCTCTGAGTCAGGCCATTGGTCCAGCAAACTCAGGGTTGTCTACACTGTCCGGCAGCGGCTGGCCATCCAAGGGTTCCAGGCATGGGACATTCCTAGCCCTGCCTGAAGATGCCGGGGATTCAACTTGTCACCTCTGCATAGAATCATAAAGTTGTAGAGTTGAAAGAGACCTTGAGGGTCATCTCATCCAACCCCCTGCAATGCAGGAATCTTAGCTAAAGCATCCATGACAGATGGCTATCCACCGTCCAAGGAGAGACCACCACCTCCCAAGGGAGCTTGTTCCACTATCGAGCAGCTCTTAATGTCAGAAAGCTCTTCCAGATGTTTACTCGGAATCTCCTTGTAACTTGAAGACATTGGTTCGATTCCTACTCTCTAGAGCAGGAGAAAACAATCTTGTTCCATCTTGCGCATGTGCTCTGTCACTGAGTCGTGGTCCAGGAAGGGAGGTTTAAGCCTTGATGGGGAAGCTGTGAGATTCAAACATCCCTCTGTTGACATAGCTATTTAAAGCAGTGTTTCCCAACCTAATCTAGGCAACGGCACACTTGAATCAATGAAAAAATCTCGCGGCACACCGCTCCTCCCCCACCCGGCTGCGCCGGGTCTCCTGACCCAGAGTTACCTCTGGGATCAGCTGTAGCGCGGCGCGTGCGAGGCTGCTGTTGCTGCTGCTGCAGCAGCCAAGGGAGCAGCGCCGCCTTGGCTTCCGCTTCGCCGCCGGACTCCAGCAGCGCCGCCACCACGGTCCTGTGCAGCCCTGGGCTGCAGGTCCCTTTTTCCGCGGCACATTAGCCAGTGTCTCGCGGCACACTAGTGTGCCGCGGCACACCGGTTGGGAAACGCTGATTTAAAAGGACAGGTAAAAGGTAAAGGGACCCCTGACCATTAGGTCCAGTCGTGATCGACTCTGGAGTTGTGGCGCTCATCTCGCATTATTGGCTGAGGGAGCCGGCGTACAGCTTCCAGGTCATGTGGCCAGCATGACTAAGCTGCTTCTGGCGAACCAGAGCAGCGCACGGAAACGCCGTTTACCTTCCCGCTGCAGCGGAACCTATTTATCTACTTGCACTTTGACATGTCTTCGAACTACTAGGTGGGCAGGAGCAGGGACCAAGCAACGGGAGCTCACCCCGTTGCGGGGATTCGAACTGCCGACCTTCTGATCAGCAAGCCCTAGGTTCTGTGGTTTAACCTACAGCGCCACCTGCGTCCCTTCTAAGGGGACAGGAGACACCTGCAAATCAAGGGACTGAAACAGCTAATACAGTCATCAGACTCAAATGCTTCCTACTGGCTTTTTGTTTAATAATAATAATAATTATCCTCACAGGGTTGTTGCAAATTAAAAAAATGAGAAGGTACATGGAATCTGCTGTAGTGATAAGAATGTTGGGCTATGACTTGGGAGACCAGAGTTCAAATTTCCCACTGGGTAACCTTGAACTAGTCAACATTTATCAGCCTAACTTACCTCACAGGGTTGTTGTGAGGATAATATGTGGGGAGGAGTAGGCATGCTACCTTGAGAAAGTTAAGATATACATGCAACAAAACAATAAATACAAATGTCACAAAACAAGTGTTTACACATCTTTCCTAATCACTGTACTCAACTAGCTTTTACTCAGAGTAGACCCATTTAATAGCCATGACTAATTTAGGCCCCTTGATTTCAACAGGTGTACTCTGAGTAATCCTTGATGTGGAAGAAATTCAAGGTGTCTGTTCCCCCCCCCCATAGAAGGGGACATTTGTTACCCAAGGAAAATTTGAAACCTACAAGGAGGGAGGGAAGGAGGGAGGGAGGAAGGAAACGGCATATTACCTTTTTGTTCTGGTAATTTCTCCTCCTAATTAAGAATAATCAGCATAATAGCTGTGAGAATAGATTGCATTGAAAATCCATTCTAATTGAAATTAAGTGGAATGCTGAGCAGTAAATTATGTTGCAATATGCAAAACTTTTAACAAAGTATTCACCCCCAGAATTAAGTGTGCATGCACTGTGTAATTAATTATACTAGTCGTTTAACAGAAATCTAACTTAAACCAGAAACAACATTGGTAGTGTGTGTGTTTGTTTTTTTTTAAAAAAACTACACAGAGAAAACATCTATTTTATTACGTACAGTTCTCTTCAATTTTCTTTTAAGAGCAGGATGATTTTGATCTACTGGGATTTGTGCTGTGTAATTTTGCAGATGGCCTGGTGATAGTTTTCTAGGCAGACAATTCAAGCTCAAGTGAATAAGAGTTATATTGAGATGGGCCTGTTTCACACTTCACAGAAGCCAACCACTACCAGGGATTCATCTGAGCTACAAACCTGTGCTTTTCAAAACTAGGTTGATTTCTCAGCCCACAGAATGTGGAGAACGGGGGGCAAACCTGACTCGCAAAATATTATTGTGGATTTGACCAAAGGGGAGCAAAGCAGAAGGCTTCTTCAAGCAGGTCAAAGCCCATCTAGTCCATCACCTCACAGTAGCCAATCAGATGCCTACAAGAAGTCCACAGGTAGGATCTGGGTGCATCTGGGAAGATGTGGCAATCTGTCCATCCTTGACTGTCCCACTCATTCACTTGCAGGGAATTCCTAGTCACCTAATACTAGCAGGTGCATCCTTAGCTACCTGTATTCAGTGTTTTCCTTTTCTCCACAGGCACATTCTGCTTCTTAATTTGATTCTTCTGAAGGGCTACGAGCTCCTTGAGAAGCTGCCTCTTGTGCCATTCTTGCAGAGCTATTGTGCTGCTTAAATTGCGATACTGTATTGAATGGTACACCAGATACCACCTGCGAGTGGTGGTGTTGTTGTTTACCTAAATAATTGTAATGGCTCTGCATGCTTCCCCCCCCCCCCACTGGATCGGATTCAGGACCAAAAGGGACGCGGGTGCCACTGTGGTCTAAACCACAGAGTCTAGGGCTTGCCGATCAGAAGGTTGGCGGTTCGAATCCCTGCGACGGGGTGAGCTCCCGTTGCTCAGTCCCTGCTCCTGCCAACCTAGCAGTTCGAAAGCACGTCAAAGTGCAAGTAGATAAATAGGTACCGTTCCAGCGGGAAGGTAAACGGCGTTTCTGTGCGCTGCTCTGGTTCGCCAGAAGTGGCTTAGTCATGCTGGCCACATGACCCGGAAGCTGTACACCGGCTCCCTCAGCCAGTAAAGCGAGATGAGTGCCGCAACCCCAGAGTCGTCTGCGACTGGACCTAATGGTCAGGGGTCCCTTTACCTTTACCTAGTTGTAATGGCTCTGCATGCTCCCCCCACCCACTGGATCAGATTCAGGACCCAATCCAGGACTTCAGATTGGGTCCAATTTGACCTGGGCCAACCTCCGCCTCCCGAATCAATCCAAGAGCCAGCCCTCATGTTCAAATGAGGTTTTAAAAAGTTAATTAAAAATACAGATGGAAAGGGAAAACAATGAGACACTGCATCTCTTTTCCACTTCTCCCAAACACACTGCAGAGAGCAGGACTGAACCTTCCACTCTCTGTGAGTGGAGACTTTAATTCTGCTGGCTACTGTTTTGCCAGCACAATCCCTGCTGGGAATAGTGTTTGTCAGGGACTGGCCCGAGCCAGGAGGGGCGGTGGAAGGGCCAGGGGCATCAGGAGGCTACCCATGGACGCCGGAGGAGGTTTTGCGCGCATGGGATCGGGAAGAGGCAGCGCCCAGGCTGTCTCCAGAGGCAGGGAAGGAGGTGTGGAGAAGTGGGAGTGAAGGGCTGTCTCCGCCTGTGCTGACGGAAGAGCGGGTGGTGAGGGAGCCTATGGAAGCAGAGGAGAACATGGAGACGGGGGGAGAACGAGGGCTTGAGGACGTTGGGGGAGCCTCTGCAACAACCTCTAGGGAGGATGAAAGTGAAAGGGATGAGGGGAATGCAGGGGCCAGCAGGGTCAAAAAGCGGAAAAGGAGGAGCGAAAGGAGACGTTGGAGTTTCAAAAGGCTTTTATGCTGGGGGGAAAAGCGGAAGCCCTTACTTGGAGAATCTGAGTCATCGGAGGAGGATGAGGAACTGTGAACTTGTCTGGTGAAATAAACTTGTAAATAAATCAAACGGACTGCCGAGTCGCTTACTCCTGAGGAGGACCCTTGACCTCCTCACAGCATTCTCCAAGTCAACGTAACCTCCTCAAGGAGTGAAAGGTTGCCGGGATGACGACTGGCAAGGAAAGTGCAGCCGGGCAGCCGCAGTACGTCGATTGGGAAGAGAGGGCGAGAGACCTATCAATCAGGTATGAAGTGGCTCAAGCTCGTCTGGAGGAGGCGAGGCTGCACGTCGGCGCAGGGAGAGGGACGATGGGAGGAAGGAGGATGCCCTCCCACGGCAGTAAATTTTATGGCAGACCAGAGGAATACTTGGGTTTCAAGACAGACATGCTGTATACCCTGGACTTATATAAGGAAGAGTTTAAAAGCGAAGCGGAACAGATTGGTTTTGTGATTGGGCATTTTGAGGGCGCTGCCAGGGATTGGGTGCGTCCTTTGATTTTGGCCAAGAACCCTGCCTTGCAAAATGTAAAAGCCTTCTTTGAGGGCATGGACATCGTTTATACGAATCGCAGTGCCCAGGACATGGAGGCTAGGGAACTTTTATCGCTAAGGCAAGGGAATATGTCGGTCAGAGAGTACCACGCTAAATTTTCGCTGCTTGCACATCGTTTGAACTGGGATTTGAAGTCACCCCCAATGATGGCCATGTTCAAAATGGGACTGGCGGATGAGGTCCAGGATGCGCTAGCGAAATCAGGACCTCTGGAGGACTTGGACAGTCTAACGCAAGCTGCCATGGCAATTGGGGTGCGCATGGAGTGCAGAGAGAGAGCAAAGAAGGAAGGGAAGCAAGGGAGGTGGTTCAGCCTCCGGGTCCCGCCCCCAGCGGAAAGGAGCGCAAGCGCTCAAACGCCGATTCAGCAGGAAACGCCCATGGAGCTGGGGGGAGCCCGCGCGCGCCCTTTTTCAAACCCAACGGTTGCTAGGAGCAGTGAGACGCAGGGCGGGAAGGTCGTGAAACGCTGTTATATATGTCAAAGGAGCGACCATCTGGCAAAACACTGTGGGCAAAAGAGAGTCTGGCAGGGGATGGCAGGGGCGGTCCTCAAGGAAGGGGGGGCAGAAGAGGCTGCGGTCTCGGGAAACGGAAATGCCTGGCGGCAAAGCGAGGGGACAAGCAGCCAGGCACACCCACAATAAAGAGTCCCCCAAGCAGCACGCCCCCAAAGGCCCCGCCCGCCCAACCCTCCCACCCACCCCCCAACGCACCGAAGCCCGGGATAGTGCTGGAGATATCGCTGCAGCTGCCAAATGGCTGCACCTTGCAGATCCCAGCCCTGGTCGACAGTGGGGCGTCGACAGATTTTTTTGATCGGGACTTTGCCATGCAGCATCAGATCCATCTTTTGGAGGTGGATTTTCCGCTCCAGGTCACCACCATAGATGGAAGAGAATTAAAGGGAGGGGCAGTCACTCACAGCACACCCCCCATGAAAATGCAGATTGGCAGGCATTCAGAGGTGCTGGCTTTTCATGTCACCTCTTTGGCAGGTCCGCCCATCATCCTAGGCATGGGATGGCTCACGCAGCACGATCCCGTCATAAGCTGGAGCCAGCGCTCTCTAACGTTTGGATCGGCTCATTGCATGGAACACTGTTTGCAGCAACTCCAACCCCAACACCAAGCAGCTGCGGTACTACAGGCGGGGGAGGTGTCACTGCCTGAGCAGTACGCAGAGTTCCAGCAGGTGTTCAGCAAAAGAGAGGCTGACAAGCTCCCACCCCACCGCCCCTACGACTGCCAAATCGACCTGCTGCCAGGAGCGCGGTTGCCACCTGGCAAGCTCTACACAATGTCGGAGCAGGAGATAGCGCTTTTGCAGGACTTCATTGACAAAAATCTGGCGAGGGGTTTCATCCGGGAAAGTAAAGCAGTAGGGGGCAGCCCCGTGTTCTGGGTGGACAAAAAGAATACGCATGAGAAACGCCTCATCTGCGACTTTCGGATCCTGAACCAGCTGACGGTGCCTATTTCTTACCCCATGCCGAGAATAGATGATCTACTAGCGGCTGTGCGGAAGGGCAGGATTTTTACGAAGTTGGACCTAAGGGGGGCGTACAACCTCATCAGGATCAGAGAAGGTGATGAGTGGAAAACCACCATGTATACACCCCTGGGAGCTTACGAGTACCTCGTTATGCCTTTTGGACTTCAGGCTGGCAGCCAATGTTTTCAGGCATTTATGCACCACGTGCTGGGACCCCTGCTGTTCAAACACGTGGTGGTGTATCTTGATGACATCTTAGTGTACTCCCAAAACCCGGAGGAACACGTGACACATGTCAAGGAGGTGCTCCAAAGGCTCCAGGACAACCAGCTGTGTGTCAAGCTGGAGAAGTGCCAGTTTCATGCCAAGGAGGTGGACTTTTTGGGCTACCGCCTTTCGGATAAGGGCATAGCCATGGACACTGACAAGGTAGAGGCAGTCCTACAGTGGAGGAGCCCCAAGACCAAGAAGGACGTTCAGCGTTTCGTAGGTTTCGCAAATTTCTATCGCAAGTTCCTACCGGCTTTTGCTCACATGACGGCCCCAATAACGGACTGTTTGAAGGGGAAGAAGAAGTTCCAGTGGACAGAGGAGGCTCAGCGTGCCTTTGAGACGCTCAAAGGAGCCTTTGCATCAGAGGGGCAGCTATTGCATGTGAACACGGCCAAACCCATCAGGATAGAGACGGATGCCTCAGACCGGGCCATCGCAGCGGTTTTGCTGCAGCAGGACCCTGCAGGCGAATGGAGGCCCTGCGCATTCTATTCCAGGAAGCTCAGCAAGTCGGAATCTCACTACGCGATTTGGGACAAAGAGCTGTTGGCGGTGGTAGCGGCATTCAAGCATTGGCGTCATTTCCTGGTTGGCGCACGGCATCAGATTCAGGTGCACACGGACCACAAGAACCTGGAGTACTGGCGCACGGCCAGGATCCTCAACCAGAGACAAATGCGCTGGGCAGAGTTTTTTGCGGACTTCAATTTTCACATCCATTATGTTCCAGGTGACCAAAACGTCAGAGCTGATGCCCTGTCCAGGAAGCCGGAGTACATGGAAGAAGAAGGGCCGCCGGTGGCGAGGGCGGTCTTCAAACCTGAACAATGGCGGTGTGGGGCAACACTGGGGGGACGGGAAGAGCTGGTGCGCCTCACGCAAGCTGATACTTTTGCCCTGAGCAAACTAAGGGAACTCAGGGAGGGGGATCCCAAGGCCAAAGGTTTTGAGGAAAAAGAGGGGTTGTTGTTGTTTAAAGGGGCACTGTATGTTCCAGGGGAGGAAATGCGGGCCAGAATCCTCAAACAGTTGCATGACAATCCCACAGCAGGGCACTTTGGGCAATTCAAAACCATGATATTGGTCACGAGAGAGTTCTGGTGGCCCAGAGTTAGACAGGAGGTCAAGGAGTACGTCAGGGGGTGCGAAATCTGCCAAAGGGCCAAAGAGGGAAGGGAGAGACCTGCGGGGTTGCTGGAACCCCTTCCCACCCCCAGCAAGCCCTGGGAGGCGGTTTCTCTGGATTTCATAACCGACCTCCCCCCATCCAAAGGTAAAACCGCAGTGCTGGTCGTAGTTGACCTTTTGACCAAAATGGCTCACTTCATTGCCTGCCCCAAGGTGGTATCGGCAGAGGAGACGGCCAAGCTGTTTGTACAGCATGTGTTCAAGCACCACGGCCTGCCAGAAAGGTTAATTTCAGATCGTGGAGTTCAATTTACCTCACGCTTCTGGCGCAAGCTCATGCAAATTTTGCAGGTGCAGGTAAATTTATCTTCCGCTCGGCATCCTCAAACCAACGGGCAAGCAGAGCGCGTTAACTCGATTCTGCAGCAGTACTTGCGTTGTTACGCATCTCAGCGACACAGCGATTGGAGTGACAGACTGTCCCTTGCAGAGTTTGCGTACAATAATGCTCAGCAGGTGTCGGCTGGTATGTCTCCATTTCAGGCAAACTATGGTAATCACCCAAGAGCCTTTCCGGCGGGGGGAGGCGAGGGGGAGGCGGGAGACGTGCCAGCTGCGGAGCATTTTGCAGAAGAGATGCAGGCCCTGCACCAGTTGCTCAGAGACAATCTAGAAAAGGCAAAGAGTGCATACAAGAGGGCAGCAGACCAACACCGCAGGGAGGGAGAACACATCCAAGTGGGAGACAAAGTGTGGTTGTCCACGCAAGGATTGCCCATGCAGGGCAGGGGGAAGAAGTTGCGGCAGTGCAGGATTGGGCCTTTTCGAAGTGGTGGAGCAGATTAACCCAGTGGCATTCAAATTGCAATTGCCAGAATCCATGAGAATCCACCCAGTCTTCCATAGGTCGCTCCTCTCCAAGTTTAGAGAGCCACACAGGTATCAGCAAGGGTACCAGCAGGAGTCGCAAGAAGTGCCGTTGGTAGATATGGAGCAGTTCAATGAAGCCACGGCAATCTTGGACTCCAGGTGGAGAGGGGAGGAGTTGCAGTATCTGGTGGCATGGGAAGGGGAGCCAGCGTCGGAGAACGCTTGGATCCCGGCGGAGAACGTCACCAGGGAGCATCTGATATGGGAATTCCATGAGCTGTACCCCAACAAGCCGAAGCCATACGGATGGCCAGGGAGAGAAGGGTTTCAACCCACAGACTCAGAAGAAGGGGAGTTCTGGGTTTTTTCGCCGTCTGGTGAAATGGGCACTGGTGGGGACGACGAAAGGCTAGAAAGTCCCCAGTCAGCAAGGAGGGAAAGGGAGGAGGAAGGGAGCATCACGGAGGGGGAAGACGCACCGTGGCTGGGGTACCCCACTCCTCCCTGGTGTCGACAGGATTGGGAGGAGATGTTCCAATCCTCATCGTCATCGTCCAGTGCAGACACAACAGTCTTTTTGGGTTTCCCTTCGTCGCCAGGGACGGCGGGAGAGAGTGAAGGAGGGGAATGGGATCCAGCAGGGGATCTTGGATACCCCAGAGTCTCACCCACCGAGCCGCCTCAGGAGGGGAAGGGGGGCTTGGAAGGGGGGATGGATGTCAGGGACTGGCCCGAGCCAGGAGGGGCGGTGGAAGGGCCAGGGGCATCAGGAGGCTACCCATGGACGCCGGAGGAGGTTTTGCGCGCATGGGATCGGGAAGAGGCAGCGCCCAGGCTGTCTCCAGAGGCAGGGAAGGAGGTGTGGAGAAGTGGGAGTGAAGGGCTGTCTCCGCCTGTGCTGACGGAAGAGCGGGTGGTGAGGGAGCCTATGGAAGCAGAGGAGAACATGGAGACGGGGGGAGAACGAGGGCTTGAGGACGTTGGGGGAGCCTCTGCAACAACCTCTAGGGAGGATGAAAGTGAAAGGGATGAGGGGAATGCAGGGGCCAGCAGGGTCAAAAAGCGGAAAAGGAGGAGCGAAAGGAGACGTTGGAGTTTCAAAAGGCTTTTATGCTGGGGGGAAAAGCGGAAGCCCTTACTTGGAGAATCTGAGTCATCGGAGGAGGATGAGGAACTGTGAACTTGTCTGGTGAAATAAACTTGTAAATAAATCAAACGGACTGCCGAGTCGCTTACTCCTGAGGAGGACCCTTGACCTCCTCACAGTGTTGTATCCATTAACAGTTGTAAGGTTGGAAATCTGTACAGGAGAAGATTCATGGGGTTAGGCACACTGCTGGCCACTGTTTCAGTAGTCCTAGCAAAGTTAGGAATGTAAGAGCAAGTGCCCTGCAGGATCAGACCAAAGGCCAATCTAGTCCAGTGTCCTGTTCTCATAGCAGTCAATAAGATGTTTGTGGGTGGACATGCAAGATAACAAAAGCATTATGGGAAACGATATATAATGGGTTGAAAATAATGTTTAAAATAATGTTTGTGAAAAAGCCAGAAGCTTTCTTACTAAGAATTTTAGGTGCAGAAATGCCAAAGGAACAGAAACGATTATTTATGTATGTGACGACAGCAGTGCGGATACTACTGACCCAGAGATGGTAGGAAGATAAAGTCCCAACCAGAATGGCTGATGAAGATGATGGACTATACTGAAATGGCAAAAATGACCGGGAAAATAAGAAACCAGGAAGAGAGAAACTTCAATAAGGAATGGGAAAAAATTACAAATTACCTAAGAGAACAGTGTAAACAACTAAAAACTTTGACAGGATTTGAGTAACGCTTGTAATGTACTAAAAACTAAGGTAAAAATTGATTATTTTAAGGAAAAATAGAGAAAATATATGATGCAGTTGAAAAAGATTGAAAATGGAAACCATGGAAGGGTGGAGGGAAGTCTAAGGATTCAGGGAATCCTAAATGTTGATGATTAGGTCTAATGTTTGAATTTAAATGTGTAATGTGAGATTATATATAAAAAAGATTTCTGTGGGAAACATACAAAAAAGACCTTTAATATCTCTTTTTTTGCATTGCTGTAACAAACATCAAGTTGTATCAATGAACTGCATCAGTCCTGGACCCAGGGCAAACTTTTCCAAAGCGCAGTTTGATGCTTTAAAACTAGCACACCCCATTAAATGCACCCATGTTCATTTCTCCCATCCTAATGACGGCGCAGGTTCCCGCCCCTTTACTTCCTCCCATGGCGCGAAGCGTTGCTGTTTTTATCTGTTTCTTTGGGACTCCATATGCCTCACCCGACTTCTCCTCTGACACGGAGCTGAAAGCATCGAGAATCAAGGTGGATAACTCTGAACGCTTCTCCTTCTCTTTTAACGCTTCGGCCGGGCAGAAAATCAATGCACTTAGCAGAGGCAGCAGCAAGTGTTTGAATTAAGGATGGCTAAAACTTCCAACAAGAAAGAGGCTGTATGTTTCCATGTTAGCTTTGCCCCCGGATGAAGGGTAAGAGAATAATACATGCTGCTGCTGCTGCTGCTGCTGCTGGAGAAGGTCCCTGTTGCTGCACTCTCAAGCCTGCAATGACACCAGGAGATCTACCCAGCATGCAAGTGGACTAGCAGGCATAACAAATGGACTGGATTTGACTGAGTGAGTCACAGGCTGTATACAACTGGGGAAGGGCCATAACTCAGTGATAGAGCACGTGCTTTGCCTGTCCTAGGTTCCACCCCCAGCATCTCCAGGCAGGGCCGGGAATGCCCCTTGTCTGACCCTTGGAGACCCACTGTCAATATACACAACCCCAAGTTAGCTGGGCCAATGGTTTGACTCAGGATAAGGTGGTTTCCTGCATTCTATTATCATAAAAAACAAATATTCCATCGCAAGCAAGAGTGTTTTGTGGAGTGTGTGTGCGCACCCAGCTTCGATTCTCTTCACTCTTTAACAGAAGAACGCAAGAAGATTGTCTTCTGCAGATGCCATAGAAACCAAGCAGGCTGGCAGGGGAAGATGGGGCAATCTGTCCCTCTGCGACTGCCCCACTCACTCATCTGCAGGGAATTTCTAGTCACCTAATGCTAGCAGGACAGATCCTGAGGTTAAGGCTCCAGTACTTTGGCCACCTCATGAGAAGAGAAGACTCCCTAGAAAAGACCCTGATGTTGGGAAAGATTGAGGGCACAAGGAGAAGGGGACGACAGAGGATGAGATGGTTGGACAGTGTTCTCGAAGCTACTAACATGAGTTTGGCCAAACTGCGAGAGGCAGTGAAGGATAGGCATGCCTGGCGTGCTCTGGTCCATGGGGTCACGAAGAGTCGGACACGACTGAACGACTGAACAACAACAACAATGCTAGCAGGTGAGTTGTTAAATATAACCCTGGCTCATACGGGCTTGACATTTACTGCTCTGTTATATTTATCACTGTTAGCAAAGTCACTTAAATAATGCAAATGATGTCCTCTGAGAAATGTCCTGTTGACCCTTTACCGAGCAAACTGAAAACAGTGCGCAATTTGTGGAGAAAGGAACAGAGAGGTTTTGTCTTTCTTAATTCAGGCCTTGTACGTAGGAGGGGGAAAATCAACTAAAATATACAGAGGGAAACCCCCTCTGAACCAGATAGCCAATCAGAGCATGTGCTACCTCAGTGAACATCGTGCCACTCTGCCTGGTTGCTAAGCAACACTTCTGCTCGTACCCCTCTTGGCTAGCTGACTTTTTGACAGTACCAGAGCTAACCCTTAAATTACAAATGAAATAATCTCTGCTGCCGGAAGAGCGGAAAAGTACCTGACTGATACTACTCTTTATTTATAAGTTTATTTCACAAATTAGTAAAATGCTGCACCATCAAAGTGGTGTTTAACAAGATAAAATAAAACAAAAACAACTGCCGCAAAACAAAACCAAATTCCAGAATATAGAAAAATAATAGAACAGAAACTATGCTCAACCTTTTTGTTACCACATGAAACTGTTGTTTGAGTCTGCCCCCAACTCATTGGCAAAAAAGACACTTAACATCACCATACCTTCATCCTGACATTGATTCCTCCAGTTCCCATAATCCCAGAAGCAATTAACAGCTTGGACTTCATTGGTTTCAAATAAACAGACATGTAAGAATAAAGATGCTTACTGCTGCAGGTCTTATTGAATTTCATATTCTCCTGAGGGGATCCCTTCAGCCGGCACTGGAAACGGTGTTGCCAAAATTCCTGAAACCACGGGTTTCGGTGGTTGGTTTCTGGCTGAAGCTGCAGGTAATAATCATCAAACCATTTCACATCCGGAGACTGAAGCTTGATTGTTATTCCGCCAACAGCCTCGCGCTGATATCCTTCTGTCACATCGTATCTGTCTGCCCAACCATCGCTGCAAAGATAAATAAAAGGAGCAGAGGGTTCTGCTGTGAATCATTGAAGAGAATTATTGGCATGCGTCCTTGGGAATAGCAAGGGGACCCTGGCCAAACAAGAGCTGTGGCTGGACAATGAAGGTGCTGCAGGGGGTGCTTCATTCTTTGTCACACAGATACAGTAAGATCTTGGGTTTGCTTTATTTAACCAGCTCACACACTTGGCTGAGAGTACCATATCATGAACCTAATGCTGGGCAGCAGCCCTGCAATCAGACCCAGAGGACAAGTGGCCAGATAAACCAGAAGGACCAGTGGCACAAGCCCCAGAAATGATGAACCCATAAGAATGTGTATAAAAAATACAAGAGGAGTCCTGCTGGATCAAATCAGAGGCCCATTTGATCCAGCGTTCTGTTCTCACAGGGGCCAACTAGATAACTATGGGAATCCCACGAGCAGGATGGTGACTCTTCCAGTCATCACCCCCAGTGACTTTCATTCAGAGCACAGCCATCAGGGTTAGTAGCCATTGATAGCCTTAACCTCCATGAAATGTTCTGATCCCTTTTTAAAGGCATCCTAGTTGGTTGCCACCACTACACATTGTGGTTCAGAATTGTGGTAGCAAATTCCATAACTCACTGGGACGAATTGCTTTGCAAGGCTCTTTGAATCACTTTTGTGAGTAAGGTGACAAGAAGAAGAAGAAGAAGAAGAAGAAGAAGAAGAAGAAGAAGAAGAAGAATCTTGAGTCAGATACCCCAAACTGGGACCCGCAAGCATAGCAACCCCTGAACAAATTCCTTTAAGGGTCAAGCTGCCTCTACACTTCATCCTTCCCAGCACCTACTTCCCAGGGCAGTCAGTACACCCAAGGGGAATGGACAGAAAGGAAATGGTGTGCTTGGCTCTGGACCAAAAGACCATCCCATTGATGCTCTCTTCAGGAAGTGGGTGGAGTAATGGTTATAGTGTTATAACCTGGGAGGACCTGGGAGGGCAGGGTGCGAATTCCCAATCAGTCATGAAGCTCACTGGGTGACCTTGGGCCAGTTGCTATCTCTTAGCCTAACCTACCTCTCAGGGTTGTTGTGAGAATGAAACGGGGTGGAGGAGAACCATGTACCCCACCTTGAGTTCCTTGGAAGGTAAAGGTGGTAAGAGTAAAGGTAAAGGGACCCCTGACAGTTAGGTCCAGTCGTGGACGACTCTGGGGTTGCGGCGCTCATCTCACTCTATTGGCTGAGGGAGCTGGTGAACAGCTTCTGGATCATGTGGCCAGCATGACTAAACTGCTTCTGGCGAACCAGAGCAGCACACGGAAACGCCATTTACCTTCCCACCGGAGTGGTACCTATTTATCGACTTGCACTTTGACGTGCTTTCGAACTGCTAGGTTGGCAGGAGCAGGGACCGAAGAATGGGAGCTCACCCCGTCAAGGGGATTCAAACTGCCGACCTTCTGATCGGCAAGCCCTAGGCTCTGTGGTTTAGACCACAGTGCCACCCACATCCTCCTAAAGGTGGTATATATATGTAATAAATAAAAAAGTTTCCACTACTGTTTAAACTGATATTTAACTCTGTTCTTTATTGCTGGATCCAACCAATGACCCATTTAGTTCAGCATTGGTGAACCAGATGACTATGGGAAGCTCGCAAACAAGACACAACTCTTGCCACTTGTGATTCCCAGCAACTGGCATTCCCAGCAACTGGCATTCAGACAGTGTTGCCTCTGACAGTGGAGAAAGAAAATAGCCAACAGGAATAGTAGCCATTTTTAGCCTTATCATCCATGAATCTGCCTACTCCTCTTAAACCATTCAAGTTGGTGGCCATCATCTCCTGTGTGAGAGTGAATTCCATAGTTCACCTATGTAGGATGTCTTTAATCTGTCCATTGGACACCCATAAGTTCTAGAATGAGAGAGTTTTCTCCTTATCCACATTGCATAATATTGCACACTTCAGAATTCATCATGCGAAAGGCTGAACTGGATGAATCCCAAGCTGGAATTGAGATTGCTGGAAGAAATATCAACAACCTCAGATATGCTGATGACACAACCTTGATGGCAGAAAGTGAGGAGGAATTAAAGAATCTTTTAATGAGGGTGAAAGAGGAGAGTGCAAAATATGGTCTGAAGCTCAACATCAAAAAATCTAAGATCATGGCCACTGGTCCCATCACCTCCTGGCAAATAGCCAGGGAAGAAATGGAGGAAGTGAGAGATTTTACTTTCTTGGGCTTCATGATCACTGCGGATGGTGACAGCAGTCACGAAATTAGAAGATGCCTGCTTCTTGGGAGAAAAGCAATGACAAACCTAGACAGCATCTTAAAAAGCAGAGACATCACCTTACCGACAAAGGTCCGTATAGTTAAAGCTATGGTTTTCCCAGTAGTAATTTACGGAAGTGAGAGCTGGACCATAAAGAAGGCTGATTGCCAAAGAATTGATGCCTTTGAATTATGGTGCTGGAGGAGACTCTTGAGAGTCCCATGGACTGCAAGAAGATCAAACCTATCCATTCTTAAGAAAATCAGTCCTGAGTGCTCACTGGAAGGACAGATCCTGAAGCTGAGACTCCAATACTTTGGCCACCTCATGAGAAGAGAAGACTCCCTGGAAAAGACCCTGATTTTGGGAAAGATGGAGGGCACAAGGAGAAGGGGATGACAGAGGACGAGATGGTTGGACAGTGTTCTTGAAGTTACCAACATGAGTCTGACCAAACTGCGGGAGGCAGTGGAAGACAGGAGTGCCTGGCGTGCTCTGGTCCATGGGGTCACGAAGAGTCGGACACGACTAAACAACAACAACATCATCATCATGTCACTTCTTACTAAAAAAAACCCCACCCCTAAATGTTGAAACTTTTTCTCATGGGAGTTGCTCTATCTCCTTGATCACTTTGCTGTCCCTTGTGCTCTGACACTTAGGACATGAGAAATGCCCTTCTGGATCAGACCATCTGGTTCAGAATCCTGTTCTCACCACATGTCACCCCTGGAAAGTCTGAAAACAGGACTCATGGGTCCCAGACACTGGCATTCAAAGGCATGCTGCCTCCGACAGAGGAAGAAGAATGTAGCCACCCTGCGTATTATTTTATTGTATCTCTTGCTAGTATTCTATTTGCAGTGTAAACTTGGATAAATGATATAGAGGGTGGCAAATGCCATAAAGAAGCAAGCAGCGGTGACCTAAACATTTAACCCACTCTTTCTCATCCTATTGATTCAAAGCCTGGTCCTTAATGTCCTCATTTATGCATGCAGCCCTTTTCACAAATGCACTGAGGTTGAATTGGGGTGAGTTGCACACGAAGCTGCTGCAGCCTTTTTCCTGACCACCAGGCAGTGAGCGCAAGTGATGGCGAATGAAGTAAGAGGAATGACTTCATCGGCCGCTGAAAAACAAATAGCGAAAGATGGCAGGGTCTGATGCACTAATATGAACTCACACTGACTTAGCTGAAGATTCATAGGGTCTTTGTGCCTCTCTGCAAAATCTACAGGAATTTGAATTTCTAAAAAAAATAGAGGTTCGAAAAAAGATGGGGCAGGGAGAATAATGAGGTGCTGTAATGTTTCAGCATAGGGATGGGGAACCTTTTTTCAACCTGAGGGCCACATTCCTTTTTGTAAAACTTTCTGGGGGCCATATGGCAGTGGTGGGTGGGTTTGGAGGAAAAAGTGAGAGGAGCAATTAATGTAAATGTTACCTGTGAACAGTGGGCTAGCTTCTAGACACACTCACAAACCCCTTTCTATTCTCATTTCAGGCAAGCCAAAGGTATTTTCAGGGTTCAAGGATGTACTGCAGCCAGGCAAAAGCTCTCAAGGGGAATGTGAGGCAGGGCAGGGAGGAGAGAAGGCTCTCCAGGAGTATGGTCTGGAGAGATTCTTGAGGGTCACATTCAGACTCTGGGCCAGAGGAACCTCACTGCTTCTTTAGGATCATCCCCATCTTCTACTCTTTTAAAATACCTATTCCCTGGTCCCTATGCAAAGGGAGTTGCAAAAATCTTGGCTACAGAACATAGTGATGATGTCCCAGGCTTGTGAAAAATGTGGTATTGTTATTCTTACAACCCAACCCAACCCTACCCAACCCAACCCAGCATCTCTCTCTGGATGTAAAAAGGATCAAGGTAGGGCTACCTTATACAGTATGCATGTGAGAAACTGGTGATGAGGATGACAATGAGATTGAAGGTGATGATGGATTTGGTGAGTGACGACCATGATGATGAGGGTGGTGGTTATAGCCTTGCTCCTGTTGTGTTGTTCGGCCCCTCTGGTCACCGCTGCGATACAAAAGATAGTATTTCAGCACAATTGACAATCTGGAACCACGTCACTTTGAGGCTCATTAAGTTTGGATTCAAACCATTTGTTATATCCATTTAACAAACATTTATATCCCACTTTATTGTAAAGAAACCTCTAAATGGTTGACAGAAATACGAAATAAAACATCAAAAGTCTCCATAAAGAACAGGTGTTTTAAAAACGTTTGAAAGATTCTCAAACTAGATAGGCGATGCGAAAGAGGTAAAACCCATGTTAACTCACACATGTTAGGCTTGCCTAAACAAAAATGTTCTAAGCAGATGCCGAAAAGAATACAGTGAAGTCTTGTCATCTGGGAAGCCCAGGACCTCCAGACATGCTGCCCAGGCTTGCACCCAAGAGAGAAGAAGAAGAAGAGTTTGGATTTGATACCCCACTTTATCACTACCCGAAGGAGTCTCAAAGCGGCTCACATTCTCCTTCCCCTTCCTCCCCCACAACAAACACTCTGCAAGGTGAGTGGGGCTGAGAGACTTCAGAGAAGTGTGACTAGCCTAAGGTCACTGTTATGTACTGAGCTGAATCCTAGAACAATAGGATCCAAAATGCAGCAGTCTGATTGGCCCTAGAACAATAGGATCCAGAATGCAGCAGTTTGATTGGTCCGCAGGAGCCACCCAATCCAGCTCCAGGTGGAAGTGAATCAGCAACCTGATTGGCCTGCAGGAGCAGCCAATCAGGCTCCTGGATGAAGGGAATCAGCAACCTGATTGGCCTGCAGGAGCAGCCTGGAATTAGCCAATCACAAGGAGCCCATTGTGTAAATAACGTATATATAGCAGACGTTTTGGGGGGAAATTCATTCCTTGCTACTATGAGCTGAATAAAGAGCATGAAATTCACACTTGACTCTGAGTATATTTCAGTCACCCAGCAGCTGCATGTGGAGGAGCAGAGACGCGAACCCGGTTCACCAGATTACGAGTCTACCGCTCTTAACCACTACACCACACTGGTATCATTGCTGTCAATGCAGTTATGAGTTACTGGTCTCTGCAGCCACAGCAGCCACAGTGGTTCTGCAGCAGTTTGACTTCACCCCCAGAGGTGCACTCCATTGCCTCTCGAGACTGATGGGTGCCAACATACAAAAGCCCGACTGATGCCAATATGCAGGGAGTTCCAAAGTTTCAGCAGACTACACAGTCTGCGGGCAATGGGTTTGGATTTCGTGATAGGGCAGAGATGTACAACCTAGATCTAGACAGACCTGGAGGGTTGCTGTCTGTTCGAGAAGGAGGGTATTCTGGGCTAGATGGAGAAATAGACTGGATACTAAAAGGAGGGGAGACTCTTTTATAGCTCCACCTACTTTTGACTCTGGCCCTGCTCACCATTGGTGTGTGGTTGGAGAACCTTGTCCAGTCACAGTCTTGCATTCCTTTCTAGACAAGCTTCCAGGAACCACATGCCCGTGGTGGGCGGGGTCAGGGGCAAAAGTGGGTGGAGCAATGCATATACATATTACACCTGTACAGTAGACTAGTTTCTACACACGAATCCCTCTGTATCCTCCATCCAGGCAAGCAGGAAGCATTACCAGAATTCAAGGGCACCAGCCAGGCAATGTAAATTAGCAGAGAAATGTCTGGAAATTTTGCAAGTTCAAAGTTGCTCCAGAAAACCAGCATTACTCCTCTCGGGAGGAAAGCACTCTGTGTGTGCCCAGAGACTCTCTTGCTTTTCTCCAAGTCAGCCTGTCAGTTCTATGATTAAATGCAGATTCGTAAATTCAAGATCCCTCTAGTTCAAAGAGAGCATTATAGTCACCCTTCCGCAATGGCCTGTGGCTGTTTTGACAATAAGGTTTGCGGCTCACAGGAAACAGATTCGTAGGTCCCCTTTGTCTCCTGATCGCTGCCCTAGAAATCTAACACTTGTACCCAAAGCTTGATTGCCGGTATACAACAGCATCTACAAAGCTGTATCAAGTAACCATGGCAACTAAGTGTATAGGCCATTTTCTAACAAAATATGAATTACAAGGCTTCTTTATTGTTGCTGTAAAAAAAGGGGGCAAGTCTGAACGCTTTAGTGCTATGGGGGTTTATTATTATGGGGGGGGAAACCCCACATGGCTTTGTATTCTTTATGTTATCTTCCATTTTGCCACCCACTCGGAAAGAACACGGCAATTAGCATTACATAACGGTTTTAAATTGGGAATGGTGCCATTCGCTGAAGTGCATTTAATTGCAGCTATACTTGGTCCTACATCCATATAGGCTAGATGGAGGGCCTAAGTGCCCGTTACATAAAAATGAGTATAACCCAGTGCAGGCGGCCATTTTGTTTCAAGAAGGGGCACTTTGTGATTTGGAATGGAGAAGCAGCAGAGGGGGGGGGGGAGGAAGGGTGTGTGCTTTCCCTACTTGTCAGTGTTCACATTTCACTTGCCAACCTGCTTCAACTATTCCTAGAATCATAGACTCTTAGAGCTGGAAGGGAACCAAGAGTCATCCAGTCCAACCCCCTGAAATGCAGGAATCCCAGCTAAAGCATCCATGACATATGGCCATCCAACCTCTGTTTAAAAACCTCCAAGGAAGGAGAGTCCACCACCTCCTGTGGGAGTCTGTTCTACTGCCGAACAGCTCTTACTGTCAGATAGTTTCCCCCCTGACTATTTAATTGGAATCTTCTTTCTGGTAACTTGAAGCCATGGGTTCGAGTCCTACCCTCCAGAGCAGGAGAAAACAAGCATGTTCCCTCTTCCATGTGACAGCTCTTTAGAGATCTGAAGATGGCTAAGGTATCTCCTCTCTGTCTCCTATTTTCCTGCACTGTTCCAAGCACCTATTTGTGAGGGAAGAAACACAGGTCTAAATCTGAAAAAGCTGTGTGTTGTGGGTGGGTGGTTTGGAGTGGAGAAAGAGCTGGCAGGAAAAGAGTAAAGAATCCCATCTACTTAATCCCTTAATCTGCTCTAAACAAACTCCTTTTCTTTTCTCGTTCTTTCTCTGTTTTTGTTTTTATATAGATTACTTTCTTTTATCTGATTGTATTATGAAAAAAGCTTTAATAAAATTTTATTATTTATGTTATTTAAACTAACCTTTTTGGACTAGTGGGCATAGTTGAAATTTTGAAAAAAGTGCCATATGCAAAAGACATAAAACTTGGTGCTGAGAGGACGAGGCTTACCCAAAATGGCCGCCACAGGATGTATGGCCCAACCCAAAATGGCTGCCGTGGAGGTATGGCTGCCACACCTAAATGAGAGGGAAAAGCCACAAGACTACATAATGATGTGGGCATGCCTCACACCTGTCAATGGAAAAAAATGTCACTTCTCTTGCCACAGTCATGTTCACTTAGAGAGAGATGTTTTTTGCACCTCTCCTCAGAATAGAAGGGTGGGTGGGTGTCTAATCCTGGCATCTGAAGAAATTGGGACATGTTTAAGGGGGCTTGTCACATATAGAAGCAGCCGAAAAAGTGCAAAATGTAACTGGGCAGGAAGAGCAAAAAAGCCACTTGTGCATTGTGGATTTTTGAGGAGATATTTACCTTTCATAGGCACCGTAGGAAGCAATGGAAGGCACCCTGGCATCCATGGGTTGTTGGAGATTCATTCCCCGTGTGCAGTCATGGGTTTGTTGTCTATCACATGACTGGGTATGTGTTTTGATTACACAGGAATGGGATGTGACGAAGACAGGATGTTTGTCTTACTGTGTTCCCTGAAGTGGGACTATTGTGCTTTGTTCTTTCTCTTTGCTGCTTGATGATAGAGAGAGCGGGAGCCATGTCTCATTGCTCCATGTGTGTAAATAAACTACTTTATTTACATATAGTTTACCCCAAATGCTGTGTTGCTGATGTCTGTCACGCAAGCTGAGCAAACTCTGCGGATCCCTAAGTGTGCTGATGTCTTCTGGCATCAGTCGCTGTGATGTTCGGGCTGAGGAATGCCTAAGAAGCTCCCGAACGATCGCCCAGGGAGCAGGGAACATACCAGTCGAGCATGTGACTCTGTCGAGTTCCTACTTGTGAGTAGGACGCTTCCTGACATGGGTGCCATGTTGGCAAAGCTTGTGACCCTAACCCAGGAGGAACTGAGGACTGAAAATGAGAGTTATATAGGATATACACTGCACCTACAACAAAATGTTGCCGTATGGAGTTCTGCTTTTCAGGATTCCAGCCACTCCATTTCACCCTTCCCCTTCCTCCCCACCCTGCTTATGGGTTTTATGCTTTCTGTTTATTTCCTTTGGCTTTGTTGCAAACTGCCCTATGGCTTGTGCAAAGGGCAGTACAGTGGACCCTCCGGATACAAACTTAATTTGTTCCGGGGGTCCTTACGTACCACAAAAATCCACAACATGAGGTACTGCTTCTGCACATGCACGTGGTGCAATAGAGCGCTTCTGCGCATGCGCGAAGCATGCATGGCAAAACCCGGAAGTATACACTTCCAAGTTTGCTGCATTCGCAACCTGAAAGTTATGTTACCCGAAGGTAAGGTAGCCCAAGGGTCCACTGTATAGGAATTGCCCAAATAAATGAATAAAACTGAGGCTGTCTGGGAAATTAAAATGTCAACTAGACCCAGGCAACTGGCACTGCTAAGGGGCATATTCCTTTTCAGGGCCCTAGCAGCTGCCCATGGAAGCCACTTCGGCTCTGTCCTTAAAATGATAAACCAGCTGCGCCTATCAGCTTGTACAACCTTCCCTAAGAACAGTTTTTTGTGCCTCAAGCTGTGGCAATGGGCAGACAAACATGGAGGGTCGTGGAAGTGTTGCGCAACAAATGTCACTTTCTAAAAGGCTTCAATTCCATCCCAGAAAGCCCAGCAATTACCTCTTGCCCAGGGAAGTGGCAAGTTCTCCTATTCCAGTTATTCCGCTCTCCAGGCCCTCCCCATTCCACCGTGCATGCCAATCTATCGCTGATGTCACAGAGGTTAATGAGTTCATTCATTAGCTGGCAGTCCAGTCTCATTCACTTTACCTAAAGCTGTTTGCAGCCCACATCATTATGACAGAAGCTGCCTCTCATGCCACAGCAGCTGCCAGATCTCTGACAGATAGTGCTTTAGCAGATATTGTGTCGTGCTAGGCGTTGTGTTATGTTATGCTTTATTTATATAACACTTCTTCTTCTTTTGGCCCAAAGGCGGTGAGCAGCATATTAATAGAAAAGGAAGATGCAACAAATGCAAGCAATCCATCAAGAAAGCAAAAAATAATAATCATCACAAAATGCCCACACATCGCACTAGATATGTGTTAGGAACACTAGTTAGCCCCGCAGCAAATAAGCAGAAAAGGAACCCATTAAGGCACCCCTCGCCATGGGTGTATGCACTCCCCCTCCCATTGCTGAAGGGGTCGGGTGGGGAGACAAGTCTAGCTAAAGGCTCCTTACCCTGGGGCAGACAATCTCTCCTGTTGCTGCCTACCAGCCATCAGACAACATACTGGTATACTCCAAGCCAATCTCTGGGCAGTGAGATACTCCAGGGCTCATCCAGTGTTCGTTTTCCTTGGAGTGAAGGTCAACGGAGACTGCATTGTCCTTAGGATAGATCAGGCTTCCTCAACGTCGGCCTACAACTCCCATGATCCCTAGCTAGCAGGACCAGTGGTCAAGGATGATGGGAATTGTAGTCTCAAAACATCTGGAGGGCCGAGGTTGAGGAAGCCTGGGATAGATGGTTTTATTTACACACATATGAAAGCCAAGCATAAGAGGAGGGTCTCACAGCTTCGGCACCCTGATAAATCCTGCTTCCCCATTAGATTTCTAGCGGAGGCCGAAAGCCCTACACAGAGCATGCTTGTCTCAGTTGGCAGGCCTGCCTATTGCTCAGCTCATACACAATTTCACTCCTCTTGTTTGTTTTCCCAGCCAGGTGGGAAGAGGAAAGGCCCAGACACTTGCCCTATGGCACAGAGCAACTTCTTTGGTTATGTTTAAGTGGCCAACAGCGAACTGGATGAGGAGGCCTGGGCAGGCCCTATATTTATTCTCCGAGCGCAGACCCAAGTGATGCCTGCTGGCACAGTTGACCCCACCCCTGGAGAGGTCCTGCACAGTAGCCTGGCTGAGATTGGCTAACTTGCAGGCAGGCAGGCTACAACCCGGACAATGCGCAGAAGTTTGCAGGCCACACACGCCAACCAGGCCTCTCACCCTGTACTGCCACGGGATCGTGAAGAGGGGACAGTGCCAGTCCGCAACAACGCCTGCCCAATGAAGGGGTAAGCACACTTGTCTTAGTTCAGCGATAGAATCCTATAGTCGATTTTGACCCTTCCTGGGTGCAAGACCCCAGGGATTAGAAGGGACTCAGGGCATCAGGCAGGCTGACCCCTTCCCTGAAACCTACAGTAATACTCGTTAAATTCACTTTACAATAACCAGAACCTGGAAATGTGGGGAGGGAAGGGAACCTACAAGCCTGGAATGCTGAACAGCCATCTCCTCCCTGATTCTCGCCTTCCACCCTAGCAGGGTGATGGGAAATCCAGAGCAACAAAGAATCATGGAATCATAGAATTGTAGAGTTGGAAGGAACCACAAGGGTCATCTAGTGCAGCCCCATGCAATGCAGGAATTGTTTGTCCAACACGGGGCTTGAACCCACGCACGAACCAATTTTCTTCTTGTTTTTGCTGGTGTACCCAGAAAAATATAATAAACACCTGAGATATTCTCCAACACCTGAGATATTCTCCAACACCACCGAATAATAAACACCTGAGATATTCTCCAACACCACCAAAGCAGGAATTTCCTGGCCGATGGGCTGTCTCTAAAGTTAATGCCATTTCACCAAACCTTTTTTAGTTTCACCTTCCCCAAAAGATAGCTATCAGAGCAAGGAAGTGATCAGCACCACGGACAGCTCTGAATGGGTCTCACATTAGAAGCAGGAGCATCTAATCCCGAATATTGGCCCAACAGCTATCAGACTCTGAACCTTCAGCAGCAGTTTGGCTTTCTTCAGATTATCAGCTCCGGCCTCACAGTGAACAATATACGTTGGTTCCTGGCTCAGGGCAAAGTACTTCAAGAGGAAACTTCCTGTAGAGACAAGTGGGAGGTGGAAGCCTGTGTGGGCCTGGAGTAAGCAGGGCTCTTTGTCTGCTATAATGTACTTTGAACTGTTTCTGTTTGAGTGTACCTGGAGTCTGTTTTAAAGACAGGCAGTCCCGATATGCAACAACACAGCGTTGACTTTCAAAGGGGTGCTGCTTGCTTTAGGAGCCCTTGGGTACGGTGAAGAGTCTGCAGTTTGGTGGCAGCTGCGGACATAGAGTTGAGGATGATCAAACCTATCCATTTCTCTTTCTCTCCATTCCTCCACCCACCCCAATCTTAAACTGAGTCTGCCACATTTTTGCATTGGTTCAAAATTGTTTTAGTCCCCACTAAACTTCATCAGCACTTTTCTGCACATTTTCTCCTAATATTTAAGACATTTAAATATCTAAGACTGTCAAGAAGTTTGAAATGCCTTAGATATTTAAAATCTCACTTTTAACTGCGTTTTAATTTCTGGGTTTATGCTTGTTCTTTTACTTGTATGGTTTGAACATTTGGAAACCAGGTAGAAATCTGGATATAAACTGCTGTAAGACTGTATTAAATATATATGAGCAAGCACAGTTTGCAGGAGTATATGAGGACTATGTTTTCTCCTTGCATGGGCATGCTTTGTTTTTGTTTTCTGTTTTGGTTTTATGATGTTGCATATTTTTTGTGCTTTTATGCCGTAAACCACCCTGTGATAAATTTAATAAACAATAAATAATAACATGCACATTTTTTATTTTATTTTTTTGCAAGCAATTCCCTCCAAAACAAAAAATGCATTTCTGTAATGTTATCATTACTGGCGTGCATTTTACTTTTCCTAACATACTCCTTCTTTCTTTACATTTTTCAGTCAGGGAACTGCATCAAAATTTGGAGCAGTGTGAATTTGAAAAGGTAGCTAGAGTTGCCACATTTCAAAAGGAAAAATTCTGGACACAAAAACTTGTTGAGCTTTTTTAGGGCATTCGCTTGACAGCCCCTCTGCTACTGCTGAGCCAGAGCCTCCCACACGAAAGCCAGAGCTGGGGTCACATGTCCCAGAGCCTGAACCGGAACCAGAGTTGCCGGAACCAGAGCCTGAACCAGAGCTTAGACTGCCCACACCAGAGCCAAAACCAGAACCTGAACCAGAGCCACCCATGCACATTTTTTTTAATATAAAAAAGCAACACCCAAAATCCAGGACATTTGCTTTAAAATGCAAAATTACCCCCAGATGGGCATGTAGGACCCCCAAAAGAGGACATGTCTGGGAATTCCTGGGCATATAATAATTAACAACAAAAACAACTTATTTATACCCCACCCATCTGGCTGGGTTTTCCCAGCCGCTCTGGGTGGCTCCCAACAGAATATCAAAAACACAATAAAACATCAAACATTAAAAACTTCCCTAAGCAGGGCTGCCTTCAGATGTCTTCTAAAAGTCAGATAGTTGTTTATTTCCTTGACATCTGGCGGGAGGGTGTTCCACAGGGCGGGTGCCACCACCGAGAAGGCCCTCTGCCAGGTTCCCTGTAACCTCACTTCTCACAGGGAGGGAGCTGCCAGAAGGCCCTCGGAGCTGGACCTCAGTGTCTGGGCTGAACAATGGGGGTGGAGACACTCCTTCAGGCCGTTTTGGCAACCCTAAAGGTAGCTGCTTTTCTGAGTTGCGCATTCTTTCGGGTAAAATGCAAACTGAACTGAATTTATCTCGCAACTCTGGCTGGAGTCATTGGAAGAGGCGGAAAGGTGCTGATCCCTTCTCAAACTGAAGCAGGGTCGACCTCATGAGCCTTTGTGGTGATGGGGAGTCTGATGAGATAGGGACCATTTCAAGGGGCAGCTCTCCTTCCTGATCTGAGAGGTTGTTTCTGTCTGGTTTCTCTCCTCCCCCCCCCCCCAAGGTGGTAGCAGAGGATCAGAGCACTGGATCCTGGCGCATATCTGCATTGCATGGTCCCTTGCTTAAATTGCTCCCAGGCAGAGATTCAGTTGCTCATTCACACACCAGAGTACACAATTTGTTCCATTTTCCGGTGACATGTCCATAACTATATTTTGGGTGCTATTTTTCTAGCACTGATTAACTTTACATCTGCTTGATTGATGAGATGGTTTCTTTGCATTATGTCCGCCAGGAGAGAGAGGGGAGGGGAGAAAAAAAAAAGATAGCTAACATTTAATTGGTTTTCTGTTGGCTCAAAGATTTACAACAGCTGCCATCTGCAGAATGATTTTCCATTAGATAGCCAAACATAGTTCTTACAGATAAGCTCAGTGACTTTAGGCAATACATTCCTGTGTATTTACAATAATAAAGAGATACCAGAGACAGCCTTGAATTAGAGGAGGATGAACACCATGAAATAGAATGCCATTTAACCAAAACAGTGGATTTGTTTTGTTGGCTGCTGCAGTGGCACAAAGACTTTCACTCCAAAGGATTCGAAATAGCAGGTGGTGTGAAAATTGGTATGAATAGCAGTCATCTCCACCGCAGTCCTGCAATCTGTTCTTCATGCTTTGGAGTCCACAAAACTTTGGTGTGTGTAAAAAAAGAACCATCTCCACCACCCGCAATTCCAGGAATGGTTTCACCAGATATTAACACATGTCAATGGAGAGAGCTGATCTACATTATTGTTTCTTAGTGCATCTGGTTTGGCTCCTATTGTCAAAAGGAGTGAGGGACTACTCTACGTGCAGTTTTCAATGTTCAGCTTTACTGTTATAGAATCATAGGACCAAAAAATCCAAGCCTACCTCCCCAGCCACAAAATATATAAGGCTGTCTTAGACAAATCATTTATTCAACATTGATCCTGATTCGCTTGCATAAAGAAAATGACACAGTGGGATAGGCACCAATTCTAAGGGGCCAAGACCCCTTAAACCCCACCCCCAAATATTTCCCCCTCTCCAAATTGAGCCACCCCAGTCTCCTTCTCCACTGCCTAAGAGTTCAGGTAAGGTGTCCAATTGCTCACCTGCCTCCTTCTCTCCCCTCCCCTCCAGTGACCTGGGCCTGGACCCAGTGCCTCACGAGCCCCCTGCCATTGAGGGGACTTGGTCGCTGCCCGCTGCCATCTGGGCAGGGAGAGGAGGGGGGCAGGCCTGCTGTCGTACCCTGGCAAGCCCTCTAGCACAGGCTCTCAGTGCTGTCCCCAGCCTAGGCAGTGCTGCCTCCTGTGCCCAGAGCCCAGCTGCCCAGGCCTCAGAAGCACTGGGCAAAGGAAGGTGGCACAGCCTCCACCATGTCAGGGGGGGGGTCACCCAGGACTGCACTCACTTGGCTCCGTCTGTCCACCCAATGACCTTCCAGCGCTCTCCCAAGTTTTATTCAAATTGGTGCCATGGCACAGTGGTCAGGCTATAGGTAAAGGTAAAGAGACCCCTGACCATTAGGTCTAGTCGTGGACGACTCTGGGGTTGCAGCGTTCATCTCACTTTACTGGCCAAGGGAGCCGGCATACAGTTTCTGGGTCATGTGGCTAGCATGACGAATCCGCTTCTGGAGAACCAGAGCAGCGCACGGAAACGCCGTTTACCTTCCTGCCGGAGCGGTACCTATTTATCTACTTGCACTTTGGTGTGCTTTCGAACTGCTACCGGTAGGTTGGCAGGAGTTGGGACCAAGCAACGGGAGCTCACCCCGTCTTTGGGATTCGAACCGCCGACCTTCTGATCGGCAAGCCCTAGGCTCTGTGGTTTAGACCACAGCGCCACCTGCATCCCAGGTCAGACTATACCTGATCTTTATTGAGCATTCACTCTGATTTCTTTGTGGGGTGGTTATACAACAATGAGTATTCATCCTGATGCTCTTGTAAAGTGCTTACAAGTCTTCCCATTAGTCATTCATTCTTTCCAAACTTTTCAATGAATTCTCTTCATCTCAGTGACAACATGGTTGGCTGGCTGGAATTCTGAACAGCAATATTCCTGTTAGGAAGTGAGAATACATTCCAATGTTTTTTGTAGGTAGGGATGAGGTAGAAATTCAATTTTGATCTCACTGAGTGCTGAATCTATCAAAAATGCATATACCAGTATTAGGGGAAATTGTGCTGTGTCTAAAAATGAATATATTGGTGCGAATAATACGCAAAAATGCACTCAAAAGTGTGATTACCAGGAGAATGTGCCCTAAAATGTTGGTGAATTTCCATGAGTTCCTTTTCTTTTTAAGTTTTACCAATTGCTGCAAAATGTGAAGAACTGGATGTAAGACTGGAAGAATGAGAAACAGGAAGAAGCAAAACTGACATCCCCTTCCATCCCTAGCCGCAAGTCCCCCTTGCGTGAGCACATAAGCAAACATCATACATTCAAAACACTCTCTAGGAGTGCAGCACTGTGCATTTGAATCAAATTTAGTCAGACAACAGGACTGTTAAAATTCAATTTTGTAAGCACCTACAGGGAAAAATGGATTGCCAACATGGATTTGTTAAGAGAAAACCTTGCCTAAACCATTTAGCTTCCTTTCTTGACAGGATAAGTGGCTCAGCGTTAAGGTAGTGAGGTAACAGGCTGGAGAGCTGGTGTGATGCAATGCAGTGGTTTTTGATTTATGGTGCAGGGTGCGCGAGAGCTTCTCAGAAGCTTGTAGCTTGGATCCACAGGATCTTTTGGCCCCCAGGTCTCCACTGTTTTCCTGCTTCCCGACATCACTTCTCACACCATTCCAGAGGGTCCCCAAATCTTGAGGGGCAGAATTTGGCAGCATAGAATCATAGAACTATAGAGTTGGAAGGGGCCCTGAGCATAGCTGTCAACTTTTCCCATTTTTTGGCGGGAAATTCCCTTATTCCGAATAGGATTCCTCACAAGAAAAAGGAAAGGCTGACAGCTATGGCCCTGAGGGTCATCAAGCCCAATGGCCTCCAAGGCAGGAATATGCAGCTGTCTCATACAGGGATCGAACCTGCAATGTTATCAGCACCGAGCTCTGACCAACTGAGCTAGCCAAGGGGCTGCAGCTAGGGATGTTAGAAGGCATTGATTTCCATTGAGCATGTGCAGTGCTGTATCCGCTCTGCTGCAGTTCAACCTCGGACAAAAACAACGTAATTCAACTTGCTGTTCCCTGTGGTGCAATTTTATGTAATCAATCATGTTGTCCTTACGTGATTCCAGGTAAACACGATTCAAATGGGTGGGTGGGTCATCACCTGAGGACTGAAAACAACAGTGAATACTGATTGTGTTTGCTGGATTGCTTTCTGTTCTGGACGTGAGATGAATAAGCAAACACCAGCCATTTCTGCTCACATTTCTGTTTCCATCAGAATTCTCAGACAGCGCCAGCGGCAAATGGGTTGATGTAGTAAAACCCTGTTTCAGATGTACAGCTTATGCTCACACTTATCTTACACAATCAGGCAAGCAGAACCTCGATGCAACATAATAATAATAATTTATTATTTTTACCCCGCCCATCTGGCCGAGTTTCCCCAGCCACTCTGGGCGGCTTACAGTCAAATGTTAAAACAATACAGCATTAAATATTAAAAACTTCCCTAAACAGGGCTGCCTTCAGATGTCTTTTAAAAAGAGGATAGCTGCTTATTTCCTTGACATCTGCTGGAAGGGCGTTCCACAGGGCGGGCGCCACTACCGAGAAGGCCCTCTGCCTGGTTCCCTGTAACCTCACTTCTCGCAAGGAGGGAACCGCCAGAAGGCCCTCGGCGCTGGATCTCAGTGTCCGGGCTGAACGATGGGGGTGGAGACGCTCCTTTAGGTATACAGGACCAAGGCCGTTTAGGGCTCTAAAGGTCAACACCAACACTTTGAATTGTGCTCGGAAACGTACTGGGAGCCAATGTAGATCTCTCAGGACCGGTGTTATGTGGTCCCGGCGGCCACTCCCAGTCACCAGTCTAGCTGCCGCATTCTGGATTAATTGCAGTTTCCGGGTCACCTTCAAAGGTAGCCCCACGTAGAGCGCATTGCAGTAGTCCAAACATCACTTTCCCACCTTGTGGCTTCCAGCAACAACTTCTTCCTCTTTGGCAATCACTCATAGTCAAGTAAGATTGTCTTCCTTGAATACGGTCTTAACCGTGTATCTATAAGGGACGGTGGAGGACAATTCTGGATCTGCACATCTTTCCACAGTGGGGACATAGGTTTTCAGGCAGGAGTTGCTCACGGTGAGGGTTTGCCAAACGTGCCATTCTTTTAGTTCGTTTCTCCCTTTCATCCTGTGTTCATGTTTCTTCAAAGTCCATGATGCCTTTGGTAGAGGTTGTTCTCCAATTGGTGCGCTCACAGGCCAGTGATTCCCTCCTTGTCGCTTTACTGCCTTGCGGCTTCCAGCAACTAGAAGCATACAGCCCCTGACAATGAGCAGATAACACAGCCATTGATAATAGTAGCCACTGATCTCTGCATCTCTCAAGATGGAAAGACGATAAAGTCCCGACCAGAGAACAATGGCAGATTAAGTTGATGGATTATGCCGAAATGGCAAAAAATGACCAGAAGAATCAGAAACCAGGAAGACCAAAATTTTAAGAAGGAATGAGAGAAATTTATAATTTATCTTAAAAACCATTGTAAACAGTTAAAATCGTTAGTAGGATTGGAATAACACTTGCAGTTTAATGGTGAATTTTGGATATAATGGAGATGTAAAAGGTTTGGATTATTATAAAAGATGCAGGAGGAAATGACTAGCAATAGGATCCACAAAGGGGAGGAGGGAAGTACAGGAGATTCTTTGGAATCTTGAGCTATAACCAAGAGCTATAACCATCTTAAATGCTGTAACCAGATAATATGACCTTGGAGAGCTGTGATGGGTGTATGTGTGTGTGTGTGTGTGTGCGCGCGCATGTGTGGCTTTTTTGGTGTGTGTGTGTTTTGTGCTGTTTTTTTCCTTTTTCTTTTTGGTTTTTATGGGATGGCATGCAATTTCGTTGCACTTGTATAGAGTTGTGCTTGTACTTGTGCAATGACAATAAATAAATTATCTTTTATGTTGTATGTTGGATATGTGATTGAAAAACTTTAATTTGAAGAACTAAATAATTTTTTTTAAAAAAATAGTAGCCACTGATAGCTTTATCCTACATGAATGTGTGTATTCTTCCTTTAAAGTCACCCAAGTCTGTGGCTATCATGACCTCTTGTGGGAAGGAGTTCCATAGTTTAACTATGCACTGTGTAAATAAATACTTGATTTTCCTTCCCTGAATCTTCTAACATTGAGCTGTCTTGGATGTCCATGAATGGCCATGATATTTGGATGTATAATTCAGCTCAGGAGCTGGAATACAGGGTGGCACAGGATGAAAAGCCGGAAAATAGGGGTTTCATTCAGCAATCACTGGGAAGGGGGAATTTGGAGAGATGTAAGATTCTACCCTGTGCCTAGGCTCAACAGCAGTAGGACAGTGCAAGCCAGTTTCTTTCAAATCCAGATATTGTAAAGTACGATCAAATAACAAACCCGATCAACAATGTGCATTGAAAAATGTGTGAAGTGGGAATGAAAAGGATGTTTCTTTCTTCAGTGGCTTGCAAATTTCTTTCCTCATTCATAGCAAGTTTAAACATGAAAACACTTGTTTTCTTGGAGCTTGAAAGGATGCAAAGT
Organism: Darevskia nairensis; assembly: GCA_034642065.1. Taxonomy (NCBI): domain Eukaryota; kingdom Metazoa; phylum Chordata; class Lepidosauria; order Squamata; family Lacertidae; genus Darevskia; species Darevskia nairensis. The sequence continues at coordinate 188,807 of JAWWNI010000862.1, forward strand.
GTCATGGAGAAATTTTGGTTTCTAGCATCAGTGGGGCTTACATTGGGTTAGTGGGAAAAGACATGCTTGCCCATCAATTTTGAAAAATACATAGGAGAAGCTAGGAAACCAAGCCTAGGCCTTTCTTCTTCCTTACAAAGGCAAAATGACCTCTTTGGAGATGAAAAGGGGGATTGTATCTGTAAGCTCCGGTCCTTCAACATACCTGAAAGGAGGCACCTGTAAGGATGCCAACAGGTTGGCATGCTGAAGAGCAGCAGTCAGAGTCAGAGGTCCAACAGTCCAGGTCAGGAGCCAGCCGCAGCCAGGTAACAGTACCGGGGTCAGGAAAAGCCGAAGTCAGTAACAGTCCAAGTCAAGGCTAGCCGAGGACAGACAGTCGCACAGGGGTCAGGAGTAGCCAAAGTCGGTTCAAGTCAGGAGTCAGGAAAGCCAAGTCACGCACAAGCCAGAAATCAGGATGCCGCAGTCAGGAACAAGCCAGGGGTCAGGAAGCCGAAGTCACGGGAACAGGACGAGCAAGAACGACCATGTGATCCTGCACAGCAGTTGCAGGTGCTGGTGAATGGAGCATCCGGTCTTCCTTAAGTAGCTGGCTCATAACCACGTCTCTTACGAGCTGCAGCTGCCTCTAATTGTTCCCTCTATCTCTCAGCTCTACGCTCTACAGCTGAGAAGGGAGGAGGGGAGGGGGCCCGCTGGCTCCTCTCCTCACAAGGGCCTGATTCTAGCTCGACTTCTTCCTCCTCGAGTTCTGGTCTTTCCACTTCCCTATCTGATCCTTCCTCTTCTGAGGAGTGCTGCCACCAGTCTTCTCCAGGTATAAATTCCTCCATTTCCCCAGATTCTTCCGTGGGTGAAGCCTGGCGGGGGGGGGGGGCGGGCTTGCCACCACTCCTCGTCCAGCTCAACCCGGACAGCACCTACAGGCACAGATGCCATCACAAATCACACGAGCGGTGTATCACATACAGTGTACAGTACTGATTGCACTGGTTAGGGCTAGGGCTGAGCCTATACATGTGCATCCCTTTGTGGATGTTAAGAAGAAGAGCCTGCTGGATCAGGCCAATGGCCCATCTAGTCCAGCATCCTGTTCTCACAGTGACCAACCGGACAGGGGCGGAGGAAGAGGGGTGCAGTGGGGGCGGGGCGCCCCAGGTGTCACCACTGAGGGGGGTGACAACAGGCTGGGCGGCACTCACCACGGGGCCTGCAACGCGCCCGAACCATGCGTCTCTCCTGGGAGTGACGCAGTGGCTTGGGCACCTGCAGTCTTCGCTCTACCCCAAACGGTCCACCCGCAGCCTCCCCCTCAACTGTAGGGCAGCTGAGTGGGAGGAGGCAGGCAGAAACCTCGGAGGCCCCACGGAGTGTCCTGCCCCGGGTCACCCTGCCCCGTGGACGGCTGGCCCCGCCCCTGGGCGCTGGGCATGCACGCCGCTCCAGGTGCCTGATCGGCTTGCTCCACTGCTGCAACAGGATGCCTGTGGGAAACCCAAAAGCAGGATCCAAGAACAAGAGTCTTCTGCCACGCATCATCCCCAGTAGCTTTTATTCAGAGGCATACACCCTGTGACACTGGAGGTAGCACACAACCTTGTATCTTCTCAATGAGAGGTACATAGGGTGGTGACAAAGGATAGGGTCTTTTCAGTGGTGGCCCCTCACCTGTGGAATGTTTTCCCCCAACAGAGGCTCACTTAGTGCCTACTTTGATGATTTCTGGGCCAGCAGAAGACCTTTCGATTTACCTTTTGAAGCAGATTCATAATTTTAAAGACTTTTTGAAATACAATGCCTATGAAATCAAGTCAGTATGAGATCAATATCAATTGTGATCAATGAGTCCCATTGACTTAAACGGGTCTGTTCCATGCAACTTGCTGGGATTTGGGGATGCGTATTAGTTCTACATGGATGATTTCTGATTCTTTGCATTGTATCAATTGACTGTAGCTGGAATGCTGTGCTCAAATCAGAACTACGCTCTTCTCTGATTTGATATACCGGTAGTTTGCTTTTAGGATTTTTGTGCTGCTATCTGATTTTCTTCCCCCCCTGCAGCACATGGATTTTGTTTCCTTTAATTGCTCATTGTCCAGAGTGCTCTAATTATGGGGCTTCTAAAAAACAACTAATAAACAAATATGTATGGTGTAATGAAGGAAGGAAGGAGAGAGGATTTTTTAAACACACACACACACACACACACACACACACACACACACACACACACACACACCTCTGTGCAATAATGATGCTTTAAAAAGATGGCTCCTCAAAGATGGATGGTTGTTCAGTAAGGCAACATAACTTTATTCTGCTAAACTGTTTTCCTGTAACTTCCCTCTCCAAACAGATTATGGAAATAAACTTTATTCCACAAAACTGTTTCCCTATAACTTCTCTCTCCAAACAGATTATAGAAATAAAGTATACACCATCAGCAGCCGGAAAGATACCATAAATAATGGAAAAACCAATACTGTAAAATCCAGGGTGCAATTTCCCCTGGCGATATGAGTAATACCTTGGGTGTTTGGGTGTGCGTTATTCTGTTTTCCGTATCAGTGCTTGATAAAGGACACTGTTGAGTTATCAGCTCCCCTCTCTGCATACAACAAGGAGCTGCCCTCCTAGGGTTAATCTGATTTTTTAAAAATCTTGACCTCACCACCCACCCATATCGCTTTCAAAACCATCCCCAGGAAAACCTGTATCAATAGGATTGCACATGGCATACAAGAGCTAAGTTATTAACCGGCATCCGAGAAACTGATGAGAACTGAAGAGCACCTGGGCCTTTCGCTCCGCATTTGAGGGCTCTCAACTCAAAGCCACCTTTTAACAATTTTCTTCAAAATGGCATGCTTGCTGATTCTGAGCTGAAATGCCTTGCCCTCACTTCACCACTCCGTTTGCAAAATCATTGTAGCTCAGTGACAGTAACTCGGAGCAAGCTGACCCTGCCCTGTGAAATAGTCTTCCTATACAACAGACACCCACTAGCCCCACTCTTCTGGAAACAGTTGAAGACCATTCTTGTTCTGACAAGCTTTCCCAGGTGGATAAATGAGTCCTCACCATTGTGGGATCTAAAACTGCAGTCAAGTACAAAGCGTGTTCTCCCTCTCGGAGAGCACGTGTTGCGGTGGGGGCTAGCAAGCCACCTCCCCTGTAGCTGGGGTGAGTTGGTAGATGGCCACAGCTTGGATTGGACCTGGAGGTGTTGCTGGGGAGATTTATATGTTGTAATTGTGATGGACAGCCCTGCGTCCTATATATTGGTCAGCACGTGGTGCGACCTTCCTCTTGGCTGCGTGCTTCGGATCACCCACCCTCCCTCCCTGTTTTATTAGGCCTCTGCATTGACCTTGCTATTGCCTGTCATGGGGTCTTCTGCTGTTGGGCAGGGGCCTAGTAGGAATTTTTTCATCTGGCGGATTGGCTGGTGCCATTTGGTTTTCGCCTACTACATAGCAACTAGTCACAACTTGTAAGGATGGCGGTTAGGCATTGGTTATGTTGGTTGCTGGAAGGGTGGCCGCCCTCCAAAGTTATGATGGTGATGGGAATTCCGTTAAAGGAATCCAGGGGCTCGACATGCTTTTGTCCGAACCCCCGGTCGGGGGACAGGGCCACGCAGGAGCCCCTGGGAACCTCTGGGGAGAGGGAGGGCTCTGCTCCCAGCCTCCATAACTCTCCCCAGATGGGATTTCCCTTTGCTGACACATGGTCAGCTCTGTCCCATCGGACAGCTAGTCTGAACCAATGCCTACGCAACCACTCACATGATTTGTATTTTAATAAAGTTGTGGCCTAAATTATGCCAAAAACCCAAACAAAAATTATGTCTGAAGTGTGAATTTATTCTGGGGGGGGTGGCTTGGGGACCTCGACACGCAACATTTCTACAGTGGACATACAGGTATTAGGGGATGTTTTGTACCACTCAGGAGAAGACTTCCTGTTTGCTCCTGAGCTGGGATAGATTTCCACTACATGTGATTTGAAGAGGGTGTAGTCTGTTGTACTAGCATGGAGGAGCACATGGCCTCCATGTTCTGATCAGTGTGTCTTCTCCATTTTGTGTTCCTAAGAGTTAGGATAAGTACGGTAACTGCTGACTCGCAGTCACTTGAGACTATTTCCCTTATGGGATAGTTCACCTAGTTATATGTTGTTCTATAAATTAAGTCTGCCTTCAGTGATCTTATTGTGAACTGGATGATTGTAAGTAAACTAGTTTTATGTTGTGTCTATTCTTTTAGGAGGGATATAAAAAAGGGAAACCAGGAATCCTAAATAGTGAGGCTCAGATGAGCCTGCAACTAGCTAACCGCTGTGTCATTTAAAAGGGGGTGGGGGTTGTTTAACAACTCTGCTAAGTTATAGAACTTCTCTAATTTGGATGGTTTTAGTTTTGTTTTAAATATAATTGCTGCCCCCTGCACCCATTTTTAATTGCTCTCAGTGTGTGTTGCCTTGAGATGGTTTAGTAGAAAACAATTAATAAAGCGTGTTCTCCTTCATGGATAGCACGTGTTGCAGTGGGGGCCAGCAAGTCACCCCTCTGTTGCTGGGTGGGATCGTATGGATGGCCACTGTTGTGATTGGACCCTGGGTGTTGTTGGGGAGAATTGTATGTTGCAATTTATTGATGGACAGCCCAGCGGATATATATTGGTGGGCATGCAACGTGATCCCCCTCTTGGCTGTGTGCTTCTGATCACCCGCCCTCCCCCCCCCTATATTTTAGGCCTCTGCGTTGACATGCCTGTCATGGGGTCATCTGCTGTTGGGGCAGGGGCCTGGTAGGAATTTTTCCATTTGGCTGATTGGCTGGTGCCATTTGGTTTTCGCCTACTGCGTAGCAAATAGTCACAACTTGTAAGGTTGCCAGTTAGGCATTGGTTATTATGTTGGTTGGAGGAGGGGTTATGATTGACTGTGTCTGCCCCTCCAATTGTTGCTGGTGTTAGGGGAATTCTGTTAAAGGAATCCAGGGGCTCGATGCTTTTTGTCCGAACCCCCGGTCGGGGGCTAGGGCCGTGCAAGAGCCCTGGGAGCCTGAGGGGAGAGGAGAGGGTCAGACCACCCGGCTCCCTTTATCTCTCCAGAGGGTTTTCCCCTTACTGACGGTCGTCAGTTCTGTCCCCTGTGGGACAGATAGTCTTAACCAATGCCTAAGCAACCACTCACATTGTTTGTATTTTAATAAAGTTGTGGCCAAAATCATGCCAAAAACCAAAACTAAAATTCTGACTGATGTGTGAATTATTTGAGGGGTGGTTTGGGGACCTCGACACGCAAATCAGTAGCAGCAGCAGTAATAATAATAAGGAAAAGCAGTGAGGTGGTCAAGTCTGCAATTTGTTCAGGGTGCTAAAACCAAAAAGGAAGGGCAAGGAGCTCCATATGGATCCCTCCAAAAAGTTTGAATGAGTATCATCATCATCATCATCATCTATAGCCCACCTTTTCTTCATAGTGGAAGAAGAAATCCCCACAATCCTTAAATAGGACCGCAATACCTCAAGGACCACGTTGTAAAGGAACACAATTAATGGGTTAATTCTCCATAAGTCAGGAGAGATGACTCATTCCCCATAATGCACCTGCAGGCATCTTGGTGATTCTCTTATCTGTGTTACTGGGCAGATTTGGCAATTAATTTTTGGCCATTAATTTACATCATACTGTGGGGGGTTCTTGTAGGAGATTGAAGGAGTTGTGGAAGGCTGTCTGTTGGAGCTGCAGATTCGAGTGAAGACTTCTTGAAAAGATCATCTGAGGAAGAAGTTGAAAATTGCCAGACTTCACAACTTTGGAAAACTCTTATCAATTGCAAGACTTTGCAAGCAACTGAACTAAGAACTTAGCTGTGGACTTTAACGCAGCAAGGACTTGAAGCAAAAAGCTCTCTCTGGACTCAGAGAGAGACTACCTGTAACATCTGTAAACATCTGTATGTATAGGGGTGAAAAGTATTTTTCTGTTCTTATACTGTAAACCACCCTGTGATCCTCAGATGAAAGCTGGTATATAAAATTAATTAATTAATTGCTAATAATAACAATAAAACAACAACAACAACAACCCTATGAGGTAGGTTAAGCTGAGAGGCAGCAACTGGTCCAAGGTCACCCAGTGAACTTAAAGTCAAAGTGAAGATTCAAGCCCTGGTCTCCCAGGTCAGAGTCCAACACTCTAACCACTACACCACACTGGATTCAATGTAAGCAAGTATAATGTGGTGCACAGTGAGCAAGAACAATAATTCCCAACTTCACAGGTGTACTAAAATGGGATCTGAACTTGTAATGACTGAACAGAAATGTAACCTTGGGGTCTTGGTGAATAGTTTGGTGATGATGACCAAGATTGAGGCAGCCGTAAATAAGGTATGATATGGTCAGCTTTATTTTCATTTCCTTTCAATTCCTTTCCACATGAACCCTTGCATGGAAGTTGCCCTTTTCACCCTTACCACACGCTGGGTCCACATCTTCACTGAGCTAGGCACCAGTGCTATGATTTTTGTCGCAGCTGCAGCGAGAATAGTTTCACTTTTGTCGGTCTCACCAAGCCGTGAGAAAGCAGCCTTATCTTTCCTTACATGGAATGTTTATCTTTTACCAGGGGCATAGCAATGGGGGAGCGGGGGGGCGGGCCGCCCGGGTTCCACCCCAGAGGGGGGTGACACTTTTTTTTAAGAAAAAAAAAATTTTTTTAAATTTTTTTTTTTAATTTTAACTTCATTGAAAAAAAAGATATAATAGACACACACACAACCCCCCACACCTCACAAAGTGGCACCATCAGAGGGGGGGTGACACTTTTTTATTTTTTTATTTTTTAATTTTTTTATCATTTTTTATTATTTTTTATTATTTTAACTTTATTGAAAAAAAAGAGATAATAGACACACACACACACAAAACCCCCACACCTCGCAAAGTGGCACCATCAGAGGGGGGTGACACTTTTAAATTTTTTAAATTTTTTTTTAAATTAATGTGGTGGGGGGTGACAAAAAAAAATTCCGCCCCCGGGTACCACCTGGGCTTGCTACGCCTCTGTCTTTTACTGTACTGTTGTAATTCTAGCCTTTGGGCTATACTCTTCTAGCTAGACCTCGAGCTGGAAAGATGTCTTTATGGCAGCTCTGCCTAATGAGCTGGCAGCAGGGAATATCTCTGCACTATTAATGCAATAAATAGTTTTAGCCTTATTTATGGCTTGTGTGTGTTGTTCTTCATGCTGGGAACAATGACATATTACTGCACCACCAGACTCTCTGTAGCCGGGGATGTGCTCTGGTTTGGGGCAGTCTCACAAACTGCCCCAGGCGGGGTACATGATGACAACCAGAAGCCCAAGGTCTTGCTCCTGGTGAGCCACCATTCGTTCAGACCCCATGAGTACATATGAACAATTAAGGTTTTTTTTGTTGTTGTTGTCTAATATGCACCACTTGTTTACGTTGAAATGCAGTTGCCATTTTACCACCCATTCACGCAAACTAGAAAGGTCCTTTTGGAGCTCTTCTCGGTCTCTTTTAGTTTCAACGACCCTGAACAATTTAGTTAATAGAAAAACGAAAAGTGCGACAAAAAGGGAAATGCGTTGCTAGGCTATTGCTGCCACCAAAACAAAGCCAAGCTTTGCTCCATGATGTTGCAAGGTTTATGTCCATATTCCACACACGCACACACCACAAAAAGTGTAGGACAAAAAAGGTAGAGATTAGACGCAGCCGTCCATTGTTTTTCACTTTGTTACTTTTGTCTAATACTTCAATTCATAGATGTTCTGAGCATTCAAAGTCTGACAATGAAAGAAAAGGCTACATCCCGCTATGACACTGCTATTAACTGTAGTGTTAATAGTAGTGCTGTTGAAGCAAACCCAAAGAATGGGGAAGGGGTTGTACAGATCTCTTGTTCATCACTGAGCAGCCGCCGATGTTAACATGACCTTCCTCTAAAAGCGTTGGCTCTCTCTCTCTTTAAGAAGGAAATGCTTAAATAGGAAATAAAGTTCCTTGGCTTCCTTCAGTATCTGCAAGGTACCTGGTGCAATTTTCATAATATTTGCTTTATATTATTTACTTATTTTAAATTAGGAATGGGTGGATCAGCTGATTTGAGGTCCATGGTCAATTGTGCTTCTTTGTTTTGTCCCATTTATGGATTAACCTTTGAATTAAACAAAAACCTCTTCTTAACTTTTTTTTTAGGTGTCTAACTTAAATTAGATACAAATTCCATCTCATTGCAGCTGTTTCTACACATATCTTTATCCTAAAATGTGCGTTTTTATACATTTTAGTACAGTCGTACCTTGGTTCTGGAACGCCTTGTGACTTGAATGTTTTGGTAACCGAATGCCACAAACCCGGAAGTGAGTGTTCCGGTTTGCGAACGTTCTTTGGAAACTGAACTCCGATGCGGCTTCCATGGCAGGAAGCTCCTGCAGCCAATCAGAAGCCATGCCTTAGTTTTCAAATGTTTTCAGAAGTGGTACGGACATCCGGAAAGGATTCCGTTCGAGAACCAAGGTACCACTATATATTTTTTTAGCCAAGAAGTAGCTCTCCTGACTGGTGTCTGTTCTCTCCTGCCTCCTACTCTGCATCCCTTCCATAGGTGTCAGGAGACGGTCCTGCAAGTAGCTGGGACTTTAAAGGTAATAAACAGCACCTTGGAGTGCATTAGTCCAGGGATGTTGAACGTGTGGGCCTCTGTTTGTTGTTGGTCTTTAGCTCCCACCATCCCTGACCTTTGTCCATGATAGCTGGAGCTGATGGGAGTTAAAGTGATAGGATTTTCTTTATGTATGCCACAACAGCAGCCAGAATCTTATTAGCTAAAAACTGGAAGTCAGAGGAACTACCAACGATAGAAGAATGGCAGATGAAAATGATGGACTATATGGAACTTGCTGAGCTGACCGGGAAACTTCATGACCAGAGGGAGGAAGCGGTGGAAGAAGATTGGAAGAAATTCAAATTATATTTTAAAAAAGTACTGTAAGATTAAAGAGTAGAAGTAAGCTGGAAGACAATTGAGGCTGTAGAGGTAGAAGATAGATATAAGATTTATGACTGTTGGAATTAATGTAAATGACCTTAGATAAGAAGAGATATTGTGTTAATTAACTAAAAAAGGGTTAAAAGATGTCAAGAAATTACTAAAGATGATATACAAGGAACGCAGGAAGGGAGGACAGGAGGAAGTCAACCTACAATGACAGGAAGGATGATTAGGTGAAAAGGATGTATGTTTGTTTTTCATGTTTATTATTGTTGTGTTTTTTATGTTTGTTTATTGATTTTTTTTGATGTTTTCTTTTATTTGTTAAAATCTAATAAAAAAATTTGAAAAAGAAAAAAAAGTCCAACAGCACCTGTCACAGTCACAGGTTAGTCATATACCCTGCTTTATAGGCAATAAAGTCAGACAATTTTTTAAAATACCTTTTTTGGTAAAAGAAAGAAAGAAGGTTTATGCCACTTCTGCATCCCATGTTTTGTTAGCCCAAAAATGGAAAACGAGTGAGGTCCCAACTAAAGAAGAATGGCAACTTAAGCTGATGGAATATGCGTAGCTCATGGACTTAACACGTAGAATAAGAGAACAAGAAGAACATAAGTTTAGAGAAGATTGGAAAATGTTTATTGAATATATAGGGGGGGAATTGTGTGCCCTTGAAAACGTTGGCAGCATTAAGATAAATTCAGCAGTGTAAATAAGTTTTGATGGATGTAATAATGGAATACTGAATGGTTTAGTTTCCCTAAAGTATGCAGGGATTTATGATATGAAAAAAGAATGATGGAAAGAGAAGAAAGGAAGCCATTGATATTTCAAGGATGTGAGTATTCTAAATTGTAAAACAGAAAATTAAATATATACATGAGTTTGGCCAAACTGCGAGAGGCAGTGAAGGATGGGGTCACGAAGAGTTGGACACGACTGAACGACTGAACAACAACATATATATATGAGAAAGTCCGACACATTTTCTCTTTTAGGAACAAGGTGCTAAGAAGAGTGTTTATGCTCAGGCAAAGTCTCACTCTAGAAGAGGAAACCAATAGTACCTGGAAGGTCACAGGCTCTTCTGCTATGAAATCCCCCGCCCCCTGTTCCAATACTCTATTTACATATGCAATATAAACCTTTTATTTTGGGGGGGAGGGGAAGCTATTTTAGAAACAATATTCAGAAGCACAGTTATTACTGTTCTGTTCCTAACGTATCGCGCGTAGCATCTGTGTGCTCGATGATGCTACCCCTGTCCGCCCTCCCTCCTGCCATATGGCATCACCAGTTTGACTCACTTCCTGCAGCCACCTGCTTTTGGTGTCTCTCTTGGCTCCTGCTAATTTTACCCAGGCGGGTGAACGTCACGTAACGGGAGAACATTCAAACGCAGCTGAGATGAGCTCTGCGAGGGAAGCAGGGTGGGAAGGAGGAGAACGAAAGCAGGAGATGCTCTCGGCATGCGCGCGCGCACACACACACACACAGCCCAGCGGTGGAGCCTTTGGCTGAACCGAGGACACACAAGGAAGGCAAGGTCCGGGAGGCGCTGGTTACGGTCAGGTGTCAAATCAAATCAAGCCTTTATTGTTCACGGTAAATAGCCAGCATTAGGGAAGCAAGGTAAGAACATAGAACAAATAGAGAAAAGTTGTTTTCTGCTGCTCCTGAGAAGAGGACACGGAGCAATGGATTCAAACTACAAGAAAGAAGATTCCACCTAAACATTAGAAAGAACTTCCTGACACTAAGAGCTGTTCGACAGTGGAATTTGCTGCCAAGGAGTGTGGTAGAGTCTCCTTCTTTGGAGGTCTTTAAGCAGGGGCTTGACAGCCACCTGTCAGGAATGCTCTGATGGTGTTTCCTGCTTGGCAGGGGGTTGGACTGGATGGCCCTTGTGGTCTCTTCCAACTCTGCGATTCTATGAACACATAAGCCAGATGCATATAACAGAGCAGGGGGAAACAAAATGAAATAAAGTAAATATTAGTAGCATTTGTTGTTGTTCAGTCGTTCAGTCATGTCCGACTCTTCGTGACCCCATGGACCAGCGCACGCCAGGCACGCCTATCCTTCACTGCCTCTCGTAGTTTGGCCAAACTCATGTTAGTAGCTTCGAGAACACTGTCCAACCATCTCGTCCTCTGTCGTCCCCTTCTTCTTGTGCCCTCCATCTTTCCCAACACCAGGGTCTTTTCTAGGGAGTCTTCTCTTCTCATGAGGTGGCCAAAGTACTGGAGCCTCAACTTCAGGATCTGTCCTTCTAGTGAGCACGCAGGGCTGATTTCTTTAAGGATGGATAGGTTTGATCATCTTGCAGTCCATGGGACTCTCAAGAGTCTCCTCCAGCATGGACTGCAAGAAGATCAAACCTATCCATCCTTAAAGTATAGTAGCATAGAGTGAAGCAAAATGGGAAACAACCAGGGGTTTTTTCCCCAGCCGGAGCTCATTGGAGCTCAGCTCCGGCACCTCTCAGATGGGCACCACTGCCATTCTAAGAGAACAAGGGAGGTGTTCATGGTGAGCTCCAGCACCTCTTTTTCAGGAAAAATAGCACTGGCAACAACATTTTTAAAGCTGTAAGGTAAAGGACCCCTGGATGGTTAATTCCAATCAAAGGTGACTATGGGGTTGCGGTGCTCATCTCGCTTTCAGGCCGAGGAAGCTGGCGTTTGTCCACAGACAGCTTTCTGGGTCATGTGGCCAGCAGGATTAAACCGCTACTGGCACGCAGAGGACCGTGATGAGTACCAGAGTGCACGGAAACGCCGTCTACCTTCCCGCCGCAGCGATACCTATTTATCTGGTGTGCTTTCGAACTGCTAGGTTGGCAGGAGCTGGGACAGAGCAACGGGAGCTCACTCTGCCGCAGGGATTCAAACCGCCAACCTTCTGATGGGCAAGCCCAAGAGACTCAGTGGTTTAGACCACAGCGCCACAGTACTGAGAGTGATAGGTTAGGATTAGGTGTTAAAATGCAAAAGCTTAAGTGGCCTTTCAAGTCTGAAAGGGGGGGAAATACCTTGAAATTTATTTATTTATTTATTTAAATGGGTTTTTTCCCAGCTGTCCATGACATTTTAGTGTGTGGAGAGTCCTGAGGGCCACATTTAGCCCCCAGGCTTGAGGTTCCCCACCCTTAGCTGTTCTAAGACATGTTGCTGTCTGAGGCAGATGGAGGAGGAGGAGGACAAGACAGGGAGTGAAGAAGGAGCTGTGAGTGGAGAAGCCCCCTCTTTTTATCCTTTGGAGCCCCTGGGAAACCCAACAAACCTGCTTGTTTCTGGAACTGGGTGTGGAGAGGGCAGCTGAATGGGACACGGTTGTGGGCACCCTGAGGAAGTATTGTCCACCTTGGGCCTGACCGTAAAAAATCAAGTCTAGAATGAGAGACTATGGTGATGTTCTCTGTTTCCTGGAACTCTTCTCATTGTGAGACTTTTGTGGGCAAGATGAGAGTTTGTTTGGACCCTGGAGGCTGAAGGGTGTGTGTGTAAGAAGGAAAATGAATTGATACAGTGGTACCTTGGTTCTCAAATGCCTTGGTACTCAAACAACTTGGAACCCAAACACTGCAAACCCGGAAGTAAGTGTTCTGGTTTGTGAACTTTTTCGGAAGCTGAACGTGCTCTGTTTTGAGTGTTATGCTGAGGTCTGTCTGTTTTTGCTATTTATTTTGCGTTTTTGTTTTTGCAGCTTTTTTGTTTTGTTCTTGTGACTGTGTGGAACCCAGTTCAGCTACTGATTGATTAATCCATTTTGCATTACTTTCTATGGGAAAGCTTTGGTTTTGGAACAGCCTTCCGAAACAGATAAAGTTTGAGAACCAAGGTACTACTATATTGATTTGTGTGTGTGTGTGTGTGTGTGTGTGTGTGTGTGTGTGTGTGTGTGTGATTAACTTTTTATAATGTAAAATTTTTATTTGTAACTGTGTATTTTTTAAATATTTTGTTTAAGTTGTCTGCTTTTGCTTCTTTTTTTGTACACTGCTTGGAGATATTTTAAATCTATTAAGTGGTATAGAAATTAAAAAAGCAATAAATCACTGAAATAGCCAATGGAGGTGACTCTCATCCCTGCAATTCCAGCGACATTTGTGCATCACGGCTCTGAAACTCTAAAGTTTCTGCAAATCAAAATAGTTCTAGATTTTGTAATATATATAGAAACGACACTTCATTTATGACATGTGAAATTGGAAACATCTTTTTCATTATTAAGCACAAACACACACAACAACAACAACAGAGATTCCCCTTAAAAGAAAAAGTCATTATTTGTAACGGAAATTGAGTGGAGGTTTGCTTCTCACCCTTTTTATCTGAGAGGGTTCTCATAAATTCTTTCTACTGCAGGCTGTGCTGTTGACAGCTTGCTCAAGAAATAAATGAGATTTCCGAGCATTCATTAGACCACGAGTCGCAGACCAAATACTGATATGATGCCATTGCACACGAGTTTCTGAGTGAAAACAAGGAAAGAACCAGGTAAACTTCCTTTGTTGTTGCTGTAAGAACTGGGAGAAACGAGATACAGAATTGATTATAGAGCTCAGGATTTGTTTGCAAAATATATTGGATTTTCAGTTACAAAACCGAGAACACTAAAATACCCAGAGCAAGTGAAGGAATTCTGTTTGGCTGAAGAAATTGTATACAGAGTGGTGCGGGCTCAGTGCTAAAATATATCCAAACATCTGCTCCAAACTCTGGGCTAAAGAAAACAGATTTATGCAACCCTTATACACATGAGGGAGGAGGAAATTGTATAAATTTGGATAACTTATTCTGCTTCTGTTAGGCCACATTCCCACCATAGCTTTAAAGTTCTGTGATACCACTTTAATCAGTAATGGCTTCTCCCAAAGAATTCTGGGAGCTGTAGTTTGTTAAGTGTGCTGGGAGTTTTTAGGAGGACACCAATTCCCTGTCCCTGAGCTACAATTCAGAGTGGTTTAACAATCAATCGCTCTGCATGGGGAGCTCTGGGAAGGGTGTAGGGGTCCGCAGCTCCCATAATTCTTTGGGGAAAGCCATGACTGTTTAAAGTGGCATCATAGCACTTTAAACATAGGGTGTGAATGTGGCCTTAGTTGTAGAGAGGGACAAGCAGCTACTCCTTCCTGCAGCAGCCTGTAGTAGTTGCAGCTTCTGAACTGTCTTCAAGGGCAGCCCCAGAGTGCAATGCAGTAGTCCAGTCTGGAAATTAAACACACACTGCTGACAGATTTCTTGATAAAATTGGGCTGCAGGGCTGGCTCAAGACATTTTGCTGCCCAAGTTTAGCATGATGGGAATGAACCTATAGGAGCCCTCTCTGGTCTTTGACCGCAATAAAGATTGATTGATTGATTGACCTATGGCAGGAATGTCCAAAAGGTAGATCTACTGGTAGATCACTGGACGTCTGCGGTAGATCACTGGTAGATCATTGGCTCCCCCCAAAGAAGCTGAACAACTGTGGCTCCCCTAAAAAAGCTCAACATTTCACCTCCTCCCTGAAAAAGCTCAACAACTTTGACCTGAACCCAAAAAAGGGGGTAGGTCACTGCCAGTTTTTAACTCTGTGAGTAGATCGCAGTCTCTTGGGAGTTGGCCACCCCTGACATATGGGAGCCTCAAGCTCAAACATTGTCCTCACCCCTTTCCTCCTCCAGTTTGGCCACAGGGAAGCTTCTGGTTTTGCTTAACCACATCTTCTTGTGTCATCCAAACCAATAAACTGTGGTTAGTGTTAACCATGGTTTACTTCTAACAAGTAGATTTCAAATTAACCACAACTGACATCGACCACAGTTTGTTGAACTGAAAAGCACCAGAAACAGTGGTTTGGCAAAACTGGAAGTGAAGCTTTTCAGGACACATTCTCATGGTCCTACCAGAGAAGGAGAGGAGGAAGGAGTGTGAGAGCTCTTGATCAAGTTCATGCTAATGTATGATGAAGCATGGTATATAACTGCAGTAAGAAAAGTAATGGATTGTTTTTTAAAAAAAAATTAAGAAGATTTGATGTCTTAGCGAAGTATTTTAAAAATAGAGAAAGAATAAGGACAGTTGTGATTGTGATGAAAGAGCTGATTATACAGTAACAGCTCAAAGGCAATGATCCAAGTGATTTAGAGTGGATTGTCTCAGTGACTCAGGGTAGCTATGGAAGCATTCCTTTTTAATATTCTCATTTGAAAATAATGCAACACACTCCTTAACTGTAAACTTTTTTAAAAAAAAAACACAACCCACAACAATTATGCTTAATTAACGTGTTATCATCTTCATGAGTGATTAATGCTAACTGCCAGTATATTTTTTAATGATGGAGATTATATCCTTATATACCCTCATTCAGAAAATGCGTCATCATTATACGTAAGCTCCATAGGCTGGCTTGATTGGGGTGTATAAGGTCAGGTATATAAAAACAAGCACTTGCTTAAAAAAAAAGACACACTGGGTGCTGCACATATGTAAAAATACTTCTGGTTCTCCTGAATCCTCAACCCCACTGGCGATTCTCAAACTGTGATGCTTTCATAGAATCATAGAATCTTAGAGCTGGAAGGGAACCAAGGGTCATCTAGTCCAACCCCCTGCAATGCAGGCATCTCAACTGAAGCATCCATGACAGATGGCCACCCAACCTCTGCTTTAAAACCTTCAAGGAAGGAGAGTCCACCACCACCAGTGGGAGTCTGTTCCACTGCCAAACAGCTCTTACTGCCAGAAAGGTTTCTCGAATGTTTAGTCGGAATCTTGTAACTTGAAGCCATTGGTTCAAGTCCTACCCTCCAGAGCAGGAGAAAGCAAGCTTGCTCCCTCTTCCATGTAACACCCCTTTATATATTTGAAGATGGCTATCATATCTCCTGTCAGTCTTCTCGTTCCCAGGCTAAACATACCTAGCTCCTTCAAGCGCTCCTCATAAGGTTTAGTTTCCAGACCCTTGATCATGTTGGTCACCCTTCTCTGCACACGTTCCAGCTTGTCAACATCCTTCTTAAATTGCCGTGCCCACAATTGGACACAGTATTCCAGGTGTGGTCTGAGCAAGGCAGAATAGAGTGGGACTATTACTTCCCAATTACTGCCAACCCAGCAGTTCGAAAGCACGTGAAAATGCAAGTAGATAAATAGGAACAGCTCTGGCGGGAAGGTAAACGGCGTTTCCGTGTGCTGCTCTGGTTCGTCAGAAGCAGCTTTGTCATGCTGGCCACATGACTCGGAAGCTGTATGCCGGCTCTCGGCCAATAAAGCGAGATGAGCGCCACAACCCCAGAGTCGGACACGACTGGACCTAATGGTCAGGAGTCCCTTTACCTTTACCTATTACTTCCCTTGATCTGGACACTAGACTTCTGTTGATGCAGCCTAGAATAGTATTAGCTTTCCCCCCCTGCTGCATCACACTGTTGACTCATGTTAAGTTTGTGGTCCACAAAGACCCCAAGATCCTTTTCACATGTACTGCTATAAGCCAGATGTCCCCCATCCTATATCTGTGCATCTGGTTCTTCTTGCCTCTCAAACTCAGATTTCCTGACTATGACCCACTTGTACTGCACTGAGCTCCAGCACACATGCTGGATTGGGGGAAAATCCTGTCTGAAATCCTGAAGAGACACTGCTACTCAGTGTAGACCATGTTGAGCTAGCTGAATCAAATGTATATGGCAATTTGCTAAGGTGAGCGAGACTGAGCCAGTGCAAAGAAGTATGAAGAGCAAATGGTCTATCATGCATTGTGATTTTTGAGGGGATATTTACTGAGAACTTTCATGGGTGCCATGGGAGGGGACACACTCAGTTCCGGCACCTCTCAGGTGGACACCATTACCATTATAAAAGAAGAAGAAGAAGAAGAAGAAGAAGAAGAAGAAGAAGAAGAAGAGTTTGGATTTGATATCCCGCTTTATCACTACCCAAAGGAGTCTCAAAGCGGCTCACATTCTCCTTTCCCTTCCTCCCCCACAACAAACACTCTGTGAGGTGAGTGGGGCTGAGAGACTTCAAAGAAGTGTGACTAGCCCAAGGTCACCCAGCAGCTGCATGTGGAGGAGCAGGGAATCAAACCCAGTTCACCAGATTATGAGCCCACTGCTCTTAACCGCAACACCACACAAGGGAGATGTTCAGGGTGAGTTCTGGCACCTCTTTTTCTAGAAAAATAGCACTGGGCACACTGATGCCCACAGGCACCATGTTCCTGACCTCTTATTTAAGCATTCAAACTTGAAAAGTAGAACGTTAAGTGGATGATCAATAAGTCTACCTCCAGGCCACAAATACTCTCGCAGCCCGAGACACCATCTTCTGCCTTTGGGCTAGACTCAAGCTCATAGACAAGCTGCCCTGAATCCCTTGAGCTCTCTGAGCACAGCCACAAGAAAACCCAATTAAAACTGCTTGAGCTGGAAGAGGATCTTATTTTCCTGCTGGCGCACACAAGCAGGCATCACAAATATCTCTCTTTGCTCCGAAACTCCTTGTCTCCTTGGAATGACCCTGTTTGCATACCAATAAAAGAGCAGGTTGTGCCAACGCTCAGCTGCCTCCAAGCAATGTAAAGGAAATGTTTTCTGCTAAGCAGGGCCTTTGGGAGGTCTAATATCCGCTGAAAACAACCCATTATGTGTAATTAAGGTGTCAGCTCTTGGGGAAGGGAATGTACCTTGCCTGCCCTGAAAGTGTGCTGCATGTTCTGCCGGGAATATCTGGAAATGAAAGAGAATGCCGGTGCTGAATAGTTTTGAGTTGCAAGGGATCTCTGGAGCCCATCTAGTCCATCTAGCTAATTTGAGCTGGGGTGAGCAAGCTATACAGGCATATCTTGTGAACTCTCCTTCCTTGGAGGAGAGTTTGGGTGGCCATCTGCCACAGATGCTTCAGCTGAGATTCCTTCATTGCAGGGGGTTGGACTAGAAGACCCTTGGGTTCCCTTGCAACTCTGCAATCCTGTGATTCTATCTTCAGCTGAAGCAGGATTGGAGGATTAATGGCATCTGCACCTAGCTGAGCCGGGAACCTGCTGGCTGAGCTGGAGATCCGCTTGCTGCATCCTAAGCCGATCACCCCCAATGGATCTTGCCCCTTAAATCAAGTTTCTGCTCTGATCTCTAATCCTGGGTCTGATCATTGCCCCCATCTGCTCTCAGGGTGGAGGGAGAATCATTTCTGAAGTCAGTTTGCTTTCTTAAGCGGTCTGAAGATGGCACAGTACCAGAGACAGATCAGGAGGGGCCTGTCTCATTCAGCCTTTGTTTGTTCATCCTGCTCCCATTAAAACATAATGAATCCTTTCCTCTATTATGGCGGCCTTTTCCTCTTTGTACCCTGACACAGCTATTTTAGCTGTTCTGGTGTCCTCGCAAAATTGGTCTCTGGCAAACATACTTCATCCCCTCGCTTTTGTAGGTTAATGCAATTATGGGTCACCAATAACACAGATACAAAAAGCCAGGTTGCCTACTCTTTTGATGAAAATCAAAAGGCAACAACACGTTCTCAGTAGCCAGCTAATTACCGTGAAAGAGGAATGCGTGTGCTGTGAACAATAATGTGGTGTGGAATTAACGCTAATGGATGCCATATAGAATATGCAAGATGAGTTTCACATTAAGCAATGCCAAGGAAAGGGAGCCTGGGGATAATGGGAGAGGCGCCCATTCCATAATTTAACCACTGTGGTGTGTTTTTTTAAGTCGAAGTAGTTACTTCTTCCTTTGTGGGTGCTTTCAAAGGAGGAGGAGGAGGAGGAGGAGGAGACAACTATTGCATCCTGTCAGCTCAAAGATTACCATTAGGGCAATGGAATTCCCTCTCTTCTCTCTGCATGCCACCCACTCTCTATGGCAGGGGTCAGCAACCTTTTTCAGCCGTGGGCTGGTCCACCGTC
Organism: Darevskia nairensis; assembly: GCA_034642065.1. Taxonomy (NCBI): domain Eukaryota; kingdom Metazoa; phylum Chordata; class Lepidosauria; order Squamata; family Lacertidae; genus Darevskia; species Darevskia nairensis. The sequence goes on from JAWWNI010000862.1 coordinate 207,754, forward strand.
CCTCAGATCATATATTTTGGGGGGGGGGGGATGAACGAATTCCTATGCCCCACAAATAACCCAGAGATGCATTTTAAATAAAAGGACACATTCTACTCATGTAAAAATATGCTGATTCCTGGACCGTCCATGGGCCGGATTGAGAAGGCGATTGGGCCGCATCTGGCCCACGGGCCTTAGGTTGCCTACCCCGGCTCTATGGGGAGCTGCCTTCGGGCACCAGACCCATTGGCAGACCAGCTCTGTGTTACAAAGGTGTCTGCAAGTGTCACACGAAGGCTGGCAACATCAACCCCGCCATGTGGGATTCCCTTGCAGATGACTGCACTGCCTGGAGACAAGACAGTCAAGTCATGCATTCACAGCAGTGACCAGAGGAGAAATGGCTGCTGGGAGGAGCGCAGAGAGAAGAAACGCCATGGTGCACCTGCAGCAGCACAACCGGGCGCCTTCATCTTCCCCAGCTGCAACAAAACATGTCTCTCCTGCATTGGTCTCTATAGCCACAGCAAACACAGCTGCCTCCCAACAGTATGACTTCACCCCCAAAGGTGCCCTCCTCCATTGTCTCCCGAGACAGAGGGATGCCAGCAACAACCATGAGCTGATCTGCTTGATTTTGTTGTGAGCCATCTAGGGATATTATTAGTTTATTAAATTCTTGAAATGCTAAGACCAGTAACGATGGACAAAGTTTGTCTACTGCTGCTGCCAAACCTTTCCTGCAGTGCACAGTGTTCTAGATTACACTCTGTTCATGTGAGGCAAGGCTGAGATCTAGAAGGAATGTTCTGTGGGAATATCAGTGCTCTTTCCCCATTCCACATACAGAAGCTCACTGAAGTGGTAACTGAATCTTTCTTCCAGTTATGCTGACAGGATAGGACCCCCCACTTCACCTGAGGCAGGAGACTAGTTGGGGGTGGAGGGTGGCCAGGACAGGCGATATAACACCCACAGCTCTGCCCCCCAACAGAGGGGAAAGGAAGAACTGCCCAAGGGACGTTTGCTGTTTTAGGTGGTTGTTACATTTGTCTAATGGTAGGGCCGGTCTTTCTGTAGTAACTGCAGCTTTTCCTTGTCAATTGGTGTTTATCAGCTAATTCCTCTTTTAATTCTCCCCCTTGGGCTGCACTAGAACAATATGCTCAGAATAAGCGAGATGTTTAATATTTTTTGTCAGAACACTACTAATTTTAGAAATGCCTATTGACCAAATGCACTCTTCTAACCCGCTGTGTCCTGCTGGAGATAACTACATCTCGAGCGCTGATGAAGCATGTGGTACAACTCCAATCTATTCCTCCGAAAAGGAAACAGAAATTAATGAAGGGTGTTGGCGTAAAATATGGATTGCCTTTTAACGTTAAGTGGCTCAGCATGGGAAGCATTGATGGTTTGATTGTTGCCTTTTCATATGTACAGCATTCTCTGCAGTTCTGGTCAGTGATAAATTGACCGTTGGGTGAAGTTAGTGGCTGAGATAATTTTTAAGGCTCAGTGTGAGGGCAGGGGCAATAAAATATATTTAACTACAACTGGGGGGGGGGGTGCAATCCTTTTTTAAAAAATAATTGTGCCCTAGGTCAAGTCCAAAATGCTGAAGTGTCCACTACGGGAAATATTTTGTCCACAGTAAATACCTTGAGGTTGTTTGGAGCCTGAGGAAAGCTTTGGGGGCATTTTAGTTGAGAGAAAATGCGAGGAAGATGTGACGTGATGGAAGAAGAAGAAGAAGAGTTTGGATTTGATATCCCGCTTTATCACTACCCAAAGGAGTCTCAAAGCGGCTCACATTCTCCTTTCCCTTCCTCTCCCACAACAAACACTCTGTGAGGTGAGTGGGGCTGAGAGACTTCAAAGAAGTGTGACTAGCCCAAGGTCACCCAGCAGTTGCATGTGGAGGAGCGGAGACGCGAACCTGGTTCCCCAGATTACGAATCTACCGCTCTTAACCGCTACACCACACTGTAGTGCTTTTTTATCTAGGAAAAATAGATGTAACAACCATGAAATTGTTACAGGAAGTGCCACACTTTTAACCAACAACAACAAAAGAGCTGCTGGTACTGCGTACCCCTGAGTACCTCCTGGGGGGAAGTACTGTAGACATGTATAAAATTCTCCATGGAATGGAGAAAGTGAATAGAGGAAAAGTTTTCTCATTTTCTCATGCTGCTAGAACTCATGAACACCCGATGAAGCTGAATGTCGGAGGATTAAGGACAGACAAAAGAAAGTTCTTCTCACAGTGCACAGTTGAAGTACAGAATTGGCTTCCACTGATGTCTATTGATTTGGATGGTTTTACAAGAGCATCAGACAAATTCATGGAGGTAACAGCTAACAATGGCTCTGAGCCCCAATGACTGTGCTCTGCCTCCCCAGATGGAGGAAGTATTTTTCTTGATATCAGTTTCTGGAATTTGCAGGAGGGATGAGTGCCGTTGCTCTCAGATTCTGGTTGCTGGTTTCCCAGGGGCATCCGGTTTGCCACTGTGAGAACAGGATGCAGGAATAGATGGACCACTGGCCTGACACAACAGTGGTCTTCTTATGTTCTTATTGTGGAAGTGTGATTTAACTGTGTGCCCACACATGAGAGAGAGCATAGGCCTAAGTCTTAGTTAGGTGCTAAGAATAAACGCAACTGCAATGGCCCTTGTGGTCTCTTCCAACTCTATGATTCTAGGTGCCTACTGTTTCTTTGCAAAGGAGGAGGATAGAACCAGAACAGGTGGAGGTCTTCCAACTGCCTTCTCGTCAGAAAAGCAATTGTGACAGCAGAAACCTCTTCTGAACCAAAGTATGACACGTTGTGGTTTAGTTAGGTGCTGTTTGTAAAACCGCAATGCTGAAGGGCTGACCTCTTTGTAAACCCTTAGAATACCTGGACCATATCTGGCGTAACGACACCATATTAGTTTATGGAATTCAGTGCTATAATATGGTTAGGCACATTTGCTGATCACACACTTTCCTAGTTAATAGTGATGCGGGAGGTCATACATTTCCGTGTTTGCTACAATGGTATAAATGCTTTGTGCCCGCTGTGTCCGGGGCCCGGTTCCTTTTGGAGTGATGCAGACCGGGACTCTGGACTGCAGCCAGAATAAACTCTGCTTTACCTTTCTACCCGCTGTCCCTCATTTTATTGGCCAGGAAAGGACGACATTTTTGAACCTTTGCTCCGGTTAATAGGTCTATCCATGGGACTACTGGCCATTGATTTATACTACAAATCAGGAAGAACTTGCTGGCTTCCAGAGCTTCTCAACAGTGGAAAAGGATTCCTCAGAAAGTGGTTGACTCTTCTTTGCTAGACATTTTTTTAAGCAGAGGTTGTATAACCACCTATAACCAGTACTAGGGGGTTGGTCTAAATGCCCTTTGAGGTACCTTTCAGCCCTATGGTTATATCAGCTTTCCTCCGTCTGGTGACCTCCAAATGTTGTTGGACTACAAACAGCAAGGCTGCTTTCAGATGCCTGTACATGTCCACCAATGCTTGTCCTTTAACAGAGATATCAGTGGTCAGAATTTAATTGCTATGTGTGTGTCTTAAGATTGAACTTTAGCTTTTAGATACCACACATGCGTCTTGATTTTGCTTTGTGAACAGCATGATGAGCCGCCCATTTATCTTGCTTATTTTTTATGATTTAGTTTGCTATTTTTAAAAACACTCTGAGGATGCCATAATTTTGACATACACCCTCTGCTGTTCAGCCAGTGGCGTAAGTTATTGCTGCTCAAACCACTCTGTGGAGACTTTAAAGAGACGTGTTGCTTTGCTCAAAGCAGTTGACAAACTCTATATAACAACATTACAGGATATATATTATATCCCCACACACAGCGGAAATAAATAACAGATACATTTTGTCATTAGAGTGTGTTTCTGCTTCTTTCTTTTTTCTTTGATGACTGGCCACCAGTGGCGCAGCATGTTCCCCAGATTTATGGGAAAGAAACTTCCAGAAGATCAGAGTTCAAATGTGTCATAACACTGGGGTGGTGGAGAGGAATTCAGGCAAGAATAGCTGCCAGAGCAGGATCAAGGAAATCAACTGCTGGAGCTCCAGGGCAATTGCCAGACCCTCCTTTCTCTGGCCAGTGAACAAGGTGATAAAGAGGCTTTCAAGTTTTACCATTGTTCACGACAGATTATCATGGAATCATTGAATGGTAGAGTTGGAAGGGACCCCCAAGGGTCATTTAGTCCAACTGCCTGCAATGCAGGAATCTCAGCTAACGCATCAATGACAGGTGGCCACAACAACCTCTGCTTCAAAACCCCCAAGGAAGGAGAGCCCACAACCTCCTGAGGGAGACCGTTCCACCGTCAAACAGCTCTTACTGTCAGAAAGTTTTTCCTGATGTTGAGTCAGAATCTCATTTCTTGCAACTTGAAGCCATTGGTTTGAGTCCTACCCTCCGGAGCAGGAGAAAACAAGCTTGTTCCCTCTTCCATGTGACAGTCCTTGAAAAATTGGAAGGTGGCATAAGGGAAATCAGAGGATTAAAACAAACAAACAAACAACCCAGCAAAGGCTGGGTACTGCTTTCCTTTCCTTTCCTATACCTGAAGGAGCATCTCCACCCCCATCGTTCTGCCCGGACACTGAGGTCCAGCACCGAGGGCCTTCTGGCGGTTCCCTCACTAGGAGAAGTCAAGTTACAGGGAACCAGGCAGAGGGCCTTCTCGGTAGTGGCGCCCGCCCTGTGGAACGCCCTCCCAGCAGAGGTCAAAGAGAAAAACAACTACCAGACTTTTAGAAGACATCTGAAGGCAGCCCTGTTTAGGGAAGCTTGTAATGTTTAATAGATTATTGTATTTTAATGTTCTGTTGAAAGCCGCCCAGAGTGGCTGGGGAAACCCAGCCATATGGGCGGGGTATAAATAATAAATTATTATTATTATTATTATTATTATTATTATTATTATTATTATTGTTATTATTATTGTTATTATTATTATTGATGGGTTTTATACTTCACACAAGCAGTTGAAATGATAACACTTCTTGGCGAGATTGTTTGCGTTCCCAATTAAAAGCGATAGCCTAGTGGCTGAAGCTCTTTTCTTAAAAGCTACATGTGGTTTGGAAATTGAAGCTATGCGGTCAGAAGTGAACACCCCTGATATGTTGTGGTTTTGTTTTTGTTTTTTTAAGGAGAGGGACAGAATAGGTATCAGTAGTGGACCCTACCTGCCTTCTGGGCCCAAGCAGTTGTCTGGGAGTGCTGCATGCTGATGCTGGGTCTGGATTACATGAGAACATAAGAACAGGTTGCAGGATCAGGACCTGAGCACAAGCGCCCTCTCCTCTCCCATGGTTTCTAGCAACCGGTATTTGGAAAGATTACTGCCTCCGATTGTGGAGGCAGAGCACAAACATTATGGCCAGTAGCCATCAACATCCCTCTCCCCACAGAATATGTTCAATCCTCTTTTAAAGCCATCCAAGTTAGTGGTCACATGTCAGGAACTGGACTGAAGAGGAAGAGGAATGGTGGAGACTGCCGCCCCCCCCCCTTCTCCTGTAGCTTCCAGAGAAGAGAGAGACAGTATTGAATTATAGCAGAACTCTGAGGGAGATAACAGATCAGAAGCAAGCGAGCAGCTGAGTTATGAGGTGTTAGGAGGGGGGAAGGAGGCAAGTGACATGTCTTTAGACAGCATAGATGAGCCACCATCCCCTAGAACTTGATGTTGCAAGAGCAACAGACGCAGAGGCATTTGACCATGGGGGGCCACCATAGGGTCAGATGCTGTTGGGGGAGAAGAAGGGGAAAGAGCCAGAGTGAGTAACTCCACCATTGAGGGATGACTGGATTCTTTATCTCTCACTGTAAGGTAAAGGTAAAAGGGACCCCTGACCATTAGGTCCAGTCGCGGACGACTCTGGGGTTGCGCACTCATCTCTCTCTATAGGCTGAGGTAGCCGGCGTTTGTCTGCAGACAGTTTCCGGGTCATGTGTCCAGCATGACTAAGCCGCTTCTGGAGAACCAGAGCAGAGCACGGAAATGCCGTTTACCTTCCCACTGGAATGGTACCTATTTATCTACTTGCACTTTGATGTGCTTTTGAACTGCTAGGTTGGCAGGAGCTGGGACCGATGAACGGGAGCTCACCCCGTCACGGGAATTCGAACCGCCGACCTTCTGATCGGCAAGCCCTAGGCTCAGTGGTTTAGACCACAGCGCCACCCGTGTCTCTTCTGTCTCTCACCATAAGGACTGGATCAAATCATTAAAAAAAACCTTTCATGTTTCTTTCCTGCTTCTTGAAGCCACCGGTTGAGGGAGAGAGTGCCTCAACCCTGACATCATTGCTCCTGTGGGGGTGAGTTCCACAGTTTAACTACGCAGTCCATGAAGAAGTCGCTTCTTTTATCTGTCCCGAACCTTCCAGCATTTGGCTTCATTGGATGTCAGTGGGTTCTAGAGTTACAAGCAATTACAACATAGCGAAGAGAAACCTGGATCTCTGCTCATTCAATAACGCTCTTTCAATTCTGGTGTGTGGTGGTGTGTGTTTTTTGCTTCTTCTTTTTCAAGATCCAAAAGTGAGTGAATTGCTGGAAACTCACTTTCTGCCGGTACCATAAAAGGCTTCAGTTCCACCTTTGCTTTTTATGAGTGACTCCACAGAACACAGTGGGCTTTACTTGCTTCTGAATATAATAAATAGGGTTGTGTTTCCAGCGCTTGGAAGCTTCAATTTGAAAAGGAACAAAACGGTTCGGTTCAAGTTCATTCAAACGCAGTTTTTTTTAGTTCGTAATAATTCCTGCCTCCCACATAGCACACGAGTGCTGCCCTCCCATGACACCAGCTCTCAACCATGTGGCAAATCCCATTAAAAGGAAAGAAAACACACAACTGGGCAACCTGTTAATATCCTTTAAAATTGTGTGTGTGTGTGTGCGTGTGTTTGAAATGAGCATCTGTAATGATATGAATGTAATGGTTGTTGTGTTGAACTAGCACCTGGGAGAACAGGGTTCAGTTCTACATCCACTTAAATCAACACAGTGGAACTTATTTCTAAGCATAGCTGTCAACTTTCAGATTTGAAAATAAGGGATTTTTTCAAACTTTCGGATTTGAAAATAAGGGATGCCGCAAGGGCGGTGCAATGGCACCAAGTAGCCTCGCCACCCTGCGCTTCAGAGGCTGCGCATGAACGGGTGAGCGAAAGAGCGAGCGCGTAGATGGCAGGCAGGATCTCTGGTTGGGCATGAGGGTCTGGCTGCACAAGGCATGCAAGCTCCGCCCCCAGTCGGTCTCAGACTCCTTATTGGCAGCCGAGCAACGCAGCTGAGGAGCCTCCCTGGCCGGCAGGGAGGGAGAGGAGCTGCTTCCTTTGAAATCCGGGAAATTTAAGGGATATCAACAATCTGGGATAGCAGCGGGAAACGGCATTGGAATAAGGGAGTTTCCCGCAAAAAAAGGGAGGGTTGACAGCTGTGCATCTAAGATGAATGCATAGGATTATGTTAGCAACTGCAGCTAAACAATACCTCCTCCTCAGTATAGTTAACCATTGCATATGCAAGAACTTGGCCTCATCTGCACTGTGCCTGAGAGTGCCATGTGCCGATGCGAAGCCTGGATTACATTAGACGAAGAGGTTGCTGAATCAGGCCAATGGTCCATGTTGCCCAGCATCCTGTTCTCACGTGCTTGTGGGAAACCCACAAGCAGGGGCTTAGTGTGGGGAGTGCCAGGGGTGTGTGGCCTCAGGAACATAATTTTTGAGGGGCATGAACCAGGCGCCCCACATAGATGCCCACAGCGCAGCTTGCCCCAGTGCTCGTCTCTGCCCACCAAGGGCCAGCCCGGCTCCCCCCCCTGTATTTGTGGGCAGGTGGTTCAGCGCTGCCCCACTTTAGTCTAGTGGGAGGGTGGGGTCGCTCTGGCAGTGAGGGCTGGGCTGGCATTCCCCTGCCCGGCATGCACGCACTTGCCCCGGGTGCAGGCAACTGGCGCTACGCTGCTGCCCACAAGCAGGACCCGAGCACAAGAGCAATTCTCTACCCCGTGGTTTCCAACAGCTGGTATTCAGAAGTGCTGCTGTCTCCAACAGCAGACCTTCCAAGTGTCCCTATTTTCCAGTCCACAGGATTTACAGAAGCTGTACTGGTTTCTGATTTGATCCTGGAATGTCCCGCTTTTCCTTAGGACGTCCCTATTTTCATTGGAGAAATGTTGGAGGGTATGGAATAGAATGCCCCTATTTTCATTGGAGAAATGTTAGAGGGGATGTCTCTATTTTCATCAGAGAAATGTTAGAGGGTATGGAATAAGATGTCCCTATTTTCATTGGACAAATGTTGAAGGGTATACAACAGAGGAAGGATGCCGGTGGCGCTGTGGTCTAAACCACAGAGCCTAGGGCTTGCCGATCGGAAGGTCGGCGGTTCGAATCCCCGTGACGGGGTGAGCTCCCGTTGCTCGGTCCCAGCTCCTGCCCACCTAGCAGTTCGAAAGCACGTCAAAGTGCAAGTAGATAAATAGGTACCGCTCCAGCAGGAAGGTAAACGGCGTTTCCGTGTGCTGCTCTGTTTTGTCAGAAGCAGCTTAGTCATGCTGGCCACATGACCCAGATGCAGTCTGCGGACAAATGCCGGCTCCCTCGGCCAGTAAAGCGAGATGAGCGGCACAACCCCAGAGTCGTCCACAACTGGACCTAAGGGTCAGGGGTCCCTTTACCTTTACCCTTATACAACAGTGGAGGCATAGCATAGCCATGTGGTTGGGAGTTGTGTCATGAAGAGAGCAGCAAGTTTGGAAGCACCAGTTCAGGTTGGCCCACCACAAAGAGTGAACTGAGCAATTTCCTCCCACATTTTTAGTCACAGGCAAAGGTGGTTGCATAAACTGCACAGCCCAGCTGTAAGGCATCTCCACTGCCCTGCAAATCTGTAGCTCAAACAAACCCGATGAGCCTGTGTCTGAAAAAGCCAAAGCTAATCAAGTCATGTTGCAGGAAGAAAACTGTGGGTGCACAAAGAGCACAGCAAAGACCTCTCCGTTTCTTCATCCAGATGGCAGAGCCTTGATGAGAAATGACAGATCACAAGCAAGAGAGAGATCTCGAATGACAATATCTACTGCTCCAATGGCCACTTTTGACATCGACAACAATGACTTCACCAAAGGATGGGAAAGATGGTTCGCTGTCTCCTCCCACATGCGAGCAAAGAGCAAAGCTTGCAGGTAAGCACCCTTGCCATTCAGGGATCAGCTATTTTAGATGGTGACAGCAGTCACGAAATTAGAAGACGCCTGCTTCTTGGGAGAAAAGCAATGACAGACCTAGACAGCATCTTAAAAAGCAAAGACATCACCTTGCCGACAAAGGTCCGTATAGTTAAAGCTATGGTTTTCCCAGTAGTGATGTGTGGAAGTGAGAGCTGGACCATAAAGAAGGCTGATCACCGAAGAATTGATGCTTTTGAATTATGGTGCTGGAGGAGACTCTTGAGAGTCCCATGGACTGCAAGAAGATCAAACCTATCCATTCTGAAGGAACTCAGCGCTCACTGGAAGGACAGATCCTGAAGCTGAGGCTCCAGTACTTTGGCCACCTCATGAGAAGAGAAGACTCCCTGGAAAAGACCCTGATGTTGGGAAAGATGGAGGGCACAAGGAGAAGGGGACGACAGAGGCCGAGATGGTTGGGCAGTGTTCTCGAAGCTACCAACATGAGTCTGACCAAACTGTGGGAGGCAGTGGAAGACAGGAGTGCCTGGCGTGCTCTGGTCCATGGGGTCACGAAGAGTCGGACACGACTAAACGACTAAACAACAACAGCATTTTAGAAATTTGACAGAGGGAGGGGAGAGAGTGTGGATTTCTTTGCAACTTTCAGCCATTTGTGATTGATTTTTTATTTTGTTTTAATGCCGCCCCCCCCACTATGCAATATAGGAACTTCAACGAACAAAAATGAAATGTGCATATAACATCATTTGTCACCTAAATAGACATACTGCTGCATTAATAAATTAGGAGTCAGTTAAGGCCGAAACATATTAAACAATTCATTTTTGTGACAACCTTAATACACAGAAAATTAGTGATTTTATTGGATGCCTGTACCCTTAACTAACTTTTAATGCCTCTGATCTTAAAGTACGGTACTTCTGCAGTTACAAGAATGGTCAAATTCTTGATGCTGTGTCATAGCAAGCATCACCTTGATTGAGGTGCTTTGCATGCCCCTCCAATCAGCTGATTTCACAGCTCTGCGTCTTTGCCCTCCCTGCTTGATTTCATTGTGATGTCAGGTGTTTGACAGGTGGGCAGTCCCACCCATCTGGTAAAGATGACCCACGGTAGGGTAAGGGTAGTTAAGGCACTGCCTCGCTGGCTGGATACAGTTTCGTACCCTTCACATGCCCCTTCTTGTACAGAGAGAGGCTGGGGAGTTTGGGAGTTCGACTGAGCCTAGCATGAGATTCCCAAGCGTTCTCGTCTGGTCCTACCAAAGGCCACCTCTGTTTTGCACGGTCAGTCAGACATATTTTGCAAACAGAATGTGCAATAGAAGACAAGGGCAGAGATATCAATAATCCATGGCAACGGGGGAGGACGGGGACAAACCCAGAGGAAAGTGATTTGATAACAATTTCCACGTTCCAGTCCATAAATCCTCTAAAGGTCTCATTTCCCTGAAGAATCTTCCGGTCACAACCCTGGGCCTCGTGGATTGATATTCTCATTACCTGCAAGTTCTTTGCTCTGAAAGTTCCAGAGTTTTCAGGAAGGCACCCAACTAAAGGGGCTGTGTGGCATCCTGGAGAGAAGGGCCCTCAAAGGGAATGCAATCATAGCCTGTAAATACTTTCAAGGTGGCAGGGAGATGCAAGGATGAGTGTTACTGATGGAGAGATGGGGAAAGGGAGGAGGAGTGAAGCTGGAAACAGGACAGGATTTAAGGCTGGGGTGGGAAAACTTAGGCCGGGGGTGGGCAAATGCAGCCCCCAGGCCTCTCTCTATCTGGTCTCCATATCTCTCATTCATCACACTGCTCCATACTGTTGACTATGCACTGCGTGAATAATCTATATATATATAAATGTTCCCATTGCATGTTTGTCTGAAACACCCTTGCTGCGTAACCGCTGGACCAAATCACATCAAATTTGGACACAGCGTTCCATTACCATGGCAAAATAATCTGGCATAATAAAAATTCAGAAAAACCACACCTATCATACCTAAAATAAAGTTTAAACGCAAAAAAACTGTCACAGCTATTAGATGTCATCAGCAAAACAGTGCCCTCTAGCGACGGCTATACTGGTACTACAGCTACAAAAGCAAAAAATGGGCGCAGCTATTACACACCACCCGCAAAACCTCAGAGCTCCGTCGGCCATTTGCAAGCTCGCAACTGTCACCACAGTTGCACTGTCACCACAGCCTGGGTCATCGCCATTAATGCCATCAAATGCAGGCCCAGCCCAACCGCCGCCCAGGCCCCTTAGCCACCCCGCCACCGTGAAAGGCAGACCCCGGCCCTTCTCCACAGCCACTCACGCTGCCGCCGTCAGAGCCAGCCTGGGCTGCCCGCTGCCCACTTCTCCACCGCAGCTGCCATGAAAGGCAGGCCAGACACCATCCCCACAGCCGCTGCCGGCCCTCTCCTCTCTTACCACCACCCACAGACACAGCCATCAACACCACAGCATTCACACACATAGCCACAGCAAGGCGTGGCCGGGTCAGCTAGTAGAATCATAGAATTGTAGACTTGAAAAGGACCACAAGCGCCATCTAGTCCAACTCCCTGCTGTGCAGGAAACTTGCCCAATGTGGGGCTCAAACCCACGACCCTGAGATTAAAACTCTTATGCTCTGCCAACTGAGCTACTCTCTTTTGTCCATCCTGGAGTTTCTATCATTCAGCTTCAATGGATGTCCATAAGTTCTAAGGTCATGGGAGAGGGAGAGAAACTTTATCCACCTTCTCCATGCCATGCATGATTTTATACCTATTTAAATTACATATTTTGAGAGATGTGTATTTAAATGCATAGGCAATTGTGAATTTGTGGCTGCAGAAGCAGGGATGAGACGAGACTCAGGAGAGCCTCATCTGCAAAAGGGATGCAAACCAGAAATTCACTGATATTTTATCCCTAGTTGTGAGCTGTCTTATCCACTATCCGCTTAGCAGCTGAAAGAAATAGTGCCAGTAGTTCGCATTGCTTGAATAAATACTGATTTATGCATGCAAAATTGTTGTCTTCTGTGGCAGAGGGAAGGCATGCTTGTAAATCGTGCACCAAAAGTCACGAAACTGGCTACAAATGCAATTTTTGAAAAATGACGAACTCTAAAATTAACATTTGATCTAGAGTTGGCCCTCACAGAAAGCCACAGAGTAGTGGCCACGCATATTTCAAAAGACCAGGAAGCAAGTGTCCTTTTCCCTGCTGATCATGTCATCTCTGATGCACAGGGATGCAGATTAATGTACTTATATCCTGCCTTTCTCCCGGGTTGGGACACAAGGTTGCTTGCCACATTTAAAAACAACATTATAAAATACAGAGTAATAAAAGCAAACTAGTAGAAAACCACAATTAAAATGCTTCAGAACACATTTTGAACCAGTGATTAAAGATGCAGTTTGCCCTGACAGCAGCAGTCCAATGATCAGCATTGTCTGCAGTTTAGTTTTCAAAGGCCTGTCTGAGCAGGAAAGTCTTAGTCCGCTGGTGGAAGGATAACAAAGAGGGGGCCAGTCTGACCTCTCTAGGGTGGGAATTCCACAATGTGGGAGCAGCCACAGAAAAGGCTCTGTCTCATGTCACCACCATCCGTGCCTCTGGTGTTGATGGGGCTGAGAGAAGGTACTCATCTGAGGATATTAGCACCCAGGCAGGTTCATATAGGGAGATATGGTATTTTGGGTAGCCTGGGCCCCAGCCACATAGGGCTTCATAGTTCATAACCAGCACTTTGAATTGTGCCCAGAAACAAAATGGTAGCCAGTGAATTTGTTTTAGGAAAGGAGTCATATACTCCCTCTACCCAGCCCACATGAGCTGTCTGGTTGTAGCATTCTATGATACTATGAAGTCAGAGACTTATGTGAAGCTGATGGAGAATGTGAATGGAGATCTGGGAAGAAGAGGCATTGCTAGGTGCTTCAAAGACTCTGGGCATGGCAGAAATTTGCATGTGCTCATTTATATGCATAGACAGAAAAAATGAACCTATGTTGCTAATACTCGTGGTAACCAGTGAATTTAAAGCAACATGTGCAGGCGCAAACAAATATTCAGAAGCAATGATGTATTCAAACAATCTTATATAGATAGTTCAAAATAGAGAGAGATACAATAAAGCAGAAGCCAGAAATAAATGAGGAAATTCCTTGATATTATTCTTATACAAAAACTTCTCAGTATGTGAGATTGTTGGTGTAGCCTAACCTTTCAAAGATGGTAGCAAATGCATTTGTATACATGTAAAAATACCAGAGAGAACACACTGAAGAAGCCCAGGGTGGCGAAACAGGTTTTAAACGCCGGCACCCTGTCTGTGCTTGTGGGATAACATCTACAGAAGCTGGGTCAACAGACCAACAATCTCACATACTGAGAAGTTTTTGTATAAGAATAATATCAAGGAATTTCCTCATTTATTTCTGGCTTCTGCTTTATTGTATCTCTCTCTATTTTGAACTATCTATATAAGATTGTTTGAATGCACATTTATATGCATAGAGCAGGTGAGGTGAACCACTTTTATAATAATAATAATAATAATTTATTATTTGTACCCCGCCCATCTGGCTGGGTCTCCCCAGCCACTCTGGGCGGCTTCCAGCAAACATTAAAATACATTAACACGTCACAGATTAAAAACTTCCCTAAACAGGGCTGCCTTCAGGTATTTTCTAAATGTCATGTAGTTGTTGATCCCTTTAACCTCTGATGGGAGGGCGTTCCACAGGGCGGGCGCCACTACCGAGAAGGCCCTCTGCCTGGTTCCCTGTAGCTTTGCTTCTCGCAGTGAGGGAACCGCCAGAAGGCCCTCGGCGCTGGATCTCAGTGTCCGGGCAGAATGATAGGGGTGGAGACGCTCCTTCAGGTATACAGGACCGAGGCCGTTTAGGGCTTTAAAGGTCAGCACCAGCACTTTGAATTGTGCTCGGAAACATACTGGGAGCCAATGTAGATCTCTCAGGACCGGTGTATTGTGGTCCCGGCGGCCACTCCCAGTCACCAGTCTAGCTGCCGCATTCTGGATTAACTGCAGTTTCCGGGTCACCTTGGCTCCATGTATTCCTCTGGGCAACCTTCCAAGGACCACATGCCAATGGTGGCCAGAGACAAAAGGAGGAGGAGAAACGATGTAAAGTTTACCTTTGAACAGTAAGCTACTTTCTGCACAAACTCAGACAACTGATGGGAGATGGAATCCGAGAACCCCAGGAGAGGTTAATGCATCTCTGCTTTTGTGCAAATTGACTTGGCCTTGCTAGTGAATATGAAAGTCAGTTTCACAGCATCAGATAGTCACATTTAGTCATGCTGACGGTTGACTGATGAGTTTCCAATAAGGAGCGCTTTTATCCGCAGGTTCCAGCTGCTGCCTTCTCTGGTTCTGGATGGCTGAATTAGGATGGAGCGGTCCATTTAATCAGAGACATTGATTGTATGTGTTGGTGACGATGCAGGGGACGACATTTCTCATGCTTCGTTTCGTCGTCCCATTTACAAGTAGATGACATAAATATCTGGTCCAGCTTCTCATTGGCAGAAGCCATTGATCAAACCAACAGCAACAAAATTGAGGTTTTGCTTGCTATCAGAGACAGGAAAATAACTGCAAAGGTTGGTTCATTTGCCTCTGTGGCAGGAAGTATTCATCAAAACTACACAACGGCATTCGTCTGATGTTCATGTGATACTATTTTTTTTCTGATTTTCCACTCATTTCATCTGAAGTGTTTCTGTGTTCATAGGACACCCACACCAACAAAGAACTTCTACTGGATATATTACAGGTGGGGTATAAATTCCTTATTTCCTTGACAGCCAGTGTGGTGTAATGGTTATAGGGTGTCAGGCTAGGACCTGGGAGACCAGGGTTCAAATCCCCACTTGGCCATGAAGTTCACTGGGTGACCTTGTGCCAGTCACTGTCTTTCAGTTCGCCACCCTGAGCTCATTGGAGAAAAGGGTGGGGTATACATGCAATTAAATAAGTAAATATGTAAATAATAAAATAAAGTTATGCTTTTCGCCCACCTTGCCGGTATTGTGCATTCGGCTTTTCCCCAGAACCATGCCCTCCTATGCAAATTTGTATCAGGTGAAGAAAAAGAAAATCACTCAAATCCACCTTGCAATGTCAGACTAAGGTTGTGCCCCTTACAAAGCAGGGAGAGATTATTTAGTCATCCTGGAGGAATAATAACGTTAAAAGAAATTCTATCTGCAATGGCAGTAATTAACTATGAATCATGTAATGCTAAACGGGAATGGTTTTTCTATAATAATTAAATCAGTAGTGCAAGTGGCAATAAACAGATGTTATTGCGCATAATTACAAATATTACAACTTTACAGCACTCTCATTATTTTTCAGTAACAATTTAGCAAAAGTTGGGAGGAGGGGAGAGAGACAGAAAGAAGACTGAAGCTGTTCTTCCTCCCCCAGAACAGTGGATTTAATAAACTGGGAACGAACACAGATGCATTTGGGGGCCCAGTTCAGCTGGGATGTGATGTACTCAATCAAGTGGGATGTATAAAACAAACCAGGGATTGGGAAATTCCAGCCCATAGAATCTGGCATGGGTCCCACTTTAACCTACAAGGCCTCCCCCCCAAACCACACCTACTGTCAGGTTGGTGTCTCCCCACCCCCCTACGACTCAACTCCGGCAGTTAATTATTCCAAATTTATTGGTCAATTTACAAACGCTCCAGCGGAGCGAAGTTCCATCAGTCCTCACTTGAGTATTCAGAATAGTTGCTGAAACTGGGCCCCTCCTCTTCCGTCCCCAACAAGGAAGCCCCCACCTTCTCTTTCTCCCCTTCCTGCATTTTTCAGCTAGCCTTGTTAATCTATGGGTTTGGGGCGATTCTACCCCCCCCCCAACCCAATTTCTCCTTCTTCCATTGTGTCATTTTATCACAGCTTTCAAATTGCATTCGTTCACTCTGGGCCTCCCTTTCCTTTTCTCTTGTATCCAGAGATCAAATTACTGCTCCTCTCTGCTTCTTTCCCCTCCCCTCGGAATTTCTCCCTGCTTATCTCTTCTCCCTCTGTGTCTGCGTTTTCGCCAGAGAAGTGGCTGTTTTGACACCTACTGGCCCTAGACCTGTCATCATAGTCACGTAACTGGAGGTTATTAAACACAAGTTGGGGGGCCATCTGCTAGGGATTCTTCATTTGTGATTCTATGATTCTATAAAATCCTATAAAATCTCTACCTGCCCCGTGGTCATAGAATCACAGAATTGTACGGTTGGAAGGGACCCAAAGAGTCATCGAGTCCAACCCCCGCAATGCAGGAATGTGCAGCTGTCCCTTACAGGGATCGAACCTGCAAGCTCTAACCAACTGAGCTACCCAGCTGATTTTGAGATGTGGCTAGATTGACTGCACAACCAAGTTCCCCTGTGGTTAACCTGATCACCCAGCTTAGCGCTGTGGAAAGAAGTCAAATTCACTGCCCATCAACTGACGATGGGTGACTTCAAGCCTGTTGGATCGGCTGCAGGACCAAAATCCCCATGGAGAACTGAATTGTGCAGCTGTTCCTTGCAGAGAGCAGCATTGCTAGCCCCGTGCTTTGGAAGCACTGAGCACACCGTTTGCAAGGTGCTGTCCAAGGGACTATGGCAGCTGGGTGGGGCAACCCAGCTGTCAATCATCTGATGTCATAATGGCACCAGGTGATTGGCAGGGGTGAGTTGTCTTGTTGCTAAGGAACATTCCATGGATGGGGCATGATGGCTGGGAGGTGGGATTGTCTCCCCTTCCCTGGTCTATATGGGCAATGGGATGGGTGCCCCAGTCTCCTGTTTGAGCTGCTCTCTGCCACCAGCATCCCCTGTGCCTTCTGGCTTCCTCATCTGAGCAAAAACATATTTTTGAGAGCAAGTGTGGTGTAGTGGTTGAAGTGCAGGACTAGGACCTGGGAGACCATTTTAAGTATAGTTGTTTAATTGACACTGAAATGGAGAATACCTGAATGTTTATTAATGTAATGTGGGGATTTTCCATGGAGCTATATTAAGAGCTCTCTGGGCTCCTTAATGGGTTTGTAATTAACTGCTATTGTTCCCAGGTAGCTCTGACGTAGTGTTTTAACTTTAGATCACATGAGAGGTATTGAATTGCAAATTCACCATGTTGGAAGGGTGGAGACTTTGGTCTTTTTCCTCAGCTTCTGTGGGAGTTAAGATGTGTAAAAGAAACTCTCCTGAAGGGGAGAAAATAGCTCCAGGCAAAATGGAGGCTTTACACACACACACACACACACACACACACACACACACACACACACAGAGAGAGAGAGAGAGAGAGAGAGAGAGACAGACAGACAGACAGACAGACAGACAGAAAGAGACAGATATTGTATGGAGTTATTTGGATGTATTTCTGATGCTTTTGTTCTGTTTTGGAGACAGTTCTACAAGTAAAGTTTTGAACAATCTGGTCGGTCCAGACAATGTCTTATTCCAAAAGGAGTCAGTTTTTCATGCACCCAGTCGCTTCAAGCTGCACAACATTAATATCTGCAATAGACCAGAGCTCAAATCTCCACTCAGTCAGAAAGCTCACTGGGTGACCTTGGGCCTGTCACTGCCTCTCAGCTTAACCTACCTCGCAGGGATGTTCTGTGGATTAGCTAGGGGAGGTGAGCCATCATGATATCCTTGGAGGAAAAGGTGGGCTAGAAATGCCACAAATAAGCAAAAATCAATAAATCTGGCTTCTCAGCCTCGAGCCAGTTGGGGCCGTGAAGCTCACGACAGTGGGGGCAGATAACAATCTGGCCCACTGGGCAACAATCACTTATCATGTTCTCTTCCTTCTGCCAACTGCTGCCCCCAAAGCTGTCTCCCTCCCCCTCCTGCTACATCCCAACCAAATGCCACTTTCCGAAGTACGAATTGGGTTAGGGGATTGCCAGAGAGAAGCGATAGCTGAGGAAAGCCAGCCATTGCAAACATCAAAGCAAGCACCGTTCCGGGGGCATGAATATTCCTGGAATACAGCCCTTCTTGACCGCAGCAGAGGCGCAGAAATCGTTCAAGGTACTTTCTGCACAGACTCCAACTCCCTGCTGTATCCTCCATCCAGGAAGGCAAATGAGGTGTTTTCAAAAAGCCAAGGGTCAGGAAAAAACACCCATGGGGGGAAGCAGGGCCAGGAAGGGGCATGGCCTGGGGAAAGTTGCAAGGGTCAGATCCGGAGGACAGATATGTGTTGTTTTTCCATATCAGAAGGAAGCCTGAATAGGAATAAAGAGCTGCGCTTCCTCCGCGGCTGTTGAGGCCTTGCAGAACTGACCGGCCATGACAGCGTTTTCAGAACGGAGCATGAAGGCGGCTCTCCCCTTTGTCATCCTGAATCGGCTCTTTGCTTTGTTGAGGACGCAAAGACAAACTGAAATAATGCCATGACCTAATAAAAGCAAAGTCTGCAGGCATGGGCTCCCGTTGGTGTCTCCGATGGTTCTACACAGATGACAACATGTCAAAGGATATACAAGGCTAATTTGTCCTCGAGGAAGACCGTTCTTGGTGGATGACACTAAAGATGCTTCTTGAGTCTCACGTTGCAGGGACATGTACTGCTACTTCTGGCTGGGCTTTGCTTTTCTGCCGTTCCAGCTGCTCTCCTCCTAGGCAAGAGCTTCTGGTGCCAACAGAACCCTAGTCAACAGCTAGTCCTTCAAGAGAACTACCATGAGGGCTGTAGGATCTGCTTTGCATGTAAACGTTTCCAGGTTCAATCCCTGTCATGTCCAGACATAGAATCATAGAATGGTAGAGTTGGAAGGGACCCCGAGGGTCACCTAGTCCAACCCCCTGCAATGAAGGAAACTCACCTAAAGCATCCATGACAGGTGGCCATCCAACCTCTGCTTAAAAACCACCAAGGAAGGAGAGTCCACAACTTCTCGAGGTAGACTGTTCCACTATTGAACAGCTCTTAATGTCAGAAAGTTTTTTCCCCTGATGTTTAGTAAAAATCTCCTTTCTTGGAGCTTGAAGCCATTGGTTCAAGACCTACCCTCTAGAGCAGGAGGAAACACGCTTGTTCATCTTCCATGCGACAGCCCTTCAGGTATTTGAAGACGGCTAGCCCATCTCTTGGGACGCGGGTGGCGCTGTGGGTTAAACCACAGAGCCTAGGGCTTGCCGATCAGAAGGTTGGCGGTTCGAATCCCCACGACGGGGTGAGCTCCCGTTGCTCAGTCCCTGCTCCTGCCATCCTAGCAGTTCGAAAGCATGTCAAAGTGCAAGTAGATAAATAGGTACCACTGCAGCAGGAAGGTAAACGGCGTTTCCGTGCGCTGCTCTGGTTCACCAGAAGCGGCTTAGTCATGCTGGCCACATGACCCAGAAGCTGTATGCTGGCTCCCTCGGCCAGTAATGTGAGATGAGCGCCGTAACCCCAGAGTTGTCTGCGCCTGGACCTAATGGTCAGGGGTCCCTTTACCTTTACCTTTAGCCCATCTCTCAGTCTCCTCTTTTCCAGGCTAAACATATCCAGTTCCTCATAAGGCTTATTTCTATACTCTTGATCAACCTTGGCAGGATGCTGCCAGTTAGTGCAGACAATGCTGACCTAGATGGGCTCAGGGCAAGGCAGCTTTCTGTGTCCCTAAGTGAATTGTTCCCATGCTTTGCCCTATCGCTGCCCTTCTCATCTTCCCGCTGCCTTCCTCTCCTTTGGTCATCGTTAGAGCATTCCCCATCACATTAATCTCCGTTTCTTTTATGAGCTATCCGTATGCCCGGGGCAGAAGAAAACAAACAACAGGGTCAACATGCTGCCTCTTCGCAGCAAAACGCCACCATCTCTCCCAGTGAAGGAAACCCGAGAGAGCAAAATCAATCTGGCTTGCCGCTAAATGACTCATATATCAAGGGGATTGAACTGCACAGTTTGGGAAGGGATTGGTTGGGGGTGGGGGTGGTTACTGTGTAGGGCAGACATTTGAAGAAGTTATCCAGTCACTCCACAGAAAAATAAAATAAAATAAAGAATGCACCAAGCAAGTGGGACCCAGAATGTGCCCTGGGATTACAATATGCCAGCAGGGGAACAGCAGATCCTTGCTTCCCTGCTTGTTTGGCATAATAATTCTACGCATAGCTGTCAACTTTCGGATTTGGAAATAAGGGATTTTTTCAAACTTTCGGATTAGAAAATAAGGAATGCCACGAGGGCAGTGCAATGGCACCAAGTAGCCTCGCCACCCTGAGCTCCAGAGGCTGCGCGCGAACGGGTGACCCAGCTGTCATAGTCCCTTGGACAGCACCTTGCAAACGGTGTGCTCAGTGCTTCCAAAGCACGGGGCTAGCAATGCTGCTCTCTGCAAGGAAGAGCTGCACAATTCAGTTCTCCATGGGGATTTTGGTCCTGCACCCGATCCAACAGGCTTGAAGTCACCCATCATCAGTTGATGGGCAGTGAATTTGACTTCTTTCCACAGCACTAAGCTGGGTGATCAGGTTAACCACAGGGGAACTTGGTTGTGCAGCCAATCTAGCCACATCTCAAAATCAGCTGGGTAGCTCAGTTGGTTAGAGCTTGGTGCAGACAACACCAAGGTTGCAGGTTCGATCCCTGTAAGGGACAGCTGCACATTCCTGCATTGCGGGGGTTGGACTCAATGACTGTTTGGGTCCCTTCCAACCGTACAATTCTGTGATTCTATGACCACGGGGCAGGTAGAGATTTTATAGGATTTTATAGAATCATAGAATCACAAATGAAGAATCCCTAGCAGATGGCCCCCCAACTTGTGTTTAATAACCTCCAGTGATGTGACTATGATGACAGGTCTAGGGCCAGTAGGTGTCAAAACAGCCACTTCTCTGGAGAAAACGCAGACACAGAGTGAGAAGAGATAAGCAGGGAGAAATTCCGAGGGGAGGGGGCATAGCTGTCAACTTTCGGATTTGAAAATAAGGGATGCGGCGAGGGCAGTGCAATGGCACCAAGTAGCCTCGCCACCCTGAGCTCCAGAGGCTGCACCAAGTAGCCTCGCCACCCTGAGCTCCAGAGGCTGCACGCGAACGGGTGAGCGAAAGAGCGAGTGCGTAGACGGCAGGCAGGCTGTCTGGTTGGGCGTGAGGGTCTGGCTGCACAAGGCATGCAAGCTCCGCCCCCAGTCGGTCTCCAAGCAACGCAGCTGAGGAGCCTCCCTGGCTGGCAGGGAGGGAGAGGAGCTGCTTCCTTTGAAATCCGGGAAATTTAAGGGATGTCAACAATCCAGGATAGCAGCGGGAAACGGCATTGGAATAAGGGAGTTTCCCGCAAAAAAAGGGAGGGTTGACAGCTATGATTCTACATGGAATCCATAGGCATGAATGAAAAGCCACCCAAATTATCATTTCCCAGGTTTCAGCAGCCAGGATTGCATGACTCCTTCAGCCCCCAGTGAATTGACAATGCCATGATGGCCAAGTGCCACAGAGAGCATTCAAAACAATATGGAACAGCTGCAGATGAGCAGCGGATTGAAGCAGCAGTGCCAAAATCTGGGAATGCAAAGAGGCACAAAGCCAGGCTCATCCCCGAGACAGGAAGAGGGAGATTTGTGATGGGCCGGCCTCAGGCAGGAGCCTGAGTTTCCTAACTGGAAAAATTCATAACTACCAAGTGCAGGGCATGAATTCATCCAGCTCATAATGCTTGACTCTTTTACAAAATGATCTCCACCCCTGCTCCTCAAAGTTCTCAGAATACAATACACAGTTGTGTACCACCTTCCTTGACACCTTGAATGCTGCCGCGGCAGTGTTCCAGGTGATGGGGTCCCTGGGAAAGGTTCTTTTCCCAGGGCACCTTAATCCTTATTATGGGCCTCAGATGGCCTGCTGGCTGCCTAGAAGGAGGGGAGATGGTGGTGGAGTGTGTCTGCTTTCCCTTGGAGTCAATCTTTGGCTTCGGTTAAAAGCATCTGGTCGCAAGTGATGGGAAAGGGATGTCTGCCAGAGATCCTGGAGATGTAGACATTACTAGGGTACATGGGCAAATGCTTTAACCTGGGACAATGCAGATTTTTTTGCTGCTTGCCACCACTCAGGTAATACCAGGTGAATGTGAAGGGATGTACAGTAGGTAGCAGGATAAGATTTGGGAGCAGGAGCTCCTACTGTTGCATTCCCTATGATTGGATTAGTGCTGTGCCAAATTCTCTCCTCCAATTTTTAAAAAAGCGTTCTTCCCCTGCAAAAACAAGCTTCTATTTGTTCTGCCTCCTTCCCAGGGCAGTTTAGAATTTCTTTCGAAATTCAGTATGTGCAGGGTTGGTAGCTTGCCTGATGCCTGTGCTTTTCCTGCAAGCATTTCCCCAGCACCCTGCAGCCTCCGCTGCTGCCTGTATTTCCATGGGAAGGGTGACCTCATGGTGTAGTCTGCTGGGCTTCAGTTGAAAGGCAAGCACCCAGGAAGGCTGCAGAGCCTGGTGAGCACTGGTGAGATGGTTTGCAGAATGATAGAAAGAAAGGGCAGTCACAAAAAATCCCCTCGGCCACCACGGGAGTAACTGCGACAAAACCCTGACACCCCAGTCCATGGGAGTTTGACAGACATTTCCTCTCCTCTTCGATAGTTTTCCCAAGGCAATTGCTTCTCTCATTAAACTGATGAAGAATGGAAAATGCAGGAGAAATTTCAGCCACGGCATTATACTGAATCCACATGTGGAATTGATCTCAAGAGACAGAGAGCAAGAGAACGCTATGTGGGGCTTTGGCGGGGCGGAGGGAAGAGGGCGCATGACAGGTACAGCTCAATTTGCCATGTGCAACCCCAAATTCAGTTGATGCGACTTTACCCACTATTCATGCTGGCCTGAGGAAGCTGAGCACTTGGGGAACTGAAAGATGCAAGCTCCGGTGGGCTGCAAGCAGCAGGGACCAGGGAGAAAGTTGGTTCAATTTGCATTTAAAGATGAACCCACCTAAACTGCATTTTTTAAAACAATATGTCAGTATGTGAAAATGGGACCATCATCTACTGCTAGCTCATGAGTTGCAGGGGGTTGGACCAAATGACCATTTGGGTTCCTTCCAGCTCTATGATTCTATGAGGGATTTGTCACGAGGGATCGTATTCAATAATTTCAGAAACTGGCTTTTCGATTTCTGTGCGTGCAAAAGGTGGGGTGGGGGTGGGGAAGGAGAGAAAGAAAGAAAGAAAGAAAGGAAATAGTGCAGGCTTTTGTATCACAATGGGACATTTCCCTTAATGCAGGCCAAGCCTCGACTGGGCTTTGAGCCATAAGCACACACATTTGATAGCCGCAGATGGCCTCTTGGCAGCCGGCAGCCGTTCCCATTTGTCAGCCCGGTAATGTGGCCCCAGACTCTTGGCTTGTTTGATTCATTGAGATGATCACTGCAGGTGCCAAGCGAGTGGGCGAGATGAGATGGGCAGCTTGTAGCACATCGAAAGGGTTCTGCATCCATTGCCCCCTCCCTGCCCTCCTTTCACGAAACCCCTTCTCCACCTTGGAGCCTGTGCCATCTCTTCCTCGGTGGCAGGGCTGGCGCTTCCATTTAGGCGAACTAGGCAGCTGCCTAGAGCGCCGAAATGGAGGGGGCGCATAAACAGCCCCACGCCGGTGGTCGGGCACGCCTGACCCAGACCGCGCGCGCCCTGCCGCTCTCCGCAGAAGGGGCGGATGCGGAGCAAGCGAGCGCCGTCGGGAATGGAGGGGGCGCTGGCCAGCCTGCCCCTCGCCCCCCGCCCCCCAGTGCCGCCCCAACCTGCGGCGAAAATCGCGGTGGCGCGGGGCGCCCAGTGGCAGGGGGCAGGGCCACGTGCCATCATTGCGCATGATGTACGGTGCCCCGCCCCCTCGCCTAGGGCACGAAAAGCCCTAGCACCGGGCCTGCTCGGCGGTGCAGAAATGCAAAATGCAGCACCTGTTGAGTTTTCAGCATCGAAAGAAGGAAGCCTCAGGGCCTTGCTTGGATAAACCATGGTGCCCTCAAGTGCACAGGGTAAAGTCCACAGAGTGGCTATCCATTCAGCTAATGTGTATCTTGACATTGATTCATAAACGTGGTTTGTGCTGCCCTCTGGGCCCAGAACTTACAGCTGAATCGGAAGCTCTACGTGGCGAACCTTTTACTTCACTCAAGAGTGAAGGGGTGCCTTTCACAATAGTCTGTTTTATAGCAGCGGCACATTTCCTCGTGAATATCACTCCCACCCGATTCCCTGGATAAGAAACAGCGGCATGCAGTGAAATTTTTCATAGGGGAACAGTCAAGGTGTGCCAATGTTGCACGCGTTAGCATCGTGCCTCCGTCCCTAAGCTGGGCAGAAGCTTCCCAGGATTTGGGAAGGAGGTGCCAGGCTCTAATACTTTAA
This sequence comes from Darevskia nairensis, assembly GCA_034642065.1. Lineage (NCBI taxonomy): Eukaryota > Metazoa > Chordata > Lepidosauria > Squamata > Lacertidae > Darevskia > Darevskia nairensis. The sequence goes on from JAWWNI010000862.1 coordinate 232,370, forward strand.
TACTCAAATTTACCGGGAACATTTAGAGGACTAGCCTAGTCCACTGACTGCATGCCACTGATAAGAACATGCAAACCTAATCCAAGCCAAACCGAACTGGACTGAGTCCATCAATTCCAGCATCCTGTTCTCCCTGGGAAATCTATGACCTATGATACGATGAACAGTTAAAAAGAAGTGAATGTAAAAGCTTTTTTAAAAACAACAACGAACAGACAGACAGACAAACAATCAACCAACCCACATGCAAACAGCATTTAAAACAGTAACACATACATAAAATCAATTTCGTTCCGGGACAGACAGTAAGGGAGGATAAAGATAAGGTTTGTTGAAAGAGGAAACTCTTTAGCAGGTGCTGAAAAGCCAGTAGAGAAGGTCTGTTTCAATATGGAATGGGAGGGCATTCCAAAGGGCAGGTGCCACCACACTAAACGCCCCCCTTTTCGGCAGTATAATTTTTTTTATTACATTTTTCAAACATATTCACAATAATCTTCATATCAAACAGTTACATTGTTTCACAAATTGACTCCCCACCCCCATTTCCTTTTTTTAAAAAAATTATTTTTATTTGGTTTTACAATTTTAAAGGCATTTCACATTTCCTCACGGTCAGGTTTTTCTTCCTGACCTCAGTTGTTGTTTCCTTAACTATGCCAGGGCCTGGCCCTTTTCCAGGCCAGGTCACATCCATTGTGCTAACATTCTCATATGACTCCCTCACATCCACCCCATTGTTTCCATATTTTATATAATTTCAAATCTAAACAGGTTTCTAGTTCATCTTAAACCCCCACCCCCATTTCCGCAGTGTTTTCACTCAAACATTTTCTTCTGCACTATATCTTTATGTATTACAAAAAATTTATTTTATACTAAAGGCCCAATCCTGACCCTGTGCAGAATGGAGCTGCTGATGGGATGATAGCTGCAGGATGCTCTCTCCTGCAGAATGCAGCGGTTATTTGCTTATGGATGAGACAATTGTTTAGTTAGCCTGGTCCCAAGCTTTAGGGCTGTGTACCTTGAAGCCAGCCCAGTAGCTAATTGGCACCCAGCACAATTCCTTCAACAGCAGCACTAGTGTGATGGTGATATTCCACCCCAGTGCACAGTCCAGCTGCATTTTGCAACAGCTGCAGCTTCTGGAGAAGCCCTTTCCCCCGCCTGAGCACACTGCACAGCCTCCCTTGATTCAGATGTTTCAGAGCTGGGTGTCATCTGTGTACAGTCATACCTCGGGTTACGTCCGCTTCAGGTTGTGCGATTTCGGGTTGTGCCCCGCGCTGAACCCAGAAGTAACGGAATGGGTTACTTCCGGGTTCCGGCGCTCACACATGCGCAGAAGCACTAAATCGCACTTCATGCATGCGCAGAAGCGCTGAATTGAGTCACGCACGTGCGGAGACGCAGCGGCACGGGTTGCGAACGTACCTCCCACACGGATCGCGTTCGCAACCCGAGCGTCCACTGTACCAAATTTCCTAAAAACCACTCCCAATGGCTTCACTATTATCGCATCGCTGAGGACTAGCGAGGACAATGGGGAGTGTGGAAGAGTGTGCAACATGTGTGCATAAGCAAACGTTTGTACAAATTCCCCTGATAAAGGGGAAACATGGTTTGACACTACTGAAAATGCACACCCACACACAATACCATGAACAGTCTCAGCTCCCGTCCTTATCTCATCTCAGCCCTCTTAACCTTATTTGACATATAGGCCCTTGATTATCTTTGGAGCTTTTCACTGAAACATTTCCAAAATCCATCTCCAGCCATAGTACCCAGTGGAACGAATCACAGTTCCATTAACAAAAACCAAACCTTGGGCTGTCTTGGCCGGGATTCTAGCATTCGGCAAGGATATGTGGCATAAATCTTTTCATTCTGGCTCTAGTTTTGTGTTTTACATTTCAAGGTCAGTAAGGCATTAGAAAAATGTCTACTCGCTGCCATCAACCTTCTTTCAGTTTTTCAAAAGTCCGCTGAAATAAATCCTGGTCTCACTTGGCAAGTTGCAGAATTAACTATACTAACAGAAACGCTCGTAGAAAACAACAACCCAGCTGGTCATAAGATAGAAGATGTTCCTTCTTAATACAGGTATATCTCTGACCACATAGAGTCACGGAGTAGTAGAGTTGGAAGGGACCCTAAGAGTCATCTAGTCCAAGCCCCTGCAATGCAGGAATCACAGCTTTGAGCTTTGATTCGCGAAGCTACACGTGTATGCAGGTCTGTGCAACTTGTGACCCACAGCACCAAATGCAACTGACCAGCCATGTGTTATAATAATAATAATAATAATAATAATAATTTTATTTATACCCCGCCCTCCCCAGCCGAAACCAGGCTCAGGGCGGCTAACACCAATAAAAATCACAACAGAATCACAACAAAGTATATATATATATATATATATATAAACAATTAATTAAGATACAAGTTAAAAATCCCATTTAAAATTTAAAATACAGCCTCATTTGTTGCCCATTATGGCATGACCAGAGCTTAATTTTGGCACCGCTCTGTCAGATAGCAGAAATATCGAGCTCTTTGTGTGCCACTTTACACAGCCAGTGCTCCCCCCCCACAAAAAAATGTTTTGGGGTACTCTCATTTTCACTCAACAAAATCAACATAAACGCTCGCTTCTGTCTGAGACTCAGGAAACACCATGACAGGAAACGAGGCTGCCATTGGGGGTAGCAACGGAACTGACGATTCACTGTGCTAGAGAAGAAACTTAATTTTTTTTAAAAAAAATTAGTTTCTTCTCCTGTTAGATTCACAAAATGTTTAGGGGTATGCGTACCCCTGCGTACCCCCCCCCCTCGAAAAAAGCACTGTACATAGCTGATGGGATATGCTCCTCAGGAGTTGTACCAGCCTGTCCATATGCTGGATCCTGCATTATGGTACTCATAGAGGTCTCATTCAGGTCTTTATGGCCTGGTGGAGAAGTAACAATCTCAAACGGAGTATAGCGCTTGTGCCCACATGCTCCTTCCTCACACTTCTCCTTCTTTCTTGAGGAATATATTAAGGTTTGTAAAACCACAGTGTCCTGTGAAGTCTGAAGCAGGAAACTGTGGTTTAAGCACTGCTTTGCTGTTGTTGTTCAGTCGTTCAGTCGTGTCCGACTCTTCGTGACCCCATGGACCAGAGCACGCCAGGCACGCCTATCCTTTACTGCCTCTCGCAGTTTGGCCAAACTCATGTTAGTAGCTTCGAGAACACTGTCCAACCATCTCATCCTCTGCCTCTTTGGCACTGCTTACCAACCAGAATATCAAGCAACCATTTATTTAAAACAAAAACAAAAAACCAGTCTGGTCCTGGTTTAATAACCTGCTTCATACAAAGTCCTTAAACAGCAATTTCCCAGTTGGGACATCATGGGAAACTGCGAGAAACAAACCATGATATTTTACTAGGTACATGAGGAGAGGAGGAGAGGAGAAACAAGAAGAGAGTGGATGGGCACAGTGCACATTATTTGCCTAATAAACCATGGGCCTGTGTGTAGCCAATGTGCCACAGAAGAAGAACCACAAGTCCTTCCAAATTTAAAAAGAAGCTTAAAAAACCCTCAGCTTCAAGTACTCACTATTGGAATGTTCCACACCCTGTAAAGTGAGGGATGGGAAGGATCATTGCTTTTCTTTTCTTAAAAAATGTTTAGGGATACTCTCATTTTGACTCAAGAAAAATCACCATTTTATAGTTCAAATCAGGAAAAATAAATGCAGTAAATGGACAAAAGTACAAAATTCACAAAATGTTTAGGGGTATGTGTACCCCTGCGTCTCCCCCCACCCAGAAAAAAAGCACTGGGAAGGATGAACCACAGCAGGTAGGCTGTGGGAAGTGGGACACTTGTCTAAGTTCAGAAATTATAATAATATTACTCCCAGTTAGGAACACAGAGTACAGTCTGCCTTACCTGTTACTTCCCTTACAACTATGGCTCCTATAATGCGTTCTATTGGGGACATTTGATTTGCAAAAAATGTGCATATTGGGGGAAATTAAATATAAAAATGTGCATAGTAGAAGTTCACCCCCAAATGTGGATGAATTTCAACTAGGACTTTCTTTTATTGCAAACTGATGCAGCATTGTGGAGAACTGAATTCAAGATGGGAAGAATGAGAAACCAAAACTGGCAGATTCATCCATCCCTAGTCCTGTCTATTGTGAGAGAAAGAACCATAAGAAGGGAGAATCAGGGGTCTTGAAGCAGCCCATCATAGAATTGTAGAGTTGGAAGGGACCTTGAGGGTCATCTCGCCCAACCCCCTGCAATGCAGGAATCTCAACCAAGGCATCCATGACAGATGGCCATCCAATCTCTGCTTTGAAACCTCCCATGAATGCTAGAACCCAGGGTCATCCAATGAAGCTGATTGGTGGGAGAACAAGGACATACAAAAGGAAAGGCGTATTCATACAGTGCATAGCTGAATAATGGTGTTCATTACCATAAAATGCATATATGGCCACCAACGTAGGCAAACTGGTGAAATTCCCATTCTATTGAAGTTCATGGCAAGGGACCTATTCATTCGTATGGACCTGGAATCCATTTTCAAGTTAGCAGGACTGGGAAGCAGGTTGAATGGGCGCTCAGTTCACCAGCATTTGTCCACAGACAGCCTTCCGGGTCATGTGGCCGCTTCTGGCGCAACGGGGCACCGTGATGGAAGCCAGAGTGCACGGAAATACCGTTAACCTTCCCGCCGGCGCAGTACCTATTTATCTACTTGCACTGGCGTGCTTTCAAACTGCTAGGTTGACAGGAGCTGGGACAGAGCAACGGGAGCTCACTCTGTCACGGGGATTCGAACCGCTGACCTTCTGATCGGCAAGCCCAAGAGGCTCAGTGGTTTAGACTACAGTGCCATCTCACCACAACTCCATAATTGCCTTTGACTGGACTTAACCATCCACGGGTCCTTTACCTTTACCTTTTTTTTTACAGCTCACCTGGTCTCAGACTTTTCTACTATGATGCAATGACCTCTAAACTTATTGAGTGCTGGCACAAATGCCACCCTGGGACATATTAATGTCACATTTGTCTTCCCATGCCTTTCCCAGAGCTTACTCCCCACAAGCCATTTTATCTTATTTCAACTCTGCCTCGGTTATCTGCTGAATTTTATTCTGCACAGTGATTTTAATACTGATGTTGCTTCAACTGTGGCGCATTATCTCAAGGCTGAGGAAATAGGTGGTGTGAAAATATTCAAAGGTCTAGCCTTTCTTTTTAAATTATAGTAATTATTTCCAAACTGGCATCTATATATAAATATTCACACACACAAATTGTATGCAAATGGGTCCTCCTTTTCGGTGATTTCTAAGTGGCCACCCAAAGGGCAGGTGATTGACAGGACACATTCCTCCTCTACCTCCTGGAATGCCCTCCCATGTTATACACAGATGTCTTTTTTTTTTTTTTTTTTTTTTTTGCTTAATGTGCTGTTCACTGTATAATGTCCCAATGGCCTTTGGAATGAACAATACAGATTCTCTCTCTCAAAATATACTTAGAGGTGTGTGGCACTATCCAGTTGCCTAAGGGGAGAAATGAGCAGAAAAGGTGACCATAGGAATCTTCCTTATACTGTCATGGACTGGCTAGACAAAGAAGGGTTGGGGGGCAGCAGCTGGGGAACCCCCAAGGGAAACTCCAGATGAGGAAGACTCAGAGCCAGGGAATTGCTGATGGGATGCTGAGGACCAGTCCGAGGGGGAAGATTGTGGAGAGGGGCTGGATGCTGAAGGGGCAACAGGGATTAGTGAGCAGGAAGAGCCTGTGATAGGGAACAGTTCAGACTTTGAGGCTGAAGCAGAGGAGGAGGGTCAAGAGGCTGCTGAAGAATCCAGGGAGTCTCCCTCTCCTGCTGCAACAATCTCCCCTCCCCGCTGGTCTCTAAGAACGTGCAGAATAATGAGGAGGGCAGAACAGAGGCCAGAGGTGCGCAGACACTGCTTGGGAAGCATCTGGGAGAGGAGGAGGAGTAGCAAGGGTGCAGGACCTTCAGTCTTGGCAACTGTTCCATAGAGGCAAGACCAACTGGGAAGTTCTGCTGAGTCGTATGCTATTTCCTTGAATAAAGAGTTAACTTCACTGGAAGATCAAACCTATCCATTCTGAAGGAAATCAGCCCTGAGTGCTCACTGGAAGGACAGCTCCTGAAGTTGAGACTCCAGTACTTTGGCCACCTCATGAGAAGAGAAGACTCCCTGGAAAAGACCCTGATGTTGGGAAAGATTGAGGGCACAAGGAGAAGGGGATGACAGAGGACGAGATGGCTGGACAGTGTTCTTGAAGCTACCAACCTGAGTCTGACCAAACTGCGGGAGGCAGTGGAAGACAGGAGTGCCTGGCGTGCTCTGGACCATGGGGTCATGAAGAGTTGGACACAACTAAACAACAACAACAACAATGCAGCCCTGTGTCTTTCGTGCTAACCTGCATCTGACTCCAGTCCTGACAGCTACCATGCTAGACTGTCAGTTCATCTAGCTCATGCTGTCTGCAGTGACTGGAAGCATCTCTCTATGGTTTCAGGCAGGAGTCCTTCCCGACACTGCCTGAAGATATCATGGATTGAACCTCAGACCTTCTGTATGTGGAGCCGGCAGTTTGCCACTGAGTTATGTCATTTGGTATCCATCTTTGCTCCCCCGCTGAAATGTAAGCATTGGAAGCGGGGGGGGGGGATGGGTTGCATCCCGCTACCATTTACACAGAGTAAACACCCTGAAATTAATGGACCTGTGTTCATCATGGTCATTAATTTCAGTTGGTCTACTCTGAGGAAACATGAGTTGACTACAACCCATAATTATACCATTGCAGGTTTGTGCCAAGAAACGGAGATCCAACAGCCCGCTCCACTATCAAAGCTCGTAATTTGTTTTCAGTGTGCTTTCCAAGCACTTAAGCTGATATATTTGCAACTAAACAGTGTCATCCTATTTCTCTTTATTATTATTTTTTAATGGTTTCAGGGAACTGTCTAACATTTCAAATGGGAAACCTATTTCCCCATTGTGCTTGAGCCCAGCTAAAAGAAGCTTTGTTCCTCGGATTTCTTTGGCTAAGAGGCACGGCGCGTAGGAGTATGATTTGAAATTTCTGCCTCTGCGAGGCATTCAGTCGCAAAACATGTGACTCACTAGAATTACTTCTCAACCCCTGCAAAAAATAAAACACAGTCCTCCCACCCGCATCAGAGTAGAAACTCCATTTGGAGGCTTGGTGGGGCAGCCTAAGGCAAAGATTCGAGGGTAAGAGGTATTCAGAGTCTACAGCAGGGATGGGGGAACCTGTATGCCTTCAGATGTTGCTGGACTACAATGCCCATCACCTCTCACCATTAGCCATGCTGGCTGTGACTGATGGGAGTTGGAGTCCCGCAACACCCACAGGCCCAGAGATTCACCATCCAGGGATTGAACCTTCTGTGTGCATGGCATGCGATCTGAGCCATGGACATAGCCAAAGGACAATATCTCACCAGCTTAAGGACTTGGCTTCTGCAAGATGCATTGACGGTCGGTACCTTAGATGGGCTTAAGTACCGGTAAGCATCACTTAATGGAGGAAAATCTATCAACCACTGTTGACAGATAAATGGAGCCTTTGAATTACAGGGTATATAATTAAGGATGGGACTCCTCAAAATACCTGTTTATTTAACAATTGTAGATTTTGTAGCTCAAGCTTGGATCATGCCAGTTCACATTTCATAGTACAGTCATACCTTTGTTGTCAAACAGCTTGGTACTCATATGTTTTGGCTCCTGAATGCCGCAAACCCGGAAGTGACTGTTCCGGTTAGTGAAATATTTTTGGAAGCCAAACGTCCGACGGGCTTCTGCGGCTTCTGATTGGCTACAGGAGCTTCCTGCAGCCAATCAGAAGCCACACTTTGGTTTCCAAACATTTTGGAAGTCGAACTGTTTGACTTCCAAGGTACGACTGTATTTGTATGGATTCAGCCCAGTTGCAACACTATCATAACCAGGGCTTTTTTTCCAGCCGGAACTCGCTGGAACTCAGTTCCAGCACCTCTCAGGTGGGTGCCATTGCCATTATAAGAAGAAGAAGAAGAAGAGTTTGGATTTGATATCCCGCTTTATCACTAACTGAAGGAGTTTCAAAGCGGCTAACAATCTCCTTTCCCTTCCTCCCCCACAACAAACACTCTGTGAGGTGAGTGGGGCTGAGAGACTTCAGAGAAGTGGGACTAGCCCAAGGTCACCCAGCAGCTGCATGTGGAGGAGTGGAGACTCGAACCCAGTCCCCCAGATTAGAGTCTACTGCACTTAACCACTACAACACACTGGCTCTATAAGAGAACAAGGGAGGCATTCATGGTGAGTTCTGGCACCTCTTTTTCTAGAAAAATAGCTCTTATCATAATTGATCTCAGCTCTCCTTTGCCAAACCTGTCTACTCAGAAGTAAGTTCCACTGAATGCAAGGCCGCTTACTCTTGGAGAAGTGGCATATCTGTTAAGCAAACAGGCATAACTGCTGTAACAACAGAGCTATTCAGAAACTTTCCCAGGCAGCCAGGTAAGGGAGGGTGGGGGAAGGTGAGATTTTTTTTAAGGGAAGCTTTTCTTTTCTTTTCTTTTGGGAAACAAGAATGCATGTTCCATGTCAGAGAACCGTCATGGGAATTTCCAAGCGATTTTTTTTTTAACTGATTGGTAACACACAAACATATATATGTAAAACAAGAAATAAACAACACAGTGATATATATAGGCTTAAAAGGTAAAGGTAAAGGGACCCCTGACCATTAGGTCATCTCGCTTTGTTGGCCGAGGGAGCCTGCGTACAGCTTCCAGGTCATGTGGCCAGCATGATTAAGCCGCTTCTGGTGAACCAGAGCAGCACACGGAAACACCGTTTACCTTCCTGCTGGAGCGGTTCCTATTTATCTACTTGCACTTTGACGTGCTTTCGAACTGCTAGGTGGGCAGGAGCTGGGACCGAGCAACGGGAGCTCACCCCGTCGTGGGGATTCGAACCGCCGACCTTCTGATCAGCAAGCCCTAGGCCACAACGCCACCAGCATCCCATATACAGGCTTACATCCAACTAAATTTTGCTTGGGCTACACCCTTTGAAATTAATGGACCTGTTAGTCATTTCTATTAATTTAAGTGGGTCTGCTCTTATTATAATCATCATTATTACTGTCAGTATAAGTTTCTAAGTTTGCAAGTATAAAAAACAATTACAGTGGTACCTCAGGTTAAGAACTTAATTCGTTCTGGAGGTCCGTTCTTAACCTGAAACTGTTCTTAACCTGAGGTACCACTTTAGCTAATGGGGCCTCCCGCTGCCGCTGTGCCGCCGCCGCATGATTTCTGTTCTCATCCTGAAGCAAAGTTCTTAATCCGAGGTACTATTTCTGGGTTAGTGGAGTCTGTAACCTGAAGCGTCTGTAACCCGAGGTACCACTGTACACACACGTTAAAATATTGACATATATAATTACCAAACAACAACAACAATCTCTTAAAAACATTAAACATAAAAAATTAAGACATTGCAATAAAACAATGCCATTAAAACTAAACAGCAATTAAAAGATGAAACTCAATGAAGAAAAGATTAGAGAAATGTAAAGGTTAACTAGAATAGTAGGTTATTGAGTAAGGTAGAAATCCTAAGGAAATATCTAGGGGTTCCCGGGAGTTTTAGGTCACATTAATGGTAATAAGAATAAGTTTAGGATAAGGAAAAGGAAAAAAATTGATATTAAAGATTTTTTGACAAGATTTAACAATGAAGATTAATCTGTGTAAATAAGAGAGACACTGAAACTCAGAAGGGGAGGTCGGGGGAAGTCCCATAAAGATGTGATGGGGAAATGTGAAGAAATAAGAACTTTTGTTGTTGTTGTTGTTGTTGTTGTTGTTGTTGTTGTTGTTTGTATTTGTGATGTTAGTAAATGTTTGTTTGTGTTAAAACCCAATAAAAAAATATTATTTTTTTAAAAAAAGAAACTCAATGAAGGAAACCCCTTTGTATACTCTAGGACGAATAGTGGATACAAAACAGTATAATCTCAGTTTTCCATGTCTATAGTTTCCACCTCTGTGAAGGCATCATTCAATTCATCTTTTCAGTTACTCTAGTGCCTTTTCCAATTAAAAGGATAAAAGATCAAAGGGATGTTGGTTTGGCTTTTATTGTTGGGGAAAGTATCTCCACTGCCCTCTGCACATAAACCACACTTCCTGAAGATCGCCTCTTGCTGCCAAGATTTACAGGTTTTTCTCAAGGCCCTTGCTAACGGATCGCGGTTTCAAGGTTTTTGGAATTTTCTCCACGTTATCAGTCGCTTTCAGCTTTAACCTCCAGAGACACAACAGCTTCCCGGCAAATGATCAGTCAGTCATGCTGAGGGAGGAACAGGTCTGCTATTTGCAACTCGATGTCATTTTAATCCACTTGTAGGGAAATTTATCACATCATCTAGCTTACAGATCAGAATTTGGCCTGGTTTTCGTACAGCACAGTGGAATGGCTAGAGTGCCAGATGACGGAGACCTGAGTTCAAATCCCCACTTGGCTGTGAAGCTCACTGTGAGTAGATTTCCCATGACACCTTCAGGGGAAGTGCCATTCCCCAACTGGCTGAATTCCCCAGCTCAGGACCCTGCCTCAGGCCACAGCTGATTTGTATATGTTAAATAGCTTTGTGAGCAAAATGATACCCTATAGCACCCAATAACTTCATTGTTAGATTGCTGATATATATATATATGCAGTCGCCCAATGATGGGGCCAGGTCAAACTGTCAGTTTGGGTTTCTTTCCATCACTTCTCTGCCCCCCACCCCAATTTTAACTTCAGTCCACATTTCCACATCCATTGGCAATTATTATCATTTTAAAGATGTCTTCATGAAAATCTATCAGGATTTTAATACCTTTTATTCTAAAATACACATCTTTTGCCTAATTTTGCCTAATAGGCACATTTTTTGCAAGGCAATTTCCCCTAATATAATGCATTTTTGCACATCATTCTCACTTATTTCTGCATTCTTATGCAAACTTTCCCCCATTCCATGCATTTTGTACATACTGCTTGGCTGGAGAGCGGCATAGGAAAATTCAGAGAAGGGAAAATTTCCAAAGACGGCTGGTTTTTTTAGTTACACAGAATTGCATATGTTAGTGAAAATAAGACACACACACACACACACACACACACACACACACACACAAATGCTATGGGGGAACAAACTGGTTTAAATGTGCATATTAGGCAAAACTCTGTACAAAAATTGGTTTATTAGGAGAAATATGCACAAAATCTAAGTGGATAGCTCCGTTGGTTAGAATGCATTGTTGATAACAACAAAGTTGCAGGTTCGATTCCCAGATGGGACATCTGCATATTCCTGCACTGCAGGGGGTTGGACTAGATATTCCTCAGGGTCCCTTCAAACTCTATGATTCTATGATCCTATGAAAATGCTCGTGAATCTTCAGGAGGGATTGTTTCTTTAAAAAGTGCAGAAACATGGTGAGCTGAATTCAAGATTGTGGGGGAATTGAGATGTTGAGAGCAACCAATTTTGACAAATTTGCCCATCTCTCAAGAGCGGAAAAACCCTGAAAGTGATGGTGCCTTGCCACAGATACAATTTTTCTCAATGTTACTGCGGAAATGGGTTAGGGCCTTACAGAGGAGGGGCTGTCACCTGATGTGAAACAGAGTTAAGGTTGCGATGACACAGAAGTTTTATTTCACTCCAACCTGCTTTAGGGCTATTTCCGTCTAACCTTCCAATGATCTGTTCTTAAAGATAGAGGTGGCAATTCCCACTGGCAACGGGAGCTAATGGAACTACCTCCTTGCAGTGGACAGCATGGGGAGAACAAAGTTTGGTCTGTGATGTGGGAGCAATGCTATTTAAAGACCTTCAAAGAGAAGGGCACAATCCTGTGTGCACTCTCTCTCTCTCTCCCTCTCTCTCTCTCTCTCTCTCTAGAAGGAAGGATGGGGAGGCCCCTCTATGGCACAGTGAACCTGTAAATGACACTTCCCCACATGGAAGTGGGGAGAAAGACATTCGGCTTCCCAAAAAAGTTTGAAAACCGGAGAAGATTTGCCGATCTGGATTTCGATCGGCAGCCAAACTAGGCTGTTCGAAAACCAAGATACGACTCTTATCAGTAACTATGTGTTAATGTAACAGTTTTACATGCAACTGTATTTTTGTAGTACCGTATTTTTTCGTGTATAACACGACCCCATGTATAAGACATCTCCTTTTTTGGGGGGGACTTTTGTTGAGCTATTTTAGGGGGGAGGATTGCCCATAGTTGTTGAGCTTTTATTTAGGGGGAATTGCCAAAAATCGCTCACTTGCAAAAGCAACCGATCCTCTGTTCCCTCGCCAGCAAAAGCTGCAAATCGCTCGCCAAATTACCGCAGCAACAGCCAATCAACACCTGACCTTGATGCAGCAACCAATCACACGCCCAATAGCAGCAACCAATCACACGTTCCCCCTATGCACTATCTGTGTATAAGTCTACCCCTCCCTTTAACATTAAAAAGGTAAAGGTAAAGGACCCCTGACAGTTAAGTTCAGTCGCGAACGACTCTGGGGCTGCGGCTCTCATCTCACTTTACTGGCCGAGGGAGCCGACGTTTGTCCGCAGACAGTTTTTCCGGGTCATGTGGCCAGCATGACTAAGCCGCTTCTGGCGAAACCAGAGCAGCGCACGGAAACGCCGTTTACCTTCCTGCCAGAGCAGTACCTATTTATCTACTTGCACTTATACATGGAAAAGTACGGTACAGTGGTATCTCGGGTTAAGGACTTACCAGTAATTCGTTCTGGAGGTCCGTTCTTAACCTGAAACTGTTCTTAACCTGAGGTACCACTTTAGCTAATGGGGCCTCCCACTGCTGCCACGCCACTGGCACGCGATTTCTGTTCTCATCCTGAAGCAAAGTTCTTAACCCAAGGTACTATTTCTGGGTTAGCGGAGTCTGTAACCTGAAGCGTCTGTAACCTGAAGCGTCTGTAACCCGAGGTACCACTGTATTTTGTTTGCTGTCTGTCGTTGTTTCAGTTTTCTGTACACTGCTTAGAGATATTTTAAATATATTTAGAGGTATAGAAATCAAATAATCAATCAATTCATCAATTCATCCCACCCGCCTCCTTGAATGCTTATTTCCTGGCTGGAATGTGTCCTTGAACTGGTACCATGCCCCCTGCATGGAGAAACGTGTCTTTAGAAAGGGTGCATGACTTGAATGTAGCCTTCTCTACCAAGGCAAGAGCCTTATCTGTTGCTCCACCCACTGCTTGCCTCTGACCACGCCCACCACTAGTACCTGGCTCTCAGGAGGACATCTATAAGGGCAAGTGGCCCTTGGGCTGAAAAGTCCACCACCTTCTCTTTCAGAGTTTTATCCTGCTTTCAGTTTGCTTTTAAGCTTTTATCACTCTCTGTTTGGATTGGTCTTGAGGTGCAAACAGGAATTCCGTATAAAGGCATAAGGATTCCGATCTTCTTCCTTCTTGGCACAGTAAAAGCCAAGCATGAAATGAAATAAGAAACATCTCAGTGACTAATAAGGTCTGGATTCCAGGATGGTGTAATTTGCCCAGCTAACGAGGAATCAAATTCATTTAGTTTGAACTCAATTAGTAACCTCCTGATTTTTCCAGCAATATGTTCAGAAGGCAGCTATTTTTTTCTTTCTTTCGGGAACACACTCTACTTCCTGGAGTCTAATCGGAGCCACGTGTAATGTTAACTTCCTCTTTGGAGATCGGAGGAACGTGCTGGGTGACCAACACGGTCGTCTTCAGCTGGCTTATTATATTGTAAAATAACGGTAAGGTTAAAGTTTCAGATGTCTTTTAATAAATGCTTTTAGTAAATAATCAAAACCATAAACTGGGTAAAACTCCTGCTAAAAGCACAACATACAATCAAACAAAATGTTACAATATGTTATTTAGCTTTTATTTTTATTTTTTTTAAAAACTCTATTTCAGTTGTTCATTGCTGCAATGTTTTAATCTCTTAGTCTCTGTTTTAAAGGGTTGATTGCATAACTGTCTTCTTTGCTGCGTCTTAATTTGCTCTATTGCAATGGTGATTCTTAATTTGTTTTTACTTCACATGTCACTCAGAGGACTCCAGCAAGTGGACAGCTGATAAATAAGATTTTGTAAATATATAAGCATAGCCTTCAACATTTCACAGATGGGGGAACGAGAATCCTCTTGGAGAACCCGCTATTCTCAAACCTAGGTTACTTGTCTATATCCCCCTTCTTTAAACATTGGGGAAGGTTCTGCCTGTCTCCTGTTTTCACTTGGTTTGAAAAATATCAACTCCTTCTTCACCATTTAAAAAGCCAATGAGATGTTTAATGCAATGTGTTATCAGCTTATTTTGAAGCCACGCTGCACTCTGAAATAACAACTTGTGCACTTAATGTCCATGGGTAAGCATTAATGTTTATGTGCACTAGAAACAAGTGATAGACAAGCATAGGATGGTATTCAGCACTTTGTTGTTGTTTAGTCATGTCCGACTCTTTGTGACCCCATGGACCAGAGCACGCTAGGCACTCCTGTCTAGTCCTTCTTAATTTTCAGCACTAGTCCTACTTAATTTTCCTCTCCTAATTTTCACATGCAACTCTATAGATGGGATTCACATGATGCTGTTTAATTGGAGCCTTCCCTCAACCTAGTGATGACATCCAGCTGTTTTGGACTACAACTCCCGTCAGTTCTAGCCAGCACGGGGGTTGTAGTCAAAACAGCTGGAAGGCTGGGGAAAGTCTATTTTATTGTATTCTTCATTTATAACCCTTTGATTATGAGCCAGCTTTGGAAGATCTTTGGTTTTGAGTAATGCAATACAAATTGCATCATCATCATCAACAACATTATGATTAGCCATAGCTCAGTAATAGAACATCTGCGAGGTTCAATTCCCAGCATCTCGCGGTATATCTGGGGGAAACCCCTGTCGGAAACCCTGGAGAACAGTGCTGGATCATCAAATAGTTAGAGTAGGCACTGGCCTATGGGCCCCACCCCTTTTAGGGGCCCCACAACAATGGTTCAAAATAATATTGATTCGAACTTGAAAGAATTCGATTTTGGAAGAGAAACCCCCATTAACTCAGAAACTGACATCATTGTGAAGGACCCCCAAGATTTTGACTGCCTAGGGGCCTCCACATGGTTTAATCCAGCCCTGCTAGAGATCTGCCGCTAGTCAATGTAGGCAATATGGAGCTGGATGGACCATTGGGCCTGACTCAGTATAAGGCAGCTTCTTATGCCCCTATGCACATAGGAAGGGCCACAGCTCAGTGGAAGAGCATCTGCTTTGCATGCAGAAGGTCCCAGCTTCATTGCCTGGCATCTCCAAGTAAGACTGGGAATGTCCCATGTCTGACACCCTGGAGAGCCGCTGCCAGTGTAGTTCAGGCAATACTGAGCTCGATAGCATCTTCCTATGTTTCTATATTTCTAAGGTGGGGGAGGAGTAGAAGAGGGGATGAAAGGAAGCATAACAGTGTCCATTGGAAATAGACAGTGGGAAGGCCTCTTCTCTACGGGTATCTCCTGTGGGTCTCTTGGTATTGATTAATTTCTTGGTGGCACACTAGTGACACTCTCAGGGCCCTGAAAATGATCACCGCGTGAAAACATCTATTCATTTATTCTTCAAGATTCACATCCCGCTCTTTGACGAGTGCTCCCCCAACGCAGCTCTTGGCATTCATAAAATGCAATTCCATTATAAAGGCACCTAACTCGAGGAATTAAAACCGTAAAAGAAATGGGCCTGGGAGAAGAGGCAGAGCAGGCTGGGAATAAAGAGGAACAGGAGGAAAAGCCGAATTGGCACACACACTTTCCAACGGTCGCGATGTATCAGGGACCATCCCTATAATACTTTCCATTACAAGTCTCTGGAAAATCATGAACCCCATTTTGTCCCTCTTTTTGGTTCTTGGGGAGATGCCTTCTTCACACGTTGATAGTGTGAGTTGCTAGAAGCAACAGACACATAGTAAATTTAGAGCTGGAAGGGGCCACAAAGGTTATCACATCCCAACCCTTCCTCAGTGCAGGAACTAAAATGCAGCATACAAGTATAGGCCACCCGACAAGTGAGTGTTTAGCTTCTGCTTAAGCATTTCCAGCAGCGGAGTGTCCCCCTCCTCCCAAGGCAATCTGTTCCACTCTCTCCCTTCTAGGACGTAAGGAAGGGCTGAAGCTCAGGGCTAGAACATTTGCTTTGATGCAGATGGTCCCAAATTCAACTCCTGGCATCTCCAGGTAGGAAAAGGAGAGACTCCTGTCTGAAACCCCAAAGAGCCACTAAGCTAGATGGACCAAAAGTCTGACTCGATATAAGTCTGTTTCCTAGGCGCCTAGTTAATACCAAGATATCATTTCTTAAGACTGTTGTAGAAGTCCTTTCTCTCTCTCTCTCTCTCTCTCTCTCTTGAATTTGGTTTTGGGAGGTAATGCAACTACTGTACAAATAAAATACAAAATGCTTTGTTCTCCCCTGGCAAACGCTCCTTGAAAATATGCAGATTTTACCGAATTAGGATTTGGTTGTGGATATCCATTTCAGTTTCTTTTTTCTCCCCCAGCAAGGGAAAACCAACAGCAACTCTCCAAAGTTTTATTGCTCCAATACAGTGGTCCCTCGACTTACGAAGTACTCGACATCCGTATTTTTCGACTTACGAATGAAAAAAGTGGCCGCACGCCTACAAATTTTTCGACATCCGAAAGGAAATCGTTGCCGGTTTTAGATGCGGTTTTTTCGTCTTACAAATTTTTCCGAATAATTTTTCTCCCAATGCATTCCTATGGGAGAAAGTCGCTTTTTCGACTTACGAACTTTTCGACCTACGAATATCCATTCGGAACGGATTAAATTCGTAAATCGAGGGACCACTGTATAAACAAACAGCAATGTTCCATTACATGACCCCTTACTGATCTGCACTTCCTTTTCATTGATGGAGAGTAAGAGGCTTGGAATATCTGTCCTGCCTGAAGCAGTGGTCATAAACAGGCTGGATCTGCTCCCAGCTTCTGTATTCAGCCTAGCACTACATTACAACTCCTGAAAAACAGCTGATCCTATGTGCGGCTATCACGTGGGGCTGGAAAACAGCCCAACGCTATCTCCCAAGCACTATGAAGCTAGGAGAGACTTGGATGTCTATCAAAAGAGTCAAGTCTAAGTTTGTAAATATTGAATATTGCATCCCTGTTTATTCCTGCCCCATCTCTTCCTCCAGTTGTCTCCTCTGTATAAAACTTTAGATTGTGAGCAACAGACCTGTAATTGGCCAACTCTTCAGTCATGCAAAGAAATCCTTGCCAGTGACCCCTGCTACAGAATCCCATCTTAAAGATTTAAAACCAGAGGAATGGAGATGCCACAGTGTGGTGCTTGTGTGCTGGGCACCTACAGTGCGGGGCCCAAGTCTGCGCCACTGTATTAGGCCTCTGCCAACCTGTCAAGGTGGTATTCCATGCAACATCCAACACGT
>JAWWNI010000862.1:255000-540000 GCA_034642065.1 Darevskia nairensis
AGGCAGGTAGGTAAACCATGCACAAAATTGCTTTGTTTCGGCCAGGTTGTTTTGTTGCTAGATATCCATCAGGCTTTTTGCTTTAGGAAGATCCAACGTTAGCAAGTGCTGTGCATGTAGGCCACATGAAAGAAGTTTGAGTCTCACCATTTTATGCCACACGCTTTCGTGGGCGTCCCGTATCACGAGGGGCAGTAGTCCTGTTGGATTTAGGTTTAAGTGGAGCCAGTAATTAAGAGTTCTTTTCCCAGGGCCGGCGCGCCCATTTAGGCGAACTAGGCAACTGCCTAGAGCGCCAAAATGGAGGGGGCGCTGGCCAGCCTGCCCCCGCCCCCCCCCGCCGCCGCCCAGTGCCGCCCCAACCAGCAGTGGATCAAGCAGGTTGGGGCGAAAAACCGCGGCGGCGAGGGCGCCAAAATGGAGGGAGCGCTGGCCAGCCTTCCCCTCGCCCCTCGCTGCCGCCCGGTGCCGCCCCAACCAGCAGCGAAAACCGCGGCGGCGCGGAGCGCCCGGCTGGCAGGGGGCGGGGCACCGTACGTCATGCCTAGGGCGCAAGAATTGCCAGCACCGGTCCTCTCTTTTCCAGATCTGTGTTTCCACGGAGGTGAGACCGGCCTCGAGGCGTAGTGATGCAGCTGGTATGCATGGCAGGACGGCGAAAATTTGTGTTGTTAAGACAAGTAATGTGATAATGTATAGTTAGATCTAATCAGTATATCCTTTGCATTGTAAGAGGTATATATATGGATTTTTTTCCTGTTTTGCTTTTGATGTCTTTTTTCTCTTTTCTTTTTTTCCTTTTTACCTTCTCTTTCTTTCTCCCCCCTCCTTTTCTCTCTCCCCCCTTCTTTTTATATTTAAGCATTGAATGTTTGTTCCTAAATAGTTGAAATTGGAATGTTTTAATTCTGTTGTGAAATGGTTAAACATGAATAAAGTTTAATTTTTTAAAAAAGAACACAATTTTTATCCATATACCCGGTATTCAGTAAACATTTTCCAGTCTTCTTTAAACACACATTCTTCTTGTTCTCTTATTCTATATGTTAAGTCTGCTAGCTGCACGTATTCCAGCAGTTTAAGTTGCCATTCCTCTTTGGTTGGGACCTCGCTCGTTTTCCATTGCCTTCAGATGTCTTCTAAAGACTGCAAAGTTACTTATCTTCTTGGCTCAGGGGATGCATAACTCCATACCCTCCAACATTTCTCCAATGAAAATAGGGACGTCCTAAGGAAAAGCGGGACATTCTGGGAGCACAACAGAAGCTGGAGCAGCTTCTGTAAATCTGGGACTGTCCCTGGAAAATAGGGACCCATGGAGGGTTTGGGATGGGAGCTGTGGCCCAACCGCATTTGGAGGGCCTCCTTTTCTCCATCCTTCCATGACACTCAGCACCTACAGCCCAAAGCAGGGGAAAGTGCTGTTGAATTGTTGGCCTCTAAGTGTCGAGCTCAGTAGCCGTTTCCCAAATTTCTCAGCCGGTTGAATCGTTTGGGCATCAGATGAAACACAGCTGCTGCCTCTGATGTGTGAAACAGCTTGAAGCAGACTTGCTTTCACAGGCAGAGCAGTAAGGTGCCTCACCTAAGACGAGGGGGAAGCGCTTTGGAAAGGATGAGTGCTCTTAGTGAGGTGTTATGAATTTCACCACCAAACAACAAACGTAACAGGCTGGCAGAAATTAATTCCGATAACTCAAGACATAAATGATGAAAGCATATATGCAAAATCTGTGTATAATAATAATAATAATAATAATAATAATAATAGAAGGACAGATCCTGAGGTTAAGGCTCCAGTACTTTGGCCACCTCATGAGAAGAGAAGACTCCCTAGAAAAGACCCTGATGTTGGGAAAGATTGAGGGCACAAGGAGAAGGGGACGGCAGAGGATGAGATGGTTGGACAGTGTTCTCGAAGCTACTAACATGAGTTTGGCCAAACTGCGAGAGGCAGTGAAGGATAGGCGTGCCTGGCGTGCTCTGGTCCATGGGGTCACGAAGAGTCGGACACGACTGAACGACTGAACAACAACAACAACAAAATTTTATTTGTACCCCGCCCATCTGGCTGGGTCCCCCCAGCCACTCTGGGCGGCCGCAACAAATATAAAAATACATTAAAATATCACAGATTAAAAACTTCCCTGAACAGGGCTGCCTTCAGGTGTTTTCTAAAGGTCATGTAGTTGTTTATGGCTTTGACCTCTGATGGGAGGGCGTTCCACAGGGCGGGCGCCACCACCGAGAAGGCCCTCTGCCTGGTTCCCTGTAGCTTCGCTTCTCGCAGTGAGGGAACTGCCAGAAGGCCCTCGGCGCTGGATCTCAGTGTCCGGGCTGAACGGTGGGGGTGGAGACGCTCCTTCAGGTATACAGGACTGAGGCCGTTTAGGGCTTTAAAGGTCAGCACCAACACTTTGAATTGTGCTCAGAAACGTACTGGGAGCCAATGTAGATCTCTCAGGACCGGTGTTATGTGGTCCCGGTGGCCACTCCCAGTCACCAGTCTAGCTGCCGCATTCTGGATTAATTGCAGTTTCCGGGTCACCTTCAAAGGTAGCCCCACGTAGAGCGCATTGCAGTAGTTCAAACGGGAGATACCTAGAGCATGCACCACTCTGATGAGACAGTCTGCGGGCATGTAGGGTCTCAGCCTGCGTACCAGATGGAGCTGGTAGACAGCCGCCCTGGACACAGAGTTAACCTGCGCCTCCATGGACAGCTGTGAGTCCAAAATGACTCCCAGGCTGCGGACCTGGTCCTTCAGGGGCACAGTTACCCCATTCAGGACCAGGGAATCCCCCACACCCACCCACCCCCTGTCCCCCCAAAACAGTACTTCTGTCTTGTCAGGATTCAACCTTAATCTGTTAGCCGCCATCCATCCTCCAACCGCCTCCAGGCACTCACACAGGACCTTCACCGCCTTCACTGGTTCTGATTTGAAAGAGAGGTAGAGCTGGGTATCATCCGCATACTAATATGATATGAGCTAACGAAAAACGCAACACATGAATATTATCCGCTACAAAAGTCTATATACTTAAAGGTTCATACGTGGAGGTACATAGCAAGTATCACAAGTCCGGTGTCCTCCATATAATTCAACTAATAGTTCCAACTGAAACCTTTAAGTATATAGACTTTTGTAGCGCATAATATTCATGTGTTGTGTTTTTCATTAGCTCATACCATATTATACACAGATTTTGGTCTTGTATATGCATGTGCTTTCATCCTTTATGTCTTGAGTTATCGGAATTAATTTCTGCCAGCCTGTTACGTTTGTTGTTTCGTGGTATAGATATATGTAACCCAGGTTTATCGTGTGTTATGAATTTCGGCATTGAAGGAGAAAAGAAAACAGGGGGTGGGGCTAGCTCTGTCTCTTGCAGCGTAATTCCAACCCTGAGAAAAAAGGAACCAAGTTTGTTCAGTTGGGAATGGAATAGCCCCACATTGCAGCGTGTGTGTTTGTGCTTGAGGGGTTGCAGAGGAAAAAGCACGCCACAGCATTGCAATCAAGACATCTCCGTTCCCAAATACTTGTCGTATATAAGCTATGCCTAATTAACTTTTCATCTGAATAATCCCAGCGGTGGAGGAGAATTTCTGAGAGAACATGTATATTTAATTGCAATTATGTGGGAGAGAATAATAGGGAGGGGGGGAAATCATTGTAGAAGAATGGACTTTCATGTGTGTTGCGGTTGTTTTCCCAAACAATGGGACACGGTTTTCAAAAGTTTCTTGCAATGGAGGCTGGTCCACTCAGGCAAACTCTGTACTTCCCCACCAACCTCAGTCTGCCCTCAGCCAAGCCTCAGATGCCTCAGTGATGGACTTTGAGGTCTCAAATTTCAGCAGCGCCCGGTGCACTGTCAAAATTTGGCACCCTGCCTCTCTTGCTCCTTTTCTAAATAATCATAGAATTGTAGAGTTGGAAGGGAGTCTGACTTTCATCTAGTCCAACCCTCTGCAATGCAGAAAAATACAGTTGTCCCATACAGGGATTGAACCTTCAACCTTGGCATTATCAGCACCATGGCCTATCCAACTGAGCTATAGTTGTGGCATCCCAAATTGGTCATACTGCCCTAAATCAGCCTCTGCTTGCCTACCTTCTTATGCTACCTGTCAGTTCCCTCTGCAGTTCCATTGTTGCCTTTGTAGAACTTGACAGAGAGGAGGATTGGGACGCAACTAGAATTTGTTGTCTCTGCCTGTCATTGTCAATCTTTGGGGTGACATTGCACTGCTGTTGGTCTTTCTGCCTCCTGCCCTACCAGTTCCAATGGGCACCAGCTACTGGCAAAGTCACTTAAATAATGCAGAACAGAGAGTCCAGAGGGAAAATAAATCCCAACAACACTTTATGGAGGAAACTGGACAAAAACAGTGTATAACTAGAGGAGAAAAGGAACAGGGAGGTTTGGTTTTTTCTTTCTTCGGGCCTTGTACATAGCAGGGAAACAGCCAAACAAACAGACAGAGGAAAAACTCACTCAGTGGATGGAACTCATAGGCACAGAAGATCGTCCAGCTTGAGTTAAGTTTGCCAAATTGCATGCAAGTCCAGGGGCTTTTTTGGAATTCCAAACAGGGGGAATGAGTAATATATAGGGTGAGAAGGGTAGGGGAGAGAGATCTGCACCCACTTATCTGCAGGCAGTAGCACTATTGGGCTATTCTGTTGTGAAATTTTCTTTTCGTAAGTGGCCTTGAGGGCTATTTCAGGAGAAAGTTAGGGGGCAGATATCAAAAACAAATAAGTAAGCAAGCAAATAAACTGTAACCCACCCACCTACCTAAACCCCTTCAATTTGTTCATGTCATGAAGCACTGCAGAGCAAGTCAACACGGATAGCGAAAAAAGTGCAATAGGACCTGAAGGAACAGTGATGGCAGGAAAGGAATTTTCTGCCGATATACGTTTTTTCTCTCCATCTGCTGAAATGGGGGGAAAGGAACCAGCAAACGCAATGACATTTAGACAGGTTTCTCTTTTGCATATCGCTCGTTTCAGCAAGAAGCAACTGCCTTTTCACCTACTGAAAAAGCTCTTCCAAATCTGTTAGCCTAACATGAACTGGATCAGCTCTAAAAAACTTAAGAAGATTTATGCAGAGAGAGAGAGAGAGAGAGAGAGGGAGAGAGGAAGAGAGAAATAACAGATTGTGTGCTTCCCCACCCCCCTCTCTCCCCGTGATGAAATTTAATACAATCTGGCATATTGCAAAGTGCCCAGAATCCCCATTTTAACAGATTCTGCACCCGTCACCTTTTGTAGTTTCCAGCAACTACTCCCCAGTGGGGATGAGGGGAGGGAATGAAGTGATCAAAACGATACTGCGTTCCATTTCTTTATCCAAATGGTTAAAATGTGCAATTCTAGCCAGGGGATGTCGGTAGTTTTTGAGTGGTTCGGTTTAGAGAACGGGATTAAATGGTTTCTGTTTCGGAAATTTAAGCATCTCCCCAGGGGCTTGTTCAGCACTGGAATTCAGTATTCGATTTACTAGACTCACGGGCCAGTAGCCCTGAGAATGGGCAACTGGAGCAGCAATTCCTCGTTCCCACTTGGACCATTCATTAGATAAAAATATGGGACAGGACTCGGGTGTAGATAACTCATAATAGAATGAATCCTAATGTTGTGTTCTGTTAGGGAAGAACCAAGTGTCTCCTAGTTGACCTTTTCCAGTGTTCCCAATTCATCAGAAACAGCTGCTGTTCCGTCATTCATGTCCCTGGTCTAGAGGTAACAACACAACAACGTAACAGACTGTTTTTGACTATGTAACTTCTATTTCACCAAGTGTAATATCTCACAAAGTGTAATTCCATAGACCACCACATCAATCACACAGTTTTCATCATATGCTGAATCTGCACAGCTATATTCTGGCCTTTGAAAATATGAATTTCTGTATCCTTCTGAATTGCTTAAACTGATTTTAATACTGTATTTTTATACTGTTGCAGCTTGCACTGGGGCCTTGTGGTGAAGGGCAAGTAAGAAATTTGAAATCGCCATCAACAAGACTAACACTGTCATCATCCTTGCAGTATACAATGCACCGCAGCAGTTGAGGAAATGTTGAAATGCAGATAGTATCTTGTAAGGATCTTTGTGTTTTTCTCCTATGTCTTCAATCCAAAGAGAACACAGAGCTTTCTCCCTACATTCCAAGACAAGGCACAAGGCAGCGAGAAACCACAAGCTAGGCTCAGTTCGACTGCAACTTAGGTTTTGCCTATTCTTCCTGCACATGGATAGACTGGACCTAAGCCAGGCTAAAGCAAACCTCAGAGATTAGGTTTTGACATCAAAGCAAGTCACCAAGACCACCTTCTTTTAAAAAAAATGCCTTATACTGAGTCAGACCATTGGTGCATGTAGCTGAATATTGTCTAATAATACTAATAATAATAATAATAATAATAATCATTTATTATTTATACCCCGCCCATCTGGCTGGGTTTCCCCAGCCACTCTGGGCGTCTCCCAGCAGAATATTAATAATAATAAAAAGAGATAAAACAAATCATTAAAAACTTCCCTAAACAGGGCTGCCTTCAGATGTCTTCTAAAAGTCAGGTAGTTGTTCATTTCCTTGACATCTGATAGGAGGGTGTTCCACAGGCAGGCGCCACTACTGAGAAGGCCCTGTAACCTCACTTCTCGCAGGGAGGGAACCGCCAGAAGGCCCTCGGAGCTAGACCTGTGTGTCCGGGCTGAACGATGGGGGTGGAGACGCTCCTTCAGGTTTACTGGGCCGAGGCAATGGCCCTCCAGGGTTTCAGGTAGGGAGCCTTTGCCAGACCTACCTGTTGATGCTGGGGATTGAACCTGAACCTTCTGCATGCAAGCAGATGATCTAGCACTGACCTATGGCCCTTCCCCAAAGGAAGATCTGCTACTGGTAGTGATGTGTGTATCGACTAAAAGAGAATCTTGATGCCCTCTTAGGTATGGTTACATCAAGGCTGGGTTTTTACAGGTTTTGACTAATGCATATGAAGCTGCCAAATGCCATTGGTTCATCTAGCTCATTATCGCCTACACTGACTTGTCAGCAGCTCCCTGTGGTTTTAGAGAGGGGTCGCTCCCAGCCCAACCTTGGGATGCCAGGAATTGAAACTGTGACCTTCTGCATGCAAAGCAGACAGTCTACCACTGAGCTCCAGCCCTTCTCACCCAAGTGAGCCAAACACAACAACTTTTGTTCCATCGGGTTACATGAGGCTAAGTAGATCATAAAGAAAGCAGGCAGAATGAAATAGTAAGCCCTGCATCTCTTGTACTCGGAAGCGTCTTGGTGGGAGATGACACAAATTGTTTTCATATTTCACTTTGTGTGTGCGTGCGCGCGCGATCCGTGAACTCAAAATTGCCGTCAGGCGTCTGGCTGGTTTTAAAATTAATAATGCAGCCATTGTGAGCCAAAACCCAGTCCTTAAAAGACTATAACATAGATGTAAAAATGGAGGAACAAAACAAGAGAAGTGTTAACTGGAGCTGAAGAGGTAGACATTCTATCACTTATTTGATCAACGCTAATCCTATTGGACATTGAGGATTTTGTCCCCCTTCCGAGCTTGGGAAATGAATTTTGTTTTTATAGACAAGAAACAGCAGAACACACAACTCCTGTAAGCCTAGGTAAGCTCAATAAAGGAACCTTTCCAGGGTATCAGCACAGCATGGCTAAAATTTGCAACCTTTCCCATCGTTTCATTAACATTCATTGGCCCAACGGGAGCAGATATAACACAGTGCCTTTTCAGCCAGTGCAAAGACTGGCATTCTGAGCAAGCATTTCAAGCTCACATTGGTTTAGTCTAGTTTCCCATTAGGCATGATCAGACTGAGGACAGGCTGACTCGTCCCTCGTTGTGAACTACAGAGATGGGGAATCAGTAGTTCTCCAGATGCTGCTGAACTACAACTTCCATCATCCTCGATCATCCTTGGTCCATCTAGTCCAGCATCCTGTTCTCAAATTCGCCAATCAGATGCCCATAAGAAACCCACAAGCAGGACGTGAGCACAAGAGCAATTCTCCCCTCCTGTGGTTTCCAGCAACTGGTATGGAGAAGCATTCCTGTCTCCATACCTATTGCGAACCATCCTGCCTGGTATTTTCCCATTGTTGCCAAACCAACAGTAAATTAGAAACTTCCCTTGCATGTGAACAGGTGTGCCAACTTGAATAAAATGGGGGGGGGCAGGTAACCCCACCCTGCATGATATGGTGCCCACACATGATTTGAATGGCAATACCCATAAGCTTGGGGGGCAGCCCCCTGGAATATTTTATGGGGGGGGCTGAAGACCCCTCAGCCCCTAGGAGTTGGCTCCTATGCATGTGAAGACAGGCTCTGGGAGATTGAGTGGATGAGACCAATAGTGGATACAAAGGTCAAGAAGACGGGTTCTGCACTTGTTGTAGAGGAAGTGAGGGGCAGATGGGGCTTGTCAACCCAGAGAAGTGGCCCACCTAGGAGAAGGAAAACTTCTGCTGCCTTGCAGGATACCGTATGTTCAGGATAAATGTGACTCATTGAAATAGCTACTTATATCTCAGTATTCGATTGACCCTCATCAATGACAAGGCCATTCTCAAACTTGAACTGAGGCCTCTTTCATGTGTCAAGACAATATCCCCCAGTCTATTTTGTTTTCCAGCAGGGGCAGGGAACTCTGACCCAGTACAAAACTCACATATAAAAACTGTGAGGGATTTTGAAGTTCTGGAGCAGTGACAGATCTTGGCATCTCAAATTTCAGCCAACGTTCATCACTCCCCCACCTCTCACCTTTTGATTAAACATCATAGTTGCAGATCCCATGTGGCTCCCCCAAAGCTCCGAACTGGTCACATTCCCCTAACCCCTCCTCTGTTTCGTGCTTCATGGTCTGAGATTCTATCTTTTCCTTGTCATCTTCCTAGAGTTGTGAGTGTACCCATGCTTTGGACACAGACAACAACAAGGCCTCTTCAAATTCAGCACTGGCCTCTGAAATTGGCTAAAAACGTTCTAATGAGATTGAGGGTTGACCTGGTTGATGGCAAGATCCCCTCCAACTCATTGTTTCTATAGTTGTAAAGTTGTGTTGTGGGATAGAAGAGCTACTTAAGTAGTCAAAGCTGACAAAATGGTTTGGCTTTGTTATGTAAGGAAGTAAGAATGGATCATGACAAGGACCAGCTATATCCAGCAATCTATTCACATCGTGGACAACCAAATGCCCACGGGGAGCCCACAAGCAAAATCTGACCTCAGTGGAAAGGTAATCACGACACCAACCCTGTATATACCACCCATGAGAATATCACCAAAATGAGCTCTGATGATTTACAAGTGCTTTTTCTTTTCTTGTTAATTAATGGAGGAGGGTTGGGGAAAACAGGGGATAAATTTTCAGCACATCACTAGTTGCAACACCCGTACCCAGATGGTCACCGCACCTCAAACCATCCTTAAAGCCAGGCAGACCTGCTCAGTTATTCACAGCGAGGAAAGCTGTTGCCAAATTGAATAACGTTGGCTAGTCATTTTGCAAATTAGCTACTTGGTGGCAGAAATGTGATTATTTACAGCTCTTTTCATTATTCAAAAAAACAACCCAAACCTTCTCAACTCTGTGTTTTCCAAAGGCACATCGGATCGGCTCCTCTCCTCTTAATTGTCTGGAGAAAATGCAAGTCACATTTCCCCCATTTAATGGGCACTTTCTGAGCTAAGCTGGATCTGATTACTCTTCTGATCTGAACAGTTATCAGAGCAGACAGAGCAGTGAGGTCTCAGCTGAACTGCCACACACCCAAAGTGACAATTGGATGTCAGGACTTGAATTTGTCAGTAGCCGGCAGCAGGGTGAGTCGGAAGGTTTCTGAAGGGGATAATATGGGGGGGTGAGTGGGAGGCATTAGTGGCACTTCAGAAAGAAAGCAGTGCTTTCGTTCTCCGTTCTGGAGAGACTTCTGTGCATGATCATCACGGAAGCAGACAGATCTCCTAATTTGCATTACACCTCGATCTTGGACTCAGGGGCTCGGCCCTTATTTAGTTATGCGTTTGGTGACTCAGAGCAAAGAGGATCAGCAGGCAGAACGTCACAAGCAGACTCCCCAAAGAGTTGGCCTTGTGTTTGCAACTTGATCCAACAATGCCGGGCAGGGAGCTTCACACACTGCCATTGCAACTCTGGCACACATTTGCAATGTTCACAAAATGGCAACAGAATGCATCCGAGGCATATTAATATCAAAAACCGTGTCTGTCATGGTCTTCCTCCTGAAGCATGGACAGAAGCACAATGATGAGTCATGGTTGCATACCACATGCGCAACTGGCTCGATTGAACATCATGTTCCCAAGCGCTCAGTAGATCCAAATCGTTGCTGTCTGTTACATGTTATCAGCATATTATTGTATTCCCTATCCAAAAGGGAAGGCGTCTGTGTAGATGTGAATGACAGTTGCATATCACCTGTGAAGTTGGCTCAATTGTGCATGATGTTCCCCATTCAAAAGTGTGGCATCTGCGTCACCAGGAGATTGTAACCGCAGAGATAAGGAGAGAAGAGTCGTTCTGGAGAGGTCACTTCCTGGTTTGCATGGAGAAGCCATTTTCAACAGAGACCAGTGACAAAAGCAGGCAGCTTTATTGAGGCAGCACTGGGTGTCAGGATTTTGCACTCCTAACAATTTTGTACCTGGGGCAACCGCCCCTGTGCCCCCTATGCTATGCAAAATTGAGAAGATCCACAATTGAGAAGATCCATTTGGGAGTGCCAAATTTTGGGCTCACTCAGGGTGCCATATTACCAAAAATTAGCACAGTACACCTCTGATGCAACCTCCACATGAGAACAGAAAAATAGCCCTGCTGGATGAGGTCAAAGGCCCATCTGATCCCACACTGTTCTCTCACAGTGGACAAGCAGATGTCTATGGGAAGCCGTCAAGAAGGACCTGATTGCAACATCACTCTCCCCATTTGCAGTTACCAGCAACTGGTGCTCGAAGGCATCCAGGATTGGAAAATGCCAATTGTGAGGGGAAATGCATTTGGAAATGAAGATTTAGAGAAAATGTGCTCAGAATAATAAAGTTTCATGTAGATTTGCAAATAATAATAATAATAATAATAATAGAAATTGCAAACTGATGTGGAAATGGGACATGACAGATTTACGGGTGAACACATATGGAAGTGGCATGGTCCAAAAATAGAAGGATTTGCCCATTCCCAGCTCACATCACAGCCTATATTTGACCAGGTTCCTCTAATGTTTCTGTCACGCCTCTGATTCCATGAAAAGAGTCTCCTCCAAGGAAAATCCTCTTTAGCAAAGATGCCATGTGTGACTGTGAAGTCACACACAACCAACCACATTATCCACTGATCATGTATTTCACTTCGCATTACATTTGAACGTGACAACATGTCGCTACAACAGCTTTGACATTTTGGGCATGGCAGGCTAATGGCTGCTCCGGGCCCCTCCACCTCTCTCTCTCCAGGGCACACTGGACCAGATCAAGCCCACATGCGACCGCTTTTGTTCTGTGCGCCAGTCAAGGGTCCTGCGACTAATGCACTGCAACAGATGAGGGCAGATTTATTGTTTGGATTGCCCGCCTCTCTGTGTAGCTGAGAAGCCTGGAAGGAATAGGACTGGGGAAAATGTTTACAGATGGCAGAGCTTGGAAATGCTTCTGCCCAGTGGCACATGAAAACAAGCGCAGAGATTCGGTGCAGTGTGTATGTGTGTGTGGATAAAGCTTAGGGGACAAATTCCAACACAGTAGCTGAGCTAGTCTGTCGGAGTTATGATACCTGTGACAGGGAGGTGACACTTCACAGTGTGAGTGTCTCAGAGGAGGAGGGAAGCAACTGACAAGTTGTGCTGCGGAGCAGGAGACATCAATAGACATTAGGACCCAGAGGGAGCTGACAGAGCAAGATGCTGTGACAACATGGACCGAGAAGAATTTAATGCTGTCCGCATTTTAAAGCAAGCCTTTTTGACCTAACTGACCTCATTCACACATCCTAGACTAACACACAGATTGGAATGTAATT
Source organism: Darevskia nairensis (assembly GCA_034642065.1). Lineage (NCBI taxonomy): Eukaryota > Metazoa > Chordata > Lepidosauria > Squamata > Lacertidae > Darevskia > Darevskia nairensis. The sequence goes on from JAWWNI010000862.1 coordinate 267,101, forward strand.
TGCACTTTGGTCGTGCAGTTTTCTGTTTTTTTCTATATAGTTCTAGGTTCAAAAACACACCAACATGCATTTGTTTGTTTGTTTGTGTGTATGTGTGTATATATATATATATATATATATATATATATATATATATATATTGCTATTTTTCAAGAACGCCTCCCTTGTTCTCTTAGAATGGCAATGATGCCTTCCTGAGAGGTGCAGGAACTCAGTTCTTGTGAGTTCTGGCTGAAAAAAAGCCCCGTATTATATATATGTGTGTGTGTGTGACTATTATTATTACATGTTTAACATGTTTATGTTTTATATTTATGATATCATTTTTCTTTTCTTTTTGTGAATGAATGTAACAGAGTATGTGTTGACAGTGGGATATAACAGAAAAGCAAATAAAATACTTTTTTTTTAAAGAAAGAAAGAAAAGCCCTGTGTGTGTGTGTGTGTGTGTGTGTAGTTCATTTAGAAAAGCCCTGTATATATATGAAGTTCATTTAGAAATATGTACATTGAGATGTGAGTTATTTGTTCAGTATTTTATGTTAATGTTCCTATAACTGTATGATTCTAAAGTTTTGTGGTGCTTTAATGAATTTCCTCTGTACTGCTTTGGTATTTTTCGTGTTGGCAGGTTATAAATTGTCAGACACGCTGGCAGGCATGAGAGTTTCCTCCTTCTCACTGAGAGCTTCCGGTCAGAATTAACGAGCCTCTGGAAGGTTTATAGTCCATTTTATTTACAACAGCATACAGAGAGCAGCCTAGGGCCACCCTCCATCAGGATACCAGTTGGTCATTCTGAATCCCCTCCCCTCCCACAGCAAGAAGCGTGTCAGCGTCCAGTTCTCCCTCCTCTGTACTTCTGTTGTTCTTTAACCCTTTCAGCCCTCTGAGTTCGGGGGAGGGAGGGAATTCCCCCCCCCCACTCTCGAATGAAGAGCCTTCCAAACGCTCCCTATCTGCTGGTTGCTTAGCTACTATCTCAAAGCTGTGCAACTCTTCCCCAGTTTGCCCAGCCACTGAATCTACTGCTGGGAATGTTGAAGGAAGGGGGGGCAAATCCTCCCCTTCTTCCTCTGTCTGTGACTGCATTCCTCCATCTTCAGAGTCAGACCAGTCTCTGGCATCCGACTCTGCCCAGCCCCTGACATAAATATGCTTATATACATGTATACATATTTAAATAAATTTTCATGTGATTTTTTTAAAAAGACTAATGCAAAACTCAGGTGAGAGTAGGCTTTTGAATAAGCACATTTAAAATTGCCATGCCATGGAAAGAGATGGGCATGCGATGCCCATCCCCGATGTCAGGGTTGCACCAGATGAGCAGGAGTGGTGGCAAGCCCCCCTAGGCAAAGCGGCAACCACGGAAGAGTCCAGAGAAATGGAGGGATTCTTACCTGAAGAAAACTGGTGGCGACACTCCTCAGAAGAGGAAGAAGCAGATGGGGAAGAGGGAAGGCCAGAACAGGAGGAGGAATAAGTTGAGCCAGAATCAGGCCCTTGTGAGGAGAGGAGCCGGAGGGCCCCCTCCCCTCCTCCCACCTCAGCTGTAGAGCGTAGAGCTGAGAAACGGAGGGAGCAATTGGAGGCAGTTGCAACTCGTAAAAGGCGTGGTGATGAGCTGGCTACTTAAGGAAGGCCGGCTGCTTCCCTCACCAGCACCTGCAACTGCTGTGCTGAAGCATGTGGTTGTACCTGCTCATCCTGATCCTGTGTACCTGACCTCGGCTGGTTCCTGACACGGACTGCTCCTGACTTCGGCTTCTCTTGACCCCGGTACTGATACCTGGCTTTGGCATGCCATCCTACTGGCACCATAACACCCAGATGCATTGGTGGTTGTCAAGGATATTTTGTCCTGCATCAGTTGGCATTACTGCTGTGCCCCCCCCATCTGATTCAGGCACCGATGTTTTCCTTTGGAGTAGCCCCTATCTGAAAGAGAAGGTTGGCAGTAGTGGGGGAGATGATCTGTCTGCCCTGGTGTCATTTGTTTCGTTTGAAGACCCATCTCTTACAAAGTTCTCAACATCAACGGCTTGGTTAGGCAGCTGCTGTTGAGTTTTATACAATCATCTGTCATCAATACAATTTCTTCATTGCTGGACGTCACTTCCAGTTATCTGGAGGATGGGATTTCTGAGAAGCGCAGACAATTATGCTGTTAGCCTTTCTGTTCCCAATGAACCCAGGAAGGCTGCCTTTCTTTGTGGGATTCCGTAAATGATTTCAGACATAGTTCAATTTCTTCCTTGACAAGTGAAAACAAGGCTGGGATCAGAATAGATGCTTATATTCAAAAAGCACAGGCTTCCCCTCAAAGAATCATGGGAACTAGGGCCAGATTTAGGTTTGATGAAGCCCTAAGCTACTGAAGGTAATGCGGCCCTTTATATGTCCAGCTGTCCTTTGTCAACAACAAATTGTCACTATTTTTTTGTGTTTAATATATGCTATATGGTAATTTATGGACCTAATAGGTATCTCAAGCCATTTGCACATGTTGCTATCCAACCAGTCCATGCAGAATGTAGGCACCCCATATATAGAAATGAGCAAACCAGTGATATTTTAGGGAGTAGGCTAGCAGGCGGGGCCCATGACTTACATCTTAGGAGCCTACACAACACAAAACACTGTTGCTGTATGCAGGTTTTATTTTATTTGGTTTTTTATCTTATATTTTGGAAATGTACATCTAGGTTTTTTTTCCTTTAATTTTTTTTTGGGGGGGGCAAGAGAGTGGGCCCCTAAGCTATAGCTTGTTTAGCTTATATGTAAATCCGGCACTGATGGGAACTGTGCTTTATTAAGGGTGCTGGGGACTGTAGCTCTGTGAGGGGTAAAGCTACAGTTTTACCCAATAGACAGTTTTTTTCTGATGTATAAGCAACAACTATTTTAACCTCATATATACATTTTTGGTTGGAGAGCGGCATTACAAAATTCAGAGATGTGTGAATTTTCAAAGGATGACTGTGGTTCCATTTGAATAACATTTCAAGAAGTGAGGATCAGGTAGGTTCACCTTTAAGTATGAACTTAATCTAAGTTCTCCCTCATCCCTAGTTACAACTACTTTGAGATCTGCTCTTGTATCTGCACTGGCAAAGGATCTGGGACATAATATACAGATGGTAGACTGGGAAAGGTTATGCAAAACAGATTTGAAATTTACGGTATGTTGTAAGATGGAAGAAAATTATATGAAAATGATGTACTGGTGGTATTTGACTCCTAGTAAGTTAGCAGAAATGTATAGAACAAGCACAAATACCGGCTGGAAATTTAAAGAAAAAGAAGGTACCTTTTACTGTATGTGGTGGTCATGTAAGGTAAAAAAAAATTTAAAAAAATTGGGCGATGATTTATAATGAAATGGAAAAAATGTTCAAAATAATGTTTAAGAAACCAGAAGTGTTTTTATTAGGAATTATAGGTACCAAGATTTCAAAGGACCAGAAAAGACTATGTATGTGACAACAGCCGCATGGATGTTACTAGCCAGAGGTGGAAAGAAGAAATAACCCCGAACAAGGAAGAATGGCAGACCAAGTTGATGGACTATGCGGAAATGGGGAAAAAATTAACTGGAAAGCTCAGGAACCAAGAAGACAAGAACTTTAAAAAAGAATGAGAAAAAAATGATGATTTACTTTGGAGACCATTGTATACAGATGAAAACAGCAAGATTTTAATCTCCCTTGTAAGGTGAAAAAGACTATGGACAATTCAGATGGATAAAAATGGAAAACAGATTGAGATGCAGTTGTAAATGTTGACATTAGAACCCATAGAGGGGGTGGCGGGGGGAGGTCGAGATTCAGAGAAATCTCTTTATATGGCTTTGTAATTTATTTTGTTATAAATTTGTATTTGCAAAATCAAATAAAAATTATTTTGAAAAAAAGAGATCTGTTCTTGTATCTGGCCCTTATCATCTCATGATTCATTGGACTTATTTCTATCTGTTTCATGCAGCTGAGGAAGCTACCTTGTACTTAGTCAGATCACTGGTCCATCCTGTGCAGTATTTTCTGCTCCCCAGGGCTTCAGGCTTTCTTCAGCCCTACCTAGAGGTATGAGGGATTGAACTGGGGACCTTCTGTGTGCAAAACAAATTATCCACCACTGCCTGACTGAGTCCTGGAATGTTAAGTATAATTGTTTAATTGTACATGGAAATTAACTCTGCATGTGTCTGTATGTATACAGCTGAAAGGGAAGTAACAGTATCTGCCTTGGTCAGACCACCCCTGGAATACTGTGTCCAATTCTGGGCACCACAATTTAAGAAGGATGCGGACAAGTTGGAACGTGTGCAGAGGAGGGCAACCAAGATGATCAAGGGTCTGGAAACCAAGCCTTATGAGGAATGATTGAAGGAGCTGGGTAGGTTTAGCCTGGAAAAGAGGAAGCTGACAGGAGATATGATAGCCACCTTCAAATATCTCAAGGGCTGTCACACATGGAAGAGGGAGCATGCTTGTTTTCTCCTGCTCTGGAAGGTAGGACTTGAAGCAATGGCTTCAAGTTACAAGAAATGAGATTCGGACTAAACTTCAGAAATAACTCTCTGGTAGTCTCCCTCAGGAGGTTGTGGACTCTTTCACTGGAAGTTTTTAAGCAGAGGTTGGATGGCCATCTGTCATGGATGCTTTAGCTGGGATTCCTGCATTGCAGGGGGCTAGATTAAATTATTCTTGGGTTCCCTTCCAACTCTACAATTCTAATATTCTAAGAAAGCATGGTATGGAAAGTTCCACTGAATCAAAACTAAAAAGTTGCAGAGAACCTAACAGTTAATGATTAGCTGAGAATATATATCTGCTAGCTCTCATGAGGTGTTTAACCTAGATCTCATGAGGAGTATTCAATTACAGGTCTGCATTTTGGGTGTGTCTTCATTCTGAAGTAAGCAAAGAGAAAGGATGAACAAATGATTATCTCTTCAGGAAAACAGCTTCAGGCTGGAATGCAAGACAATGCAATGCAGGCTGGAATGCAAGACAGAGCTTTGATTTCCACTCTGAATGAAGTCCTTTCATATTTCTAAGATGTTCTACCTGTGCTGGGATCATATTATGCAACCATCTGGATGCAACTGTATTTGTTTAATGTCTGTTTTGGAACAAGTTCTGCTAGTAAAGCTTTTGAACCATATTTTTGGACTTGGCAATTTTTATTTCAAGGAGTTAGGTTCTTTTTTCATTCTATTGCTTCCAAATGCACAATATTAATAACCACAATATGGAATAACTGCTCCCTGCCTTGCAGGTCTTTTCCCACCTGGCTTAGGAGGGCAGGGCCCTGATTGACTCCAGCTACAAAAGCTGAGGCTGCTGAAGAGGCCAGAGACCATCTTGACTGTAAGTCCTGGAAGACCTGCTCCTTGCCTTGCAGACTGTTTTTCATCTGGCCTGGGAGTCCAGGGCCCTGACTAACTCCAGCAATTTGGTTGTGTACCTTTTGATGTTCTATTTATTGTTTATGGCTAGTTCTGTGATGTTTTGAATTGAGTGACCTTTTTCGTGTTGTAAGCCGCCTTGAGCACGGTTTTAACTGTGGAAAGGCAGCATTCAAATAAAATGATGTATGTATGTATGTATGTATGGTTCCCTCCAGATGTTTTGGACTACAACTGCCATCATCCTTGACCATGTCTGTTGCTAATGGGAATTGGAATCCAGAGCATCTGACCCAGTTTGGGAGAGGCTGATCTCAGGGATTCTTAAGTTTTATCTTATGATACGTTTTTGAATTACACTAGAACTTGTTCTTTAGCTGTGAATGGGAATCAGTGACCAGCAGTGCATTTTGACGTCTCCTTCTTAGGTCAATGAGGACACTTAAACAGGAGAGCAGCCTTTAGAGCTGCCTTTCAGTGGGTTAATGATGCATTGTTTTCTGAAGCACTGAATTTAAATTTCTACAGTGGCTCCATGTGACGCTCAGGTATCAACTGCAAAACACGGATCTAATGCATGGATGATCAAAACAGGCATCATAGTGTGCTAACCTTCATGTAAAATGCATTTGACTTGAAGTAATGATTCTCCCAGTTGGACGCTACTCAAAAATTAGGTCTGGAATCAGCATGTTTCCTGGCCTGATGCCAAGTAGTGTGGTCAGTGCTTGAAGCAGAGGCACTCTTGAGATATTTCACAATGGGATGAATTTATGGATAAAGCAATACCATTGCAAAAACCCTTCCACTTAGGCATAACCTAAGAACATAAGAAGAGCCTTCGAGATCAAACCAGTGACTCACTTTGTTCAGCATTCTGTTCAGATGCCTACAGGAAACCCTGAAGCGTCCAGCATTGTGCAGGTGAAAATAGGGATAGGCTTGTAATGCCCCTTTTTGTATATGCAGTATTGACACCAAGCTGTCAGTACAGGCATTCCTGTAAGGCAGGCATGAGGAAACAGTGGTCCTACAAATGTTCCTGGACAATAACTCCCACCGTTCATCACTGAGGTTGATGGAAGCAGGAGTCTGTATACATATCGTACATTCAAAGCACATTTGAAACACAGGACTGCCTCCAAAGAATCCTTTGGGAAACTTTGTTTGTGAGAGGTGCTTGGGCTTGAAGCTGTGCAAAGTGAAAACGACAGTTCCTGGGATTCTTTGGGGAGATCCAGTGTGGTCTAGTGGTTCAAGTGTCAGACTAGGACATGGGAGACCAGGGTTTGAATCCCCACTGAGTCACAAAGCTCACTGGGTGACCTTGGGCCAGTCGCACACTCTCAGCCTAACCCAGTGTTTCCCAACCAGTGTGCCTCCAGATGTTTTGGGACTACAACTCCCATCATCCCTCGCTAGCAATACCAGTGGTCAGGGATGATGGGAATTGTAGTCCCAAAACATCTGGAGGCACACTGGTTGGGAAACACTGGCCTAACCTACAGGGTTGCTGTGGGGATTGAATGAGGAAGGAGGGAACCAGGTGATCCACCTTGAGCTCCTTGGAGAAAAAGGTGGAATATGAATGCAACCAACACATGGCCCTCGAAAGACTCTCCATAAAGGAATGTGGCCCTCAGAATGAAGGCCTCCTCTAGATAGCCAACAAATTCAAGGTTCTTGACACCAGCAGCCTGTATTTTATTTCCACGCGGTCTCATCTTGTTCTTCAACACTTTGGCACTGCTGTCTGTCGTGTAGTTAATACACTCAGGAAATTAGTCTGTCTTAGCACGGTTGAGAGCCCTGTTACAGAAAGTTGCTGGAGCGTAGCAGGGGAAACGTGTTGCTTTTCAGCAACTGTTAGAAGTGCAAATGCTAAAGGATGAAGAATTGCAGATACATAAAGGAAGCTGTGATGAAGCACTCCAGGCCTTTCGGTACCCAGACAAAGGGCCTCCTCAGTTGTGATCAAGAAGCATGTCTTTTGTCAGCTGCATGAATATATAGTGACTGAAGACGAAGGCACTCAAGCATAGTTTCACAAGGGCTCACCACTGAGACTGTTGAGCTGAGCTGGGCTGCAGGTTCAATGTCTCTTTTCACAGTGCGTAGGTAAACTGCGAGATTCACTCCCACAAGATGTAGTGATTGTATAAACTTGGAAAGCTTTTAAAAGGAAGTAGACGAATTCATGGAGTCATGGCTGCCATCATGATGGGTGTACCACTCCCTTTGTTCTCTTAAGGACCCATCTTTAGTGGGCCATTACCAGGCTGGCATTGCTATTCATAGAATCATAGCGTTGTAGAGTTGGAAGGGTCCTGGGGGGTCATGTAGTCCAACCCCCTGCAATGCAGGTATCTTAACTAAAGGATCAATGACAGATGACCATCCAACCTCTGCTTAGAAACCTTCATCAAAGGAGAGTCCACCACATTCTGAGGGAGTCTGTTCTACTGTCAGATAATAATATTTATACCCGCCCATCTGGCTGGGTTTCCCCAGCCACTCTGAGCGGCTCCCAACCGAATATTAAAAACACAATACAGCATTAAACATTAAAAACTTCCCTAAACAGGGCTGCCTTCAGATGTCTTTTAAAAGTAAGATAGTTGCTTATTTCCTTGACATCTGATGGGAGGGCGTTCTTCCTCATAAAGTTCTTCCTAGTGTTTAGCTGGTATCTCTTTTCTTCTAACTTGAATCAATTGGTTCAGGTCCTACAGTCCAAAGCAGGAGAAGACAAGCTTGCTCCATCCTTCATGTGACAGCCCTGGAGACATTTGAAGATGGCTCTCATATCTCCTCTCAGTCTCCTCTTTTCCAGGCTAAACATACCAAGCTCCCTCAACCATTCTTCATAAGGCTTGGTTTCCAAACCACAGTTACTGAGGACCATGATCACGAGAAGGCTGAAGTGATGGTCACTTCAAATTAAGCCAACATTCAGACCCTCCTGGACCGAGTTATTCTAGCCAGGGCGGCGGATGAGCATTGTGAACCAATCACCTCTATTCAGGGCTCATCATGAGATGTACCCAATTATCTTAATACAGGGGCAGGTGCTCAGACAATCACACTACCCATTGTAACAAAGATCAAGTCACACCAGATCCAAAGATGCAGTTAAAGGGTTGCGTGAATTGGACCTTGATTGAGTTTTCATCCATGTTGTCTTTTCCTACAATTATCACTTCCCTGTAAGCACCGGCTGGAACCCAATCACAGAACCGTTTTAACTAGTCTGGTCCTTCTAAAAGTATATTTCAAAGAGTTGTGAATGTGCTGGACAATCTCCCTCAAATGATATTAGGGGGAAAGACTCAATATCAGCAGCGAAAACAGCGGGACCTAGTTTGTTCCCTGTAAGATAGTGTTAAGTCCTCATTACTATTATGTTTTTAGTCTACCTTAAAAGTTAATCCTCCATTTCAGATTAATTTGCGGAGGGAAGCCAATTATGGAGTTGGGGTGGGGAGAGAAATTAGCCCGGCTTTCCAAATCCATTTTCAAAGTGTTATCGTATTCTCCCATACAGCTCTTCATGTCAAAATGATTGTCGTTTCTTTTAGTGTATTTATTTGCCAAAATTGCAAATGGACTTGGGAGAAAGAGGAGGAGAGGGAGAGAGATATGTGATTTCAGAAAGAGGTTGTTGTTGTTTTGGCATTTTATGCTCAGTCTAGAGCAGTGATGGCTAACCTTGACACTCCAGATGTTTTGGAACTACAACTCCCATCATCCCTAGCTAACAGGACCAGTGGTCAGGGATGATGGGAGTTGTAGTCCCAAAACATCTGGAGTGTCAAGGTTAGCCATCACTGGTCTAGAGAAAACTCTCTTTTCCCGAGTCGTATGCCTTCTGTACGAAGTTCACCTCTCACTGGTGGGTTTTTGATTTTCACTGTCTGAGTAGTGCTTTTTCCTCTCTTTTTTATGGTTGTATATACGTAGCTTCCATTTTGCCATACATTCATATAAATAGAGAGCCACGACTGTCTGTTTCAGTAACTTTCATACTGGGACATTTGCCAAGATAATGCAGTTTACTTTCTGAGGACTTGATCTAAAAGGACAATATTACCTTCCAGCCAGTGTCCTAAGTTTATTATGCCGACATATCTCAATCATGGCTAAATGCCGCTCCTCCCATACTCTGTGAAGATATTTCCCTATATTACGTTCCATTCATTCAACAACATTTGGAAAAACAAGCTGGTTCACACATTACACTAAAAAGAGCTACATATACAAGTGTTTGTGTGAAGGAGCGTACACGGGCTGATGTGTGCAGCTCAGCTGTTTTGTACACAGGCTGTACACTCATTGTGTGTTATATCGGAATAACTGTACAAGCACACAGCTCAACTAACTGTGTACACAGATTGTACACTTATGGATTCGAATGGGAAAACTTCCCTTAGAAATGTCATTGTGGTGGCGCCATCAGTGCAGGACTTGGGGGCAATGTCATGTCCATGGCGGACCTTGGCACCTCAAATATCAGTATCGAGAAGTTTTTAATGTTTGATGTTTTGCTATGTTTTTATATACACTGTAAGCCTTCCAGGGTGGGTGGGGAAACCCAGCCAGATGGGTGGAATATAAATATCTCCCCCTTCTCCCTTCCCCTTTCCCCTTTCCCCTTTCCCCTTTCTTCCTTCTCCCTCTCCCTCTCCCTCTCCCTCTCCCTCTCCCTCTCCCTCTCCCTCTCCCTCTCCTTCTCCTTCTCCTTCTCCTTCTCCTTCTCCTTCTCCTTCTCCTTCTCCTTCTCCTTCTCCTTCTCCTTCTCCTTCTCCTTCTCCTTCCCCTTCCCCTTCCCCTTCCCCTTCCCCTTCCCCTTCCCCTTCCCCTTCTCCGACCCCAGCATCACCTCTACATGAATGATACAGTGGACCCTCTGGTTACGGATTTAATTCATTCCGGGGGTCTGTGCGCATCCCTGAAAAATCGGTAACCAGAGGCGCCGCTTCTGCGCACACACGCGGTGTGATAGAGCGCTTCGGCACACAGAGTGCTTCTGCACATGTGCGAGTAGCGAAACCTGGAAGAATACCACTGTACCACTTTGACACTCATGGCTTCCCCCCAAAGAATTCTGGGAGCTGTAGTTTGTTAAGGGGGCTGAGAGTTGTTTGGAGACCCCCTATTCCCCTCAGAGAGCTACCGTTCCTAAAGTAGCTCAACAGTCAATGCTCTTCACAGGGAACGCTGGGAATTGTAGCTCTTTGATGGCAACCGGGGGTCTCCAAGCAACTCTCAGCACTACAAACTACAGGTGAGTCACAAAGCAAGTTGCAAAAACGAGAAGCAGGTTCTTTGCACACATCTGTGTGTTGCCCCCCCCCCCGGATGTGGGTCATTTGCTAGTGCCTAGCTGTGCCCATCCTTGATGCCATCCTGGGCAATCCCTACAAACTGCTGCTGAAATCCAAATACTTCTGTATTTCGGTGGTTCCCGTAGCTATGGCTGGAGGCCTTTCTTTTCTTTTGTTAGAATTATGCAGATTTTTAAAAAGCAAAAAAAATCCCCCACAAAACCCTCGGTGGCACCAGCAGCCTCGCCAAGACCTATGCGTTATCAGCAGTGAAATTTCGCCTTTCCATTTACATATTAATACCTTTATAACTTTTGGAGAACTAATGAAGTAATAAAGCACGTCTCAGTGGCTTTAAAAAGGAACAGTATAAATGTATGCAAGAAACCCTAGAGAAGATTCTGGCAGCACACTGCAGCTTTGTTATTTGGTGCTTCTCTTCTCCTTTTATTCTACATTACTCGCAGCTATTGTAGGAAGCCCTTCGTGTCAATGTAATACAGAGCTGCGTTAATGAGGCACTAACAAAAAGGTGAAAGTTTGATTCATGATTCAACAGATGGGGGAAGGGGAAAAAACTTTTCTCTTTACCTAATATAAACTATGCCTAATTAAGAGGTATTTAAGGTTTGGGGTTTTTTTTGGGGGGGGGGGGTTCTAATGTAATACATTTGTCCTGTCAACCTTTTCTGCAGATGCAATGAGCCAAAATGTTGCATTATGGAAAGGTAGCACTTTGGGGTTCTTGAGAAGCTTATTTAGAAAATTCATGCCACAAAAGTAGTTGACATCTTTTAAACTGTGTGGTTTCTATTAGGGTGGCGTTTTAAAAGATGTGTTACTACTAGTAGTAGTGTGGTGTGGGGTAGTGGTTAAGAGCGGTAGACTCGTGAACCGGGTTCGCTTCCCCGCTCCTCCATATGCAGCTGCTGGGTGACCTTGGGCTAGTCACACTTCTCTGAAGTCTCTCAGCCCCACTCACCTCACAGAGTGTTTGTTGTGGGGGAGGAAGGGAAAGGAGAATGTGAGCCGCTTTGAGACTCCTTCGAGTAGTGATAAAGCGGGGTATCAAATCCAAACTCTTCTTCCTCTTCTTCTTCTTCTTCTTCTTCTTCTTCTTCTTCTATCATCATAGAATTTTAGAGCTAAAAGGGAACCAAAGGGTCATCTAGCTCAACCCTTATTTTTGTTGAAGAGCCTGCTAGATAATGATAGGGTTGCCATACATTCAGAATTTTCCAGCAATAGCTGGGATTTGGCCATTGGAAGCAGTGTCCGGAAAATCGGATGTATGAAGTATTTTTTCCTTAAAAATAGCTCAGAAACTTTTTTGGGGGGAGGGCAAAACTAAAAAAAGTTCAACAATTTTTAAGTCTGGATTTTCACTTTTTGGAATATGGCAACCCTAGATAACAATGATGATTATGATAACAACAACAACAACAACAACAAACAATTGTACCCTGTCCATCTGACTGGGTTGCCCCAGCCACTCTGGGTTGCTTCCAACAGAACACAATAAAACATTAAACATTAAAAACATCCCTTCAGATGCCTTCTAAAAGTTGTATGGTTGTTTATCTCCCTTGACATCTGATGGAGGGGGTTAGTTGCCTTATAAATTGCCTATACTGAGTCAGACCATTGGTGCATGTAGCTGAATATTGTCTAATAATACTAATACTAATAATACTAATAATAATCATTTATTATTTTATACCCCGCCCATCTGGCTGGGTTTCCCCAGCCACTCTGGGTGTCTCCCAGCAGAATATTAATAATAATAATAAAAGAGATAAAACAAATCATTAAAAAACTTCCCTAAACAAGGCTGCCTTCAGATGTCTTCTAAAAGTCAGATAGTTGTTTATCTCCTTGACATCTGATGGGAGGGGTGTTCCACAGGGCCGGTGCCACTACCGAGAAGGCCCTCTGTGTGGTTCCCTGTAGCTTCACTTCTCGCAGTGAGGGAACTGCCAGAAGGCCCTCAGTGCTGGATCTCAAATCTGTCCCTCAAACAATTTAAGGGGGGGTTATGGGGTTTGTGGTTTTTTGTTTTTTAATTAAATCCTATTTTAAACTAAAATAAAAATAGGGCTTTAAAATGCTTGGAGTTGCAAGGCATTAAACTGAACTGGATCCTCCTATTTAACAGCTGTTAAGTGGGAGGATCCAATTCTGTGTGGTGCTGGCTGCTGCTCTTTTGCAAGGGGTATTAATATGAGACTCAAGTATTATTTTCTGAGAAAAGCAACTGTTCCATCTTACACCCTGAAATCTCCTTAAGCTCCAGCAGCCAATTTTTATATACATGTAAAAATGAGAACCATGTCTTGGATTAGAGAAATGACCTTCAGCGACAGCTTGCAGATAAAGATGGGGCAGCTTTCGTGCTAGATTGATCACCTCTTCTTGGTGCATGACGAAGAAGGCATAAAACAGCCAGCCCAACGATCTGCCGATACGTAAAAGATTCCCACTGCTACTCAAAATATGCAATGTGAAAGCAGTGGTGAATTATGTTAGCATGGTGCCATCAAAAACTTGAGAGCAGACCAAGACGCTTAGAGCTGCAGATCTCAAAGTCCTGATGAGGGGGCAGTTGTGTGACTTCAAGTGTACAATGTCATTGTGAACATTGCACCAATGAATATTTTGGTGAGGGGACTCTCCTTGGGATGGGAAGCCATATCTAATGCATGATTGTGATTATTACGATAAGGAGCTCAAGGTGGCACACTTGTTGTTTTTTTCTCCCTCTCCATTTTATCCTCACACAACAAGAAGTACCGTATTTTTTGCTCCATAACCCGCACTTTTTTCCTCCTAAAAAGGAAGGGGGAAAATCTGTGCGTGTTATGGAGCGAAGGCACTGGCCGGCAGCGGGATCCCTCGGCTGCCACTGCAGTCGTAAGCAGAGGGATGCCTCTGCCACCGGAGCCATGGCTCCCGGCAGGGCGGGAGAGGAACGGATAGCCCCAAAAGTAGCGCTTTCAGGATGTCCATTTTCTCCCCCCCTGACGATGCCCGCACAGTGGCAAAGGGGGGGAAAGGAACAGACAGCCCCAAAGCAGCGCTTTCGGGATGTCTGTTCCTCCCCCACCCCTGGAGAGGAGGGAGGGAGGGAGGGAGATGCTTCCCCCCTCTCCTTCCTTCCTTCCTTCCTTCCTTCCTTCCTTCCCTCCCTCTCTCCCTCCTTCTTTCTCTCTCTCTCTCTCTCTCTCTCTCTCTCTCTCTCTCTCTCTCTCCCCCCTTCCTTCTCTCTCTCTTCCCTCCCTCCCAGCCTTTTAGAGGAGGAAAACCAGAAAAAATATTTTTTTTGTTTTCCTCCTCTAAAAACAAGGTGTGCGTTATGGTCCAGTGCGCGTTATGGAGCGAAAAATACGGCAGTTACAGGTAGGTAGCCATGTTGGTCTGCCATAGTCAAAACAAAAAAAACCCTTCCAGGAGCACCTTAGAGACCAACTAAGTTTGTTCTTGGTATGAACTTTCATGTGCATGCACACTTCTTCAGATACACTGACTTCTGTTTCAGTGTATCTGAAGAAGTGTGCATGCACACGAAAGCTCATACCAATAACAAACTTAGTTGGTCTCTAAGGTGCTACTGGAAGGAATTTTTTTATTTTGTTACAAGAAGTTGGTTAGGCTGAGAAACAACCTCATCTTCCAGGTCCTTGTCCAACACTCTAACTTCTAGACACTACTGCATCACTGAACAGTCAAGTGGTGGTCTCCACCCCCATCGTTCTGCCCGGACACTGAGGTCTAGCTCTGAGGGCCTTCTGGCGGTTTCCTCATTGCGAGAAGCGAAGTTACAGGGAACCAGGCAGAGGGCCTTCTCAGTAGTGGCACCCACCCTGTGGAACACCCTCCCATAAGATGTCAAGGAAATAAACAACTATCTGTCTTTTTGAAGACATCTGAAGGCAGCCCTGTTTAGGGAAGTTTGTAATGTTTGATGTTTTATTGTATTTTTAATATTTTGTTGGAAGCCACCCACAGTGGCTGGGGAAACCCAGCCAGATGGGCGGGGTATAAATAATAAATTATTAATTATTTATTATTATTATTATTATTATTATTATTATTATTATTATTATTATTTATCCTAGGTGGGCCCACTCAGAGAGGGAGAACTTGGTTCTGTATGGAGGTGGGTAACTTCCTCTGAACTTGCATTCAGAAAATAAGACAAAGCATTTTCCTGCCAACAAGAGGTCTTGTTTAGTTTTAAGGCAATCCAACTTTGGAAATAAGTTTGATTCCATTATTATTATTATTTTAGAGTGCTGTGCAAAGGCAATTTGCTGCAATGCCTTCATTGCAAAGTATGAAACTTGGGTAATCACTGCCAATCAGTGTGGGCAATACTCAGCCACACAGGATTCCAGTTTGGGTGCTGGGATAGCTGAGTCGGTAGAGCTTGTGAGCTCCATGTTAGGCAAAAAGATTCCTGCATTGCAAGGGGGTTGGACTAGATGACCCTCGGGGTCCCTTCCAACTATATGATTCTGTGACTTATGAGTTTGTATAAAGCAGCTTCCTGTATTTTGTTGTGGTCCTCAGTGGGAGCTTCTGCCTGGGAATGCTAGGGAAGACCAATGCAATTTATCTTCTTGTTAACTAATGGGAATGGGTTTTTTTTTAAAAAGTGGGGAAGATTTTCAGCACAGCACCAGTATATAATGAATCTGCTCCAGAAGTCGATTTTTCATTTCAGGAAATACAAAGACTGCCTGCAGTGCAGACACTGATTTTAGAAATACCTGAACTTTGTTTCTTTTCTTTTTCATTCAAAAACGCACAACAGCTTCAGAAATCATTCAAGAAAGGGTGCATGACCTTTAGGTGAAGGAGCCATTAAGTGGACATGCACCTCTGAGCAATAGTAATTAAATAACTACATTGCAGTGGTCATCTTTCAAAGCTGAAAGGTCAAGAATGAATATTCAGCAGCGAGCCCTGAAAATGACTCTTTTTTTATATCCAGAGCTCAGCGAGGGATACTAGAGGTGTTTTCAAAAAATGGGGCTTCAGTTGCTATGAGCAGGAGATGGACACTGGTCAGAAGGCTCATTTGCATGACAAAAGCCCCTCTCTTCTGCTTTCTGTGCTCTCTGCATTCACAACAGCCAGGCTTTTGCATAACTAGTACAGAAGAGTCTCAAAGACAATTCAAGCTGGAAATGCACTGAGAAAGCTTATTAAGAATCTAAAACAATCCAACTACCGTAGGACAAACTGCAAAATCAGAGCTGATGTTTCAGCTCAGCTCTACTATAAACAGATTAGATAGAAAGAAAAGCATTTCCCCACAGTTAGTTATATACCTTTTCAGTTTGCATAGCCGGTTTCATAGATGAAAATAGAACCTGAAGAATTTGGCCTGGGCTGACTTCCTGCTTCCATTGGGAGGTGCTTTATATAAATCAGGGCTTCCCAAACTTGGATCTACAGCTATTTTTGGACTACAACTCCCATCATCCCTAGCTAGCAGGACCAATGGTCAGGGATGATGGGAACTGTGGTCAAAAAACAGCATGAGACCCAAGTTTGGGAAACTCCGATATAAATCTAGAGCACTTGTCCACTTGACCCAATACTGTCTATGATGGCAGGCAGTAGGTCTCCGAGGTCTGAGGCAGAGGTCTTTCCCCTCACCTGTCCCTTGGTCCTTTAAACTGGCGATGATGCCAGGAATTGCAACTGGGACCTTCTGCATGCCAAGCATCTGCTCTGCCCCAAAGTAGGGTATTTCCTTCTAAGCCAGAGGTAAGCAGACATTTAGGCTTGCCAGATCTACTTTGGTTTTTACCAGTGCCCCAAGATCTACCAACCAGATCCAGGAGGGAAGAGATGGACAGAAAGAATGAAAGAAAAGGCTGCACCTTCTGTGCCTTCTCAGTGCAAGAACTGAACTGAGCTGATCATCCTCTTGCATAAAGCCTCACTCTTGGTTCTCTTTCTTGATTTCAGCAGCCTGATTCAGATGGGGGAAGTTGCCTCCATATTGCTGTTATTAAAACAACTGGGAGTCAGCACCCAGATCACCTGCAGATCCTAATCTACCTTCTGCTCACCTCTAGAGAAGGGTGAATCTGCTTATTTCAAATTGTCATAACAGAATGAGTTTTATAGCATGTTATCTTTACCTAGATGCATTTTTATACACACTTTACCCTAGTAAATGAAAATGTGCACATGTTACTTGGTTGGAGAACTGCATTGCAAAATTCAGAGAAGTGCAAATTTCAAAGGATGGCCACATTTCGGTTTGAGTATTGTTTCAGAAAGGGAAAATTAGTAGGGTTGCCTTTAAATGTGAAATGACTACAATTTATCTTCCCTCTGCTATGGCTTTACCCTGGTCTACCCCCTTTCCATCTCCAGGACTCCCCCCTTTCCTTTTATCAAAGGTAAAAATAAATTAGACGTATCCTGCAAACCACCCAATCTTTCTGAGGTCACATATTGCTGAAAATTATTCTCTAGCAGCTGTACATCATATCATTCACACTGCTAGTGCCTCTCCTCACCTTCTGTGATCTCGCCTGCCTTGTCCTACTTTTCATCTCCAGCTGACATGCCAGGTTATCTTGACCTCAACTAGAGCAGGACAACTCTATTTCACTATGCCAGTTCCTAAAAAATAATAATAAATCACAGCCAAGTTCAGCCCTTAACAATTTGGGTCCAGAATACCTTAAGGGTCCTGGATAGCTTAAGGACAACTCCATAGCCAGGGGAGCCAGAGGCAGCAATGTTTCTAAATATTACTTGCTGAAAGCCACCGGAGAGGAGAGGGCTCTTGTGCTCAAGTCCTGTTTGTGGATATCTCACAAGCATTTGGTTGGCCCCTGTGAGATCTGGATAAGCCTTCTAGCTGTTCCCCAGTGTTACAGAGATCCCAATACAATGCCTTCTATATGTTTTGATGCCCCTTGGCATTGACTCCCACACCTACATCTCTGACAGCTGCCTATAGCTCAGCCCTTACTAATGCCAGAAAACTCTGACCCTAAACTTCCACCGCCTTGTGGTACATCTTCAGGAGAAGAAGAGGCTAAGGAGTAAACCCTACACAAATCTGGAGTGGAGGCCCTAAGACGGTTGGATGGCACCTTGTACGCCTCCTTCCGGCAACTCCTGCAGCCAAGCTGGTGTCAAACATCTTGCTCTGCTTTCCTTTGGACCACATCGGCGAGGCTGAGAGGGGGGTATTTTTGTCTGAGCAGCCTAGGACCTCCATACCCATGGCCTAGACTTGCACAACAAGGAGGTCACTTCAGTGCTGCTAACATAATGGTTTACGGCAGCCTTGGAGGCGCACGCCACTGTCTCTCGAGACAGATGGATGTCAACAAAGAGCTTGGGAAAGGCTGTTAATAAAGGTATCAGGGATATTTTACATGGGAAACCAAACCATTGTGCCAAAGCTTTCTGTTTTGCTTTGGTGTCAACAACACAGTTGGTCAGAGAGTGAAACTGCAACTTCCAGCCATTGTCAGGTGACAATCAATCCAAAGAAGACAGCACGGTACAATGGAATGTAACAAGAAGACAAAATGACAAAACCGTGAGCAAATTCAATCTAATATATCCATATACACAACCGGAGGAGATTTATACAATTGAAATGCCTCAAAGAGTGCAAAAAACTTTTGCACTCATTGTCAGGTGACAGTCAATAGCCAATGGAGTCCCCTGGTTCCAGGATATGGTCTGATGGCACATGAGGTCACCACCTTGGTCTGGCTCTGGTCAGTGCCTATATAGGGGACTGCTTGGGAAACCACATCTTGAGTTTCATGACAGAAGAAAGGTGGAACACAAATATAAGAAGATCATTTTTTAAAATAAAAGCATGAAGCTCCCGGCATGCATTTGCCCATTTCCCCAGAGCAGCAGTGAAGGACAAGCAGCTCAGCTGCTGACACTGCCCATCTTCCATTTCCTATTTGTCATGCTCTGCAAGATTAACCTGTGTATGGATGGGCAATAACTCCATCCCTCCTCCAATCTTTCATTCTGCCGCTAGCACAGTTTGCTTCACGGCAGTGGTGGAGGTGGGGAGAGAGGGATGCCACGGCAGGCAACTGGGCAGTAAATTATCATGACAGAGATGAAAAAAGCATCAACGGCAAAGAGAATGCTGGCAAATGGAGAGGCTAGCATCTGGGAGACTGAGGCTCAAGGCACCAGAGCCGCTGGCAAATATTGGCTTTGCTGCGGAATCATCACTTTTCTTCTCAGCTGTATTTACTTAACGTTCCGCAGAAGGTGAAGAATTTGTTTAAGAAAAGGGTGGTGCATAGGAAGTAGAGGAGAAAGCTTGTCTTAAGCTAGTAGCATCTGCATATGGTCATAAAAACAGCAGTGCTTGCAAAGAGAGGCAAAGAAGAAGAGGAGGAGGAGGAGGAGTTTGGATTTGATATCCCGCTTTATCACTACCCGAAGGAGTCTCAAAGCGGCTAACATTCTCCTTTCCCTTCCTCCCCCACAACAAACACTCTGTGAGGTGAGTGGGGCTGAGAGACTTCAAAGAAGTGTGACTAGCCCAAGGTCATCCAGCAGCTGCATGTGGAGGAGCGGGGACACGAACCCGGTTCCCCAGATTACGAGTCTACCGCTCTTAACCACTACACCACACTGGCTCTCAGAAAGGGCTGTGCTTATCATGGAGGGGTGCATCCTAAACTAAAAAAAACACACACAACAAACCTCTGCATGTAAAGAAGCTGTGTTTTGCGATTTTGAAGGGTGCTAAGTGGTGCAAAATTGCCTATTTGCATAATATATTCTGTCTCTTCTAGTTAGGGGTAGGAATAGGCAAAGCTGCCTGTCAGGGATTTGCCTCCCCCTGGCAGTCCAGCCCTGAGTGTTTATAGAGAGCAGCCACCTGTTCTGACTACTGACTCATCTGGGAGTGGAAGCAGTAGCTCTTCGGAAGGGAAAGGGGTGCCAGGGCTCGAGAGATATAGCGGGGGACCTGGCACCTCCCTGGTCCTGTTAGATGTGAGCTGTAGTCCAAAAACAACTGGAGACCCAAGTTTGAGAAACCCTGGCCTATACTAACTGTCATCTCCAGGGTGGATCTCTAGGGCAGCGTTTCTCAACCGGTGTGCCACGGCACACTAGTGTGCCGCGAGACACCGGCTGCTGTGCCGCGGGAAAACCGTGGTTCGGGACCCCATGCCGCAGCCGCAAACGCATAGCAGTGGCTGCAGTGGGGGAAAGGGAGCGCAGAAACCCACCGCCGACCTACCGCGCATGCGCCAGCTTGGAGCTCCCCGCTGATTCTGATTGGTTGCCAGGGACCAATAGGAAGACAGAGGAAGGAGACGCGAGGGCTGCCGGTAGCCACCCGGTCAAAATGGCCGCCACCCTAAGGAGGAGCGCTCTGCGAGCGCTCCAACCGCCAGCCAGCCAGCTGAGAAGCCTCCCCGGCTCCACTCGCCGTCCTCACTCGCTGCCTGGGATCAGCTAAGTCTTTCCTTTCGGGTTTTCTTTCACAGTCCCAGGGGCGGGCTTTTCATACCAGTGGGGCTGCTTTGGGCGCATAACTCCGTGATTTCCGTTACCATAGCGACGTTGCCGCCGCCATTTTGTGGGTGGTGTGCCGCGAGATTTTTTTCATAAAACAAGTGTGCCGTTGCCCAGAAAAGGTTGAGAAACACTGCTCTAGGGTTTCAGACAGGGTCTCTGCCAGCACTACTTGGAGACACGAAGGATTGAACGTGAGACATCTGCATGCAAAGGAGATGCTCTGCCACTAAGCTACAGACAGTTCCCTTGACAATCAAACAGTTTTTTGTCATTTGTTTGGGTCTTTCTTTTGGTGCAACAGAAAACATCTGGTTATCTTCTGTCAGGTATTTGAAGATGGCTATCACATCAGCTCTTAATCAACTGTTATCCAGGCTAAACATACCCTCTACCTTCAACCTTTCCTCTATTTTTTCTTGTCCATCTTTGTCGCCCTCCTCTGGATACATCCCAGTTTGCCTTCTCTACAGCAACATACCCAAAGAAACGAGATGCAAAGCTAGGACCGTTGCAATGTTTTAGCAGCACGGCAAACTGTGCATGCATGGTGTTCTATATAACACATGAAAAATACAAAAATTGGGGAGGGCACGCAAAATGACAGGTTATTCCTGATACAATGGAATCTCACATCAGAAGCAAAAATGGGAAATTGAGGAGATGTTTGGAGGAGGAGAATTGTGCAAGCATCTGCAGAGCAGATCAATTTGTCTTGCAAACCTCCTGGCCCTCTGATAGCTCTCTGGAGTATAGAGAAACTACTAAGGAGACAGAAATTGGCCACCTCTGCCCTAGAAAGCATTGGATGGTTTCCCTTCTATGCACAGTATTACTGTAATCTCCGGTGAGAATGGGAAATTGCCGCAAGTCATTTAAATTCCTTCTCACATACGTACATACCAGTAATAATCACAGCTAAGCAATGCCTCTGAAGGTGCTCATTTCCTTGTCTTCCAAGTAGAGCTGCCTTCCAATTATCTCATACATAAGTCACATCAAACCAATGGGGTTAGCTTTTTATGCTCCCTATTTTATTATATTTTGTTCCTTGTATATTTCTGTGTGTTCTTTTGTTAATTATGCCTAGGCAGAATTCCTGAAAATCAGCTTTCTTAATGATTTTCTACATTCTAAATATAACATTGATATTTATCACAAATTTCTGCATTTGTTTAATTTTTATTTTTATTTTTTACAACAACGGCTTGCATCACTGTTGGGTTGTTTGAATAAATGTCAAAGTATGTTGCATTAGGGATTTTTGGGTGACCCAAGTGTTCAGCCTACATCGATACATCTCACTTTGGTAGCAATGGGACTCACTCAATGTAATTGGGGATGAGGATGTAAGGTGACAGATGAGGAAGTGTGTCTGCTATTTGCTATTGCAAACTTTATTTGGACATTCAGCTAAATTAGTTACCCTAAGGCCCCATCTGCACTATATGTTTAAAGCAGTATCTTACCTTATTAAATCTCAGCTCATCAAAAGATTCCAATCGGAAAAAGACTCTGCCCCTGTGGAAACGGCAACTTGGAAACAGTGGATCATGTCCTCCTGTCATGCTCCCTCTATAAAGATCTGAGGTCCGAATTTATTACTCCACTCTTACTCACTATTCCAGGCCGTCCATCTGCGAACACGTTGTTCTTCCTCTTATCAGATCAAAATGAGCTGACAACAACAAACGTTGCTAGATTTATTGAGGGCGCAATGAGATTAAGGGCCACTATTTGAACGGCAATCATAACCATTTGATCAATCTTTTTATCCACTATTGCTTTTAACTGTATATTGTGTATCTTTTGTTGCAATGGCTGCTGCCTATGCGAATAAAGTTATTATTTTTTAAAAAATAAATAAATCTCGGCTCATCTGTTAAGGGTGTTGAGAGTTGTTAGGAGATCCCCTGTCATACCCTCCAACATTTCTCTGATGAAAATAGGGACTCCCATTCCATAATGATAATTTTACTATTTTACCCCACACATCTTACTGGGTTGCCCCAGCCACTCTTCTGGGCAGCTTCCAACATATATAAAAACACAATAAAACATTAAACATTAAAAAAAGCCCCTCCCTATACAAGATTGCCTTCAGATGGCTCTCGAGTCGGATAACTCCATCCCCTCCAGCATTTCTTCAATGAAAATAGGGACATCCTGTCTAAACCACGGAGCCTCTTGGGCTTGCCGATCAGAAGGTCGGTGGTTTGAATCCCCGCAATGGGGTGAGCTCCCGTTGCTTGGTCCCTGCTCCTGCCAACCTAGCAGTTCGAAAGCATGTCAAAGTGCAAGTAGATAAATAGGTACTGCTCCAGGCAGGAAGGTAAACGGTGTTTCCGTTTCGCCAGAAGCGGCTTAGTCATGCTGGCCACATGACCCGGAAGCTGTACACCGGCTCCCTCAGCCAATAAAGCGAGATGAGCGCCGCAACCCCAGAGTCGCCCGCGACTGGACCTAATGGTCAGGGGTCCCTTTACCTTTAAGGAAAAGTGGGACATTCCTGGATCAAATCAGAAACTGGAACAGCTTCTCTAAATCAGGGACATCCCTGGAAAATAGGGACACTTGGAGGGTCTGCCCTGTTCCCATCAAAGAGCTACAATTCCTAGAATTCCCTGGAAAGAAGAATTGATCGATTAACCATTCTGAGAACTGTAGCTCTGTGTGGAGAATAGGGGTCTCCTAAGAACCCTCAGCACCCTTAACAAACTACAGTTCCCAGGATTATTTGGGGAAAGCCATGGCTGTTTAAATTTGTCTCATACTTCTTTAAATGTATAGCACAAATAGGGCCTTAGATCTTACTGAAATCAATGTGGAAATTTAATCATGACGGCTTTATATTGTTGCAACTAGCCCTAACCTCAGCCCCATATGTTTATGTGGATATCAGTGCTATAATGGGAAGGAAGATTTCCATGGAAATAAAGGGGAAAGTTTCACATGTCTCTATGCATTGCACGAATCACCACACGATGGAAGTGGCAATTCAATTTATCTAAAGTTCCTACCTCTCCATGGAAACAGGATCAGGTAGGCTTTTCAGCCATTGTTTTCCAAGCACTTTGCACACCAGGGTCCAAAATGAAAGTGAATCTAATTTTCATTCATTTATTCACTGAGATTTATATCTCACCCTTCACCCTGAGGTTGCAGGGTGGGTTGCTTCAACAGCAAGAACAACAAGTTATAAACACAATATGGAATACAAACGTTACATATGTAAAACCAGCATGCTGATATCTAATCTGATAAAAATACAGGATTGTCTCCAATGGAGTTCGAAGCAACCAATTTCGTTATCGCAAGCAGTGATGTTTGCACAATGGAACTTTCTACTCCTAAATGTGTTTTGCAGTTTCTACCAAATCCCCTGTCTGGTTATGTTTGGCAGGGGTGGTGATTATTTAATGAGAAAAAATAAAAACTGGGTACTGAAACAAAAGCACTGGGTACTGAAACTAAAACCCCAGTTTGTCAGTGGCCCATAAAAATATGCTTTCCGCAGAGTTAAATGCAACAGAAAAACTTAACTTGACTAAAGCAAGCACCAGGAGTGAAAAAGAACTTTACTAAACTGGAGTTTAATTTCAAAAGCAAAGTAAGAACTCCCTGCTAATTTTTAGTCCTTTACAGAGACTCTGTTCAATTAATACTAAATACATTTTATGAAAAGATTCTGATTCCTGTACTCCCAGCCACAAACACTCCCACTCCCACCAACTCCAAAAGCTAGGAGCAATAAACGCTTTGCAGCAGAGCCTTAAATATACCCAGTGCCGCCCACGCTTCAGCCAATTAATGACAAAACACAAACACCTGTAATACTTAAAGAGACAGCACCGGTTTTAGACATCAGACCAGCCTAGGTATACTTTTCAAAACCCAACATTATTATCATTTTTTAAAAAATCATTTTCTGGGAAGAAAAAACAACCCAACCTAATCTTTTCCACACTGGAATAAAGTGTTTCTTGATTGACAGAGGGATCAGCCAATCAGCACAGCATGGAGCTGTTCCCTTTACAATCTAGGAAACAAAGTCTCCTCTGAATTTGATCAGGGGCAGAATCCTAAAATTTTAGAATTCTAAAGTTGGAATCTAGACCCATCCCCTGCAATGCAGGAATCTCAGCTAAAGCAATCCATGACATATGGCCAACCAACCTCTGCTTACAGATGCATCTGCCTACAGATGTACCTACAAATGTCCAACCAGTGCCAAGCCTGCTTCCATAGCAGGCTCACCACTCATACAATGTGCCTTGGTACACGTCTCCCAATGTCTGCGCATGAATTCAGAGAGTTTTGATGTAATTAGCTGAAACTGTCCTCTTGTTTTTTTCTGGAATCTTGTTTGCTTTTGTTTTCTCATAGCCATGCAAAATGGACTCATCTGCTCTGATAGTAATTTTTCTGTGGGCTGGCGATTAAAATTTAAAATAATGGTAACAACTGCCCTAAGGAATCCAACTAGATGGTAGGCATGTCTATGCAAGAGGTTCAAGAGGTTTTTGATCATGTTAACCAGTGACTGAATTAGGTTAAGAGTCCTGCAGTTTAAAGCTACCATTTTCTTCCCTTTGCCTCCTACTGTCAAAATTATTTTTTCATAACTTTAGCCTACTTGGTATATTTAGTTTCTGACTCATCTCTATAGAGAATGAGTCAAGGCTTTAGAATTCTCCCTCTCTCTCCTTTTTCTGACTCATTTGGAATTATTATACAATTCTTGTATCGGTAAGGCAAGTTTCAGATTTCGTTTTCCCTCTCAGATGCCATCACTAATGATTCAAACCTTGTGTAGAACAAAGGTCCAAGACACATGGAAGAAAGTTATGGACATCAACTGATCATGTTGACCTCTAAGCCACTTAGGTATGCCAAGCTGTGATTGTGTGTGTGTGTGTGTGTGTGTGTGTGTGTGTGTGAGAGAGAGAGAGAGAGAGAGAGAGAGAGAGAGAGAGAGAGAGAGAGATCAGTGGGTAGAACCAGAATGTAATTGTTTTACACTGGTCAGAGGAAGAACTTGATGTGTAGCTTTTGATCATAGCTGTCAACCCTCCCTTTTTTTTGCGGGAAACTCCCTTATTCCAATGCCGTTTCCCGCTGCTATCCCGGATTGTTGATATCCCTTAAATTTCCCGGATTTCAAAGGAAGCAGCCCCTCTCCCTCCTTGCCGGCCAGGGAGGCTCCTCAGCTGCGTTGCTCGGCTGCCAATAAGGAGTCTGAGACTGACTGGGGGCGGAGCTTGCATCCCTTGTGCAGCCAGACCCTCACGCCCAACCAGACAGACAGCCTGCCCGCCGTCTATGCGCTCACTCTTTCGCTCACCCATTCGTGTGCAGCCTCTGGAGCGCAGGGTGGCGAGGCTACTTGGTGCCATTGCATCGCCCTTGCGGCATCCCTTATTTTCAAATCCGAAAGTTGACAGCTATGCTTTTGATACATCAGGGAGAATTGAACTAGATGATGCTTGGGTTTCTCTTGCAGCTCTGCAATTCTAAGAGGTGGTGCTGTTTCCACAGTAGCCCTTCTGATTTCCATAAAAGTCTGCTTAATAAAGCCTGAAAACCCTCCAAAGCTGCCTCCAATACAATATGAGGAACTGCTGCAAGAAGAGAAAATTCAGATAGTGGATATAGATCATGAGACGAGTCTGTTAGATTAGGTCAAAGGCTCATCTAGTCCGGATTCCTGTTCTCACAGTGGCCAACCAGGTGCCTATGGGAGGTTCACAAGCAGGAATTTTTAGTGAAACAGCTCTCCCCCGATTTGGAATTCCCAGGAACAGATATTCAGAGGTATATTGCCTCCAACAGTGGAGGTAGAACATAGAAATAATGGCTACTGATAACTTTATCCTCCATAACAGTGCCAGCATGACTATAAAAATAATCTCTTTTTTACATTGAAATTAATTCATTGTGGAAACAGAAGCCTTTGGACTCGACCCAAATATTGAAATTGGGCCCTGGTTACCTACACATGTTTCCCAACCCAGCTATGGATTCAATAAATGTGTTCAGTTAAATCATTCAGAATTTTACAGGTGTAAAAATTAAGGGAAGTATTAGTAGGGCTGGGTGCAGATCATCTCCACCCCCTTCCCAGACATTTGTCTTCTGCAAAGGTAGGGTGGGGGGATTCTGGCAAGGTGGGACCCTCATTAAGTAAAATTTAAAAAAAAATCCTGGAGAATTAAAAATATGTAAGTGCTTTCAAAAAGCAGAGAAAAAGAGAGAATGCAGGAATAGATGTCGCACCAGCTACAAAATATAATTCAAGGGTTTATTTTAACCAGACAGGAGGGGGCCAACCTCTTAGACAAAAAGAGATCGCCTAGAGTTGATCAAAAAAGCAAAGAGGTTCCTATTGAACTCACAGAATACCATCTCACTGGATTTTTCCCCACCAGGGTTGGATATTTGCTGCGGTTTTTGTGATTTCAGGTTTACAGTATTCAATGCCCGGCACCAGAGTACAACCCAGTCATCATCATCATTAAATTTTGCATACCACCCTTCATTGGAAGATCACAGGGTGGTTCACAACATAATATTTTAAAAATCTAAGATGAGTCTTTGCTTCCACCAAGGTCAGGGGTTACTTTCCACATTGAGCAGCAGCACATCAGCACCATTAGTGAAGAAGGAAGAATGTTTCATAAATAAGGCTAGATATGTTTAGGTGCTATGGGAACACATGCCATTCCCATCACCGTGTGCTGGGGGTCAGAATCTTGATGGGTTACAATTTCTTTCACCCCTGACCATTGGCCATGCTGGCTGAGGCTGATGGGATTTGATATCTGGAGGGCCAAATTTTCCCCATCTCTGCCCTTCATACATCAACCCTAGCCCTGGCCAATCTAGTGCCCTCCAACTGTTGGACTGCAACTCCCCAGCCAACATGGGGGCATATATGAGCTGTAGTCTAACATCTGGAGAGCACTGGGTTGACAAAGGCTGCCTAACCCATTAGTGTGCCAAAAGCCTTGTTACAAGGAGGAAGTCCATCCATCCATGTTTTCAAAATATGTGCTGCAGCATACATGCAACTAAAGTGAAAGGATCTTTACTGACGGGGGTACTGCTTCTCCAGAAACAGGTAGGCTTGTACAAGTTGGTGATTTTTCAAGAGCTACCTCAGAGCATATGCTGTATGACCAAGCACTGAGGCACTGCCATCTATTTATTTAACTCGTCCATTTGATGTAGACCAAAACAATGACTGAATTGGAATGAAATGCATGCAAATGGAGGAGAACCTGCTGACTTAGCACTTCTGCCTATTGGTGCTTGCTTAAACTTTTAGAAATAAGACATAATGTCAGAAAGAGGCTGCTAGCCTCCTCCCTCCATGATCTTTAAGCCTCAAGATGGTTCTGAGCCAGAATCACTTCCATTAATGCACGATGGTATGTTAGCTCAGTATCTTGGCCCTTAAATGTAGGAAGTTTGTTTGTTTTCTTTTGTTTCTTTTTACAAATATGGCCAACGCATGAGTCAGGATCCAGATCACAGCCATAGCATAGAGGAGTAAATGTCCTGGCTCGCATCCAAAACACAGAAAGGCTCTCAACTTGCAAGAAAGAGATATTTATCCAGGCAAGTAAGAGGACAGGCTCATCCGCGGACATAGAGCTCAGGAGTCACAGTTCAAGAGTTCCAGCGCAGGGCAAAAGATTCAGAACTGGCTGGAAAGGATGAAGATGTCCCAACAAGTTCTGCTGCCCTTCTTGCCAAGCTTTCAAAGATGGGGTAGGGTTGCACTCACTTGTGAGACTCCCTCTCTCTGCAAGAATGTTGAGATTGCAAGCACATGCTCTCTTAGGGTAAGTCTGTTCCCCTTTGTGAAGGCAGTGCCTGGTTCTAGGTGACAAAGCTTCACCGTCCTCTTCACACCTTTTGGTTGCTGCTGCCTCTTGTTCAGACTCCATCCTCAACTGATCAAAGTCTTTCCCAGCCCCTTCTCTGCAGAAAGGTCAGAGTGGGGAGCTGGCATCCATGCCCCCCCAAAGCTGTTGAGGCAGAAAGAAGAGGTTTCCCCCCCTTCTAACACTAGTTCCCACTATTCAGACCCCCATTTCTTCTCCTTTCCTGTTCTGAGAATTGGGGTGCTTAGATTTGGGTGTCTGAGAGAGAACGTGGAATATAGATATATTAAATAAGTTAGATAAGTGAAAATATGCTCCTTTCCACATTAAAAAGCTCAATATACCGTCTTTCCCCCTTTTTAAGACACCGTCTTATAATTTTTTTCCCTCAAAAAAACACAGGGTGGCTTATTTTCGGGGGGATGTTTTATTTTTATTACGTCAGTATGGTAAGGTACAGCCTCCCCCTGCGCGCTGAGCAGGCAGGGCAGAACTCCGCAAGAGGCGCGTTCCCCCCCCCCCGCGCCTCTCGCTGGTTCGCTGGCTCCCTGCACACGCAGGAGGGGCTGAGGAGGCGACGGGAACAATGGCGGCACCACAGCTTACTTTTGGGGTACGTCTTACTTCTCACAAAGGTAAAAAAAACCTGCCATGGCTTACTTTATGACTACGTATTAAAAAAGGGGAAACAGGGTATTATATCACAGCAGCCTTTAGTTTAGAGTGGCCTGTGCCTAAATTCTCACTCCCCTTTTCATGTTGAATCCAAGAATGAAAAACTGAAAAGCACGAAAGTATCTATTGCATTTTGATTACTCCTTCAAAATCTTTGAGTATCTTCCAGGCTTTGGGCACGAGCTGTCAATCAGCTGCATGGCCGTGAGCAAAGAATCTCAGTGCAAAGGGGGGAAGATGCTGTGCTTCTCAGTGCGGACCAAAGTAGCTGACTTAATGCTGTCAAGCCAGATTCCTGGAAGAGAATCCCACTCAGAGACCTGAGAATTCTAAGACATAAAATTGCCCATTAGGCAGTGACAGGCTCGGCGTGACTCTGGGCCACTGCAGAAGATCAATTTTCACAAAAAGTAACAAAGGAACTCTCTGGGGTTCCTGTGATGACTTGGATAGCTCATTTGAGGGTCAGAGAGTGGAACCCGGTCATTTCTGATGGGACACAGGGTTTTGATTTGAAGGATTTGATGGGCCCTGAATCGCCATATTCTATATTCTGTAAGACAATGTAGGTGGTGCAGCCAAAAATAAAGTTCTGGCAAATATTCGCGAGGACCTTTTTCCTTAAAAAAAGTAATAATCACAAACTGATGTAGAGAAGTGAATTTAAGATCTGAAAAATGATCACCTGCGGGGTGGGGGGGGCAACAGATCCACCCACCCATAATCCCATTTACAGATATAAATCTGCAGGGAATCTGGAGGAAATCTGGAGATGGCATCCAAACCAACTGACCCACCTCGATCCTACAAAAGTGTTATTTAGAGAAACATATGGGCATAAACAGAGCTGAAATTATATTTTTTTAAACAAGTAAAGCTTCACATTCTGAAGATTCAAATTTACATTTTGAATTGTAAATGGGAAATTTTGGAGCTCCTTGATATACCTTGAATTATTTGATTTGAAGAATTACAGTAGGGTGTCAAATATGAGACCTCATGTGTTGTCAGTAAAATACAGCACGCCACTGTATCCACAATCAGACACTGGCAAAATATAAAATGTTGATTGCAAAGATAATCAAATGTCAAATAACAATATTGAATAATCATAACTATTTAGCACAAATTTGTACATTCAGAACCTAACAACAAATTATTTGGCACCAGCATTCTGAGAAATCTATGGCAAGAACCTTTTGAAGCAAATCTATTTGAGCCCTGTGGAGAAAGGTACATTCATTCATTCACATTTCCTCAGTATTGGATTCTTAACAGTAACCCCACTTTCCACTCTACAATTTTCAACCACCTAGCATCCCTGCACTGTGAATCCTGCAAATAGGTTCAACTCTGAGTGGTTAACTTTTATGTTTCATAACTTCAGCGACATTCAGACTTTTAGCAACACTGAGCAAAGTAGAAGGGCCACGCAGTTCAAAAATGGCTCAGTAGATCAATAGTTTTGACTCATGTCGTTTAATGGAGAGAGCTGTAATGTGAAGAATAAATTGCTACAGGGCAAACTGAACAAGTACCAACCTCTCTCCCATGAACTTCTTCAGGAAGAGAGAGACAGAGAGAGACACAATTGGGTGCTTAATTCCACACGAAAGCTCATACCAAGAACAAACTTAGTTGGTCTCTAAGGTGCTACTGGAAGGATTTTTTTACTTTTTATTTTGTTTTGACTATGACAGACCAACACGGCTACCTACCTGTAAGTGGAGAGGCAGTATGGCATAGTGGTTAGAATGTTGGACTAGGACCTGGGAGCCATGGAGCTCACTGGGTGACCTTGCGCCAGTCACTGCCTCTCAGCCTAACCTACCTCACAGGGTTGTTGTGAGGATTAAATGAGGAGGGGGAGAACTATTGAGCTCCTTAGAGAGAAAGGTGGGATATACCGTATTTTTCGCTCCATAAGATGCACTTTTTTCCTCCTAAAATGTAAGGGGAAATGTCTGTGTGTCTTATGGAGCGAATGTGTGGTCCCTGGAGCTGAACTGCCCAGGGGCAAAAGCAGATCGTGTTTTTTTAAAAAAAAAGAGAGAGAAGGGGGTGTTGAAAGGAAGCCCGCTGAGCAGCTGCTCAGCAAACGATCGGGGAGAGAGATAAGGGAGAGAGATTCCAGCCCCGCCCCCTTGCAGAGGGAGGCTGTTTCCCCAGCGACATGTGACTGGCTGATTAGATTATCTGTCTGGAAACTGTAGAAATGGCTCCCATTCCTGAAGCTGCAGAACTGTGAGTTAAACCCCATAAAACAGGGTTTGTTCCCTTTGCAAAGTAAGCTCAACAACTTTGAGCTGATCCTCAAAAAATGGCGCCTTTCTCCTTTGCAAAAGAAGCTGCAGAAATTTGAGCTGATCCTCAAAAAATGGGGCTTTCCCCCTCTAAAAACTAGGTGCGTCCTATGGTCAGGTGCGCCTTATAGAGTGAAAAATACGGTAAATGCAACAAACAAACATTTCTTTTAAAAAACCTTAAATGAAACAGCTATGCATACCAGTCCAATTCAAACAACAAATAGTCATAATGCATTTATTAGACTTGTTAATTAGTTGTTACCCAAAGGTATCCTGAATCGATTGACAACACAATTGGTGTAGAGAAAATAATCTGGCTCTTAATACTGCCAAGACCAAGGAACTGGTGGTGGATTACAGGGGGGGAAAGGCGGATATTCAGCCCTTGTATATCGGCGGGGGCCAGTTGGCTGTATTCAAGTTTTTGGGAGTAATTATCGAGCAGGGTATGACTTGGAGCACAAATACTACTGCTCTGGTAAAGAAGGCCCAGCAGAGAATTTATTTCCTCAGGCTTTTAAAGAAGAACAATCTGAGTGAGAGACTGCTGGTGTCCTTCTACCGAGGCTCCATAGAGAGCATTCTTACATATTGTATTTGTGCTTGGTTCTCTAGCTGCACAGTCGGGGAGAGGAAGGTACTACAGAAAGTCATAACCACAATCCGAAAGATTACTGGTCATCCTCTCCCATCTTTGGAAGAACTATACAGTTCCCGTTTCCTTAAAAAAGTAAACAATATTTTACAGGATCCATCTCATCCGGGATATAGTCTTTTTGCACTACAGCCTTCGGGCAAGAGATACAGAACAATTAGATCAAGAACAAATAGATTGAAGAATAGTTTCTACCCAAGAGCTATAACCATCTTAAATGCTGTAACCAGATAATATGATAATATGACCTTGGAGAGTTGTGATGGGTGTGTATGCATGTGCATGTGTGGCTGAAAATGTGGTTTTTTTGTCTCTTGTTTTTTGTGCTGTTTTTTTTTATGGGATGGCATCA
This sequence comes from Darevskia nairensis, assembly GCA_034642065.1. NCBI lineage: Eukaryota > Metazoa > Chordata > Lepidosauria > Squamata > Lacertidae > Darevskia > Darevskia nairensis. Next base: position 299,261 of record JAWWNI010000862.1, read on the forward strand.
AATTTCATTGCACTTGTACAACGTTGTACTTGTACCTGTACAATGACAATAAAGAAATCTTATCTTATCTTATCAAATAAATATATTATACCCTAAAAGAGAACATAAAAAACAACAGCAACCCCATAGCAGCCACAGGAAGCTCTGACAGGACACTGATCCTAAGAGTGCTTAATGGCACTTATTAAACATCAGGAATGATTTCAGGAGCCTGAACTTACCTCCAAGAAAATGTTTCTGCCTTTGCAGTCCCCAATGATTTTGGAGGCAGTGAGAAAAAAAGGGGAGGCAAAGCATTGGGATAGGTGGAATCCAGCACCCTGATTGGGTGCAAATCACCACTTCCCTGGTCATGTGATGAGAGGATATATATATATATATATATATATATATATATATATATATATATATACACGCACTTGCTATTGTGCAGGAGAGAGACTGCAGGAGAGAGTTTGGAGTGGCCACACCCACTTCTTTAGGCCACACCCTCCACTGACATTCAGCACCCAGAGAATTGGCCATGGGTGAATGTAGTCCTCTGGCCAAGGAAATTAGCCCCTCCTTCTTATGCACTGTGCATGTTTACAAAAGATGACTGCTTGGACAAAGTGTCCTTTTGGGTAAGCTGAAGTCTAGAACTTACCACTACTCTCCTCTACAGAGGTGAAATCCACAGCCGTGTCAGCTTTAAGCAGGAAAGCTTAAACTTGCAGTGCTGCTGGTCATATGGCTATCCCACATAGCACAAAGGGTTTCTATGACAGCAGCAGCTAGGCTTAGTAACTGACAAAACCAGTCAAGGACCAGATGGAAGGATTGCACCATGATTGGGGCTATATATGATACTATTGGGGTGTGGAAAGTCATCGTGTAAGGTTGGCTACTGGATTCTTCTGCGAGAGTAACAGTAATATTGATAGGCTAGCCCGGTGATATAGCAGCAGTGCTCCTAAAACAATAGTATATTACACTCTACTCAGAGCAGTGAGAAGACAACATAGTACAGCAATTACCCAATTTGGTTTGGTTTCCTTTGGAAAGAGCTCCTTGGAGACTTAATAGCATGTTGTAGCATGTGTGTTTGTTTGTTTAATAATAATAATAATAATAAATTGTACCCCGCCCATCTGACTGGGTTGCCGCAGCTACTCTAAGCAGCTTTCAATGATGTATAAAAGAACACACCAAAACATCAAAAATCAAACCTTCCCGATATAGGACTGCCTTCAGATGTCTTCTAAAAGTCAGATAGTTGTTTATTTCCTTGACATCTGATGGGAGGGTGTTCCTCAGGGCGGGCGCCTCTACCGAGAAGGCCCTCTGCCTCATTCCCTGCTACTTCACTTCTCACAATGAGGGAACCGCCAAAAGGCCCTCTGAGCTGGACCTCAGTGTCTGGGCTGAAGATGGGGGTGGAGACGCTCCTTCAGGTATACTGGCCAAAGCTGTGTATAATTGAAAGTTGAGCAACAGTCCTTCCACAAAACTGTGGTATATTATTATTTTCACACCAAGAAACATTGCCCCTTCCTTAGTGGCTAAAGAAAGGGAATCTGGATGAGTGATCCGGCCATTACCTAACCTTCTTGGGACACCTTTGTTACCACCAAGACTCATCACCTGAGCATTATAGCTTATCAACAGTCTTTTGTCACATCTAGGAGGCTAGCCAGTTACTGCCTCAGGGCAACCCACACTTACAGAGAAACCCATTCGGAAAAATCCAATAGAAAACCGATAACAGTTACTTTACTGCTGGAGTAAAAGTACTGTCCTTCTGAGCTGTCTGCACAGCCGACTCAATTTACTCCCAGCTGTGTTGGCAGAGCGGATGGCACAGTAATGAAGTATTTTACTGCTGGAGGAAACTGCTGCTGTTTGAGAGCCATTGGGCAGTGCAGACAATACGGAAATGAAGTACTTCATAGCTAAATGGCTCTATGACCATGTCAGCGAAAGCACATCCTTAGATACCAAAGATTCTGGTTGCAACAAGCATACACTGTGTCTGTTTGCACAAAAATCAGGTGGTTACTGAATTTCTTCCAAAAATGCAAAGATAATTTGAGAATTGCATATCTATCTATCTATCTATCTATCTATCTATCTATCTATCTATCTATCTATCTATCTATCTATCATCTATCTATATCATCTATCTATCTATCTATCTATCTATCTATCTACAGGTAGGTAGCCGTGTTGGTCTGTCATAGTCAAAGCAAAATAAACAATAACAAAATTCCTTCCAGTAGCACCTTAGAGACCAACTACGTTTGTTCTTGGTATGAGCTTTTGTGTGCATGCACACTTCTTCAGATATCTATCTATCTATCTATCTATCTATCTATCTATCTATCTATCATCTATCTATATCTATCTATATCATCTATCTATATCATCTATCTATCTATCTATCTATCTATCTATCTATCTATCTATCTATCTATCATCTTCTGCCCTTCCTCCCTGAGAAACCCAGGGCAGCAAACAGATAAAAAATTTAAAAACAAAAATCCCCAAAAACCATCCTAAAGCAGATTAAAACAGTCTAAAAACAACCACAAATCAAAACATCTAAAAGCAGTTACAGTTTGAAATATTCTAAAAGAAATTTCACTTTAAAAGCACACCTCCATCCCATGATCTCAAGGTTACCAGGAACAGTATTCTTCCACCAAATACCAGGACAAGCAGGAATGTTTTCAGATTCCTCCTGAAAGTTAATATTGGTAGAGACAGGCGCACTGGGAGGGACATTCCACAAACGGGGCCACCACTAAAAAAGGCCTTGTCATGGGTCACTGCCGACAACACAGCTCCTGGAAGCAGCACTGTATGATCAACATTAGTTCAGAATTGATCAGGACTGGTGCCAGGCTGGAGAGAGCTCTCATCTGCCAGGACCTTTCTAGCAAGGCATAATTGGCATGGTTTCTGGCTTAGGTGGGTTTACCTGATGGAAGCAGTGGCAGTACTCTTGTGATGGAGCACAGCTCCTCAGCTCCAACTGATGCTGGGTGGCCAGCTAGGAAGTCCCACAATCCTCTGGGATGCCCAGTGTAGTGCTGGCTGAAAGAGAGATTTCCTGGCAACCTTGAAAATACCAGCAGGGAGTAGGGATGGGGGATTCTGCCTGTTTTGGTTTCTCATTTTTCCAGTCTTAAATTTAGTTCTCCACAATTATTTGATTTTTTTAAATAAAACAAACCCCAAGTCCTCATAAAAATTGTCAGCACTGTAGTGTGGATTCTCTTGATGTGTACATCTTTGTATGCAATTTCTCTATATATCTTCCTGTTTTGCAAAGTAATTTCCCCTTATATGCTATTTGCACTAATATATGCATCATTATGCACACATTATCCCAGTGTGTGCATTTCTCCACACATTACTGGGCTGGCAAACTGCATTGCAAAATTCAGAGAACTGCAAATTTCAAAGCTTGCTTCTCTTTCAGTTTGCATATTGTTTCAGAAGTTGCAGATTCTCACCTATAAATGCAAATTGAATAAAATTTCTCCCCAAACCTTGCTGTGATGGTTTTTGACTGCACTTAATTTTTTTCTCCTTAAATATTTGTAACTTTTTAAATATATGTTTATTTTATTTTCAGTGTACTCTTTAGCCACTTGGTTGGTTGCTACCCTGAACTGCTTTGGGAGGAAAGGCAAGGGTAGAACTGCAAATAAATAAATAAATTACAAACCAACACTTAGCATTAGGCCCAGAAATGGGTTGGAAACCAGTGAGAATGGCAGATTAATTGGCATGAATCTCCTACTCTCACTTAGCAAATTTGCAGCCGTGTTCCGAACCATCCAAAATTGCAGTCTGTGTTCAAGGGCAGCCCCAAGAACAGCACATTGCAGTAGCCCAAGCATTTCATTCAATGGTAGTCACCAAGCCTGATATCCTAATGCACATGTTTTCACATCAAGATGACATAAATCCATAATTACATAGTCACAACATGTCTCACTCCCCAAACAAAGGTTTGCATAGCATTAAGCTAACGAAAAAAGTATAGAAGCTGGCAGAAAACTTTGGAACCCCCTACAGGTAGGGGTGCGGGTGGCGCTGTGGTCTAAACCACTGAGCCGTCGGGAAGGTAAACGGCATTTCCGTGCGCTACTCTGGTTCGCCAGAAGTGGCTTAGTTATGCTGGCCACATGACCCGGAAGCTGTCTGCGGACAAACGCCGGCTCCCTCGGCCTATAGAGCGAGATGAGTGCGCAACCGCAAAGTCGTCTGCGACTGGACTTAACTGTCAGGGGTCCTTTACCTTTACCTTTTTACAGGTTCAATATTGTGAGAAAACATTAACTATTTAGAGTTAACTGGGAGTAAGGCCCATTGAACTCAGTGGGGTTAACTTCTATGTACAGGATTGCAAGGTTAAACTGTATGTTCCAAACATTTCACTTTCCAAGGTGCTTCAAGCACAGAGACTCTGGCAGGCGTACCACAGCTGTTTGCAAATCTTGCTACAAACAAAAACTTCCTCGAGATTTTATGCAAATGTATTTAAATTTAATCAATGAATGAATCAGATAAGAGGGAGATGATCAATCAGCTAAACATCCTTTAATCAGTTGGTAGGTCTAATTCAGGAATGGCTACCTCTTTCAGCTGAACTGCGGTTTAGCAGCATTACAGCCAAAACAGCTCACTTAATTGAAGGGCAAAAGGTGTCTCGGCCTTCATTCATTTCCTGTAACAGTAAGTAGGTGAAGGTGGGGGAAATAAAACTCGATAGTTTTCAGAGGCTGGAGTTCAAAGGGTACGCTTGGACTTTATTCTATAAATGTCAAGGTGACAAATGGCTGTGCCATGCAACAAATGAATTTATCACACACACACCTTAGACCACCTCAGGACGGATTTTTAATCCATTTTGCTTGAAGCTATCCTGAGAGATTTATGAGGTAACTCAGGTCTGGAACCTTAGCATGCATATTCAATGAAATTTTCAATAATAGGAGTTCAGGTAAGACAAGATGTAAATACATTGCTTCTTAGTGTATCACCTATAGGCTAAAGGGTATCACCTATAGGCTAATTTACAGCAGATAGTCGATTAATTACTTAATTACTTACTTAATTATTATTCTTATTTATTAAATTTATTTACTAGCCTTCATCTGAGGAACACAGGGTAGTATAAAAACAAAAATATGTACAAGGTAATTACAAATGAAACAAAACCCCATCCCTGATTAAAAGGCCATAAATTGTTTAATTAGCCAAAGGCCTGGGAGAAGAGAAATGTTTTGGCCTGGTGCCTAAATATATGTAACGAAGGTGCCAGGTGAGCTTTCCTGGGGAGATCATTCCACAAACAGGGGGCCACCACAGAAAAGTCCCCGTTCTCATATCGCCAGCCTCCAAACCTCAGGTGTTGATCACAGGGTCTGGTGATTAATGTGCCACCCTTCTTCTCAAAGGAGCTCAGGGAGGAGAACAAGGGATAAAATAACAGAGCTTCTTTAAAACATCATAAAAACCATACCGATACAGAGGCAGACTGGGTAATATCACAACTTTAAAGGCCTGTTGAAAGTGGAAGGTCTTCAGTAGTTGCCAAAGGAATAGCATACCCTCGAACATTCCTCAGATGAAAATAGGGACATTTCTCACTCCCCCCCATGACCCTCCTTGACCCCCCCCCATTTTTGTTCCCCCACCCGCATAGCATTTCCACCACCACTACAGCAACGAGACACAGCACACACACACACACACACACACACACACACACACACACACGCGCACACACACACACACACACACACACACACACACACACACACCATTCTGAGAAAACCCCTTAATCCCAGTTTTACTTTATTCTTTGGTAGATTTACAAAAAAAGAAAAACACACACCAATAAATAAATGTCAGGAAGGGGCAAGATTAGAGGCAGATGCACAAACCTTTTAAAAAAGAAGATCAATGGAAAACGAGTGGGGTCCCAGCTAAAGAAGAATGGCAACTTAAGCTACTGGAATATGCACACCTCGCAGACTTAACATATAGAACAAGAGAACAAGAAGAACATACGTTTAGAGAAGACTGGAAAATGTTTATTGAATATATGGGGGGGGGAATTGTGTACACTTGAAAACGTTGGCAGCAATAAGATAAATTCAACAGTGTAAGTTGAATTATTGCACGCATCAAAAATAAGTTTTGATGGGTGTAATAATGGAATACTGAATGGTTTAGTTTATGTAAAATATGCAGGGATTTATGATATTCAAGGTGAACCATAGAAAGAGAAGAAGGGAAGTCTGATATTTTAAGGATGTTTAAATGAGTATTCTAAGTGTAAAACAGAAAATTTAACAAAGATTACTGTATTTTTCCATCTATAAGATGTCCCCATGTATAAGACGTCCCCTATTTTGGGGGACTCCGATTTAAGAAAATGGGGGGAGATGGCCCCCATGTATAAGACACCCCCAAATTTTGGACATTATTTTTTAGGGGGGAAACCTAGCCTTATACATGGAGCCTTATACACACACACACACACACACAGAGAGAGAGAGAGAGAGAGAGAGAGAGAGAGAGAGAGAGAGAGATCAAGACTCCTTGCGCTCCACTTTGCTCCCCCTTTCTTCCCACCCAGGGTGGCCCTGCCCTCTGTCTCCCGCTCAGAGCTGGCACATCACACAGGGCTGGGCCTTGGCAGCTGCAAGCTCTCCCCCTACTTGCCCACTCTCCAGTAGCTGCTACGAGCTGCCCAAGGGAGGCGGCCAGCAGTGGTGGCCATGGAGAGCCAACAAACACAGTGCATATGCTCTATCAGTTGCTTGCAGGGGACAGCTACTGCCTTCTCGTTCTCTTTGTGGGCTTCCACCTGGCCACTGGGGGAGACATAATACTAGGCAGCAATGGCTTATGGGGGTGGGGTGGAGAGGCAGTGGATTCCTGCTGGCCATGGCACCACCCTCCTCAGGATGTGTATGGGTCAGGGCAGCATGACAGTGAGGTTAGGGCTACTTCTGGTGGTACTGGCTTGCCCTGCAGGTACACACACTCCTTGGGGTCACCTCATAGTCCCCTTGTCTTCATGTCACCCCGTCCCAAAGAGCACAATGCTGCTGTCAAGCACGTGCCACTGCCTACACACCCTGCACAAACCACCACTGGTGCTTGGCTAGATGTACTCTTGGTACGAACCTATATTCTTAAACAGAAAGTCAAACAAATGAACAAACCATTGCTTAATAGTTGCGTCTTCATAAGCATGCATTTTATTCACTCTGCTCCTTGCCTATGTTTCTTTTCTAAAGTTACAAGAAGTCTGTTAAGAAGTCCGGTTGACTTTGCCAATTCACAGGTGGATAAACGTTGCTTCTCAGCCGTGTTCATCACGTTTTTCTTTGTTTCGCCTTTATTTTATGGCACTTACGTGTGACAGGGCCACCACCAATTTCCCGCCAGTTCTATGTAGGTCACAGCGGGGCGAGCTCTAACCGCTCTCCGTGAGACCGCGCAATTCTGCACTGTGTTAGAATTCCATTCTTCCCTCTTATTTGATATGTGTTAATTTGGGAACCTAATGATGCTTTGATTATAACCATTTGAGCTCATAATCATAGATTGTGGACCTGCAAAAGGAAGCGACGGTGGTAATTTAAATTCTTGATTCATGTTGAGCGTGCGAACTTTCCTTAATGCTGCCTGAAATGCTAAGCAGACTCCAGCTAATTAAAGACAATGCACACGCAAGGATGCTTTTGTCTTATTTTCCGTCTCGGTGCTGAGAACAGCAGAGGACTTCTGCATCATGGCAGGAGATACAACTCTTTTGTTTTGTTTTTTTAAAAGCCAACTGAGCTGCTGACCACTATCACATTCCGTGGCAACGAATTCCAAAAGTTAATTATGCATTGTGTGAAATTGATAAGAACACCTGATAGCTATCAGTAGCTATTTATGCTAGGAGCCAAAAGGTATGTAGGGCTCCAATTGCCTACAACCCACCTGCTAAAAAGCTTTCCCAGTTCCTTCTGTAGCTTCTGAGTCATGAGGCATTGCCCACCTACATTCTGTAATTCTATTTATTTTCACAGCCAGGAAACTATAAACTTAGGGGGGCTGGGTTTTCTTTTTTTTTAAAAGAGAGTTCAGATTCTCAGAATCCTGTATTCTGTACCCAAAAGCTGTGTCCATATTGGTATGAGAAATCATCAGTTCTAGTTTGAACTGATCCTCAGTTGTTTTTAAATGCAGATTCCCCAGTTACACAAAATCCCCATCAGATACTCCCCAGACAACAACAACAACAACAACAACAACAACACCCCACCCATCTGGCTGAAGTATAAATGAACAAGCTCAAAGTGTCCTTTGCTCATTGCTTACACCCTTGCATGAGCCAGTTTTTCTTATCTACTCTACAGCGATGAGTCATTTATAAACCTGCCTGAGTTCAATAATCTACAGGCACAAAAAGATTAGGAGTATTTTATGGGGGATTCACAAGGATGCGATGAAGTCTTACCTGTCTTACCACCCCAAAAGAAGGATGTGTTTTAGTATGGTTTGAGCAGATTGATTTAAGCATGGAAATGGAACACATTCTACCATTGGGTACATGCTATCCTTGAATGACTCTGCTTGACATTTAAGTGCTGAATAAACATATACACTTAACACGTCCAACTTCACCCATGTTTCTCCAGCTTCACCTTATTAGCTTTCCAAATGCACAATTCCCCTCCTCCAAACTCTCCATTTTGTGTCCTACTGCACACTAAAAGCAACAACACTTTTTCCTCAGGACACATCCACAAAACTATTTGCAGTTGACTGGAACTCCAAAACAGATCATCGGTGACTCACAAACACACATTTGTGAAGAAGGCCACTCTGTCGATGGCCAAAAGTGGCTTGGTGGCTCTCAACCACTGCAACAGGAAGCAGCAACTTAATGGTGGAAGGACCAGTTCAATATTTCCTATTCTTCTTCTTGTTTCCCTGCAGCTATCATCAGTTGGCCCCAGCTGTGCCATACCTGAATTTCAATTTCACACTGGTATCGCAAAGTAGACATCATACCATGCTTGCTATACAGCCATACCATATCCTTACAGGAACATTGCCAGCACACCAGGAAGAGCCAAGACAACCAAATGTGGATAAATAGGTTGTTCTTATTAAATATAACAACTTGAGGATTTGCAAAACCAATTAACTAGTCAGATTCAACCAATGTAACCAAATCAACAAAAGTCCAGCCAGGCGTTCATTAATAGATGGGGGTAATTTCTACCCCCATCACCTGGGCAAGTTAACAACAGCACTCTGTGTGCACGCAGCCAGGTTTCCTAAGAACACCCCTCCCCCGCAATGTGGACCTGGGTGCAAGAGACCAACATTCAGCCCCATGTGCCTGTCAGGTCAAAGGGCCCCTCCCAGCACCCACAGCCCATGCTTGACAACAGTGACTAAGGGATGCCCACAAGTCAACACTGCCTCAAGTAAGCGTTCCATTATTTCTGACATCTTCTCACCTGCCCAGACAACATGCCAATTAGCCAAACTGAAGGAATGCCACTCTAACAAACATCACCCAACAGTATGGAACAGGCAAAAAAGAAGACCATGGTCAATTAGGGTCTCTGCCCCTCCAGATTCTACTCAGCCCTTGAAAAACAGTAGACTAGCCTGTAAACCCACTGCAAAAGGGAGGGAGAGTGCCAAATAAAGATGAGGGAAGAGTGTGGGGTGGAGCAAGCTTAAAAAAATCTGTCACCACCTTTCCCCATAGGGCTAAATCGCCCATCAGGTCATAACATTGTCACCTAGGGAGATACTACCTCCCCTCTTCTTCCAGGGGAGAAGGCGTGTGGCAAAGTCATCTCGCCCCCTCAAAAAAATGGTGGGAATGGCTCTAAGACTGAGGGTGGTGTTCCTGTAGACTAGGATGGGGAAATTCAGGCTCAGAGGTCAAATGTTGCCCCCAAACTTCCCTAGCTGTCACTTGTGGGTCTCCTCAGGCCACAGCCTACTTGAGCCACACTCCTCAGAAGCCCTGCTCTTCATTCTCCTTGGGCGTTTTTGCCCAGCTGCATTGTATGGCTGACTAAATGGAGGAGAGAGAGCAACGTGTGACTGTGAAGAATCTAGCATACTGTAGAATCATAGAATCATAGAATCATAGAGTTGGAAGAGACCACAAGGGCCATCCAGTCCAACCCCCTGCCAAGCAGGAAACACCATCAAAGCATTCCTGACAGGTGGCTGTCAAGCCTCTGCTTAAAGACCCCCAATGTAATGTAAAGTTAAAAATTTGCATTTGTTGCTCTGCCCACTTTGGCCCAGAAGGGAATGTAGCCATCAGAGGGTTCACCCGTGTTCTTCACCTAGACTTTGTAATCCTGTTCTAAACAGGACTACAGGTCCACCATCCTTGACAATTAGTGATGGTGCATGGGGCCGATGGAAGTTGGAGTAGAACCATATGCGGCAGAACAAGGTTTCCTCTCCCTTTGCCTAAGAGGCCTGAACCACAATTTGCCTACGCAAAATGTTTCTTTTGCTCCCAAGTTAAGTAACCTAGCATTGGGTCTGAGGAACAGAGAGCCTTCATAAAGGTTAAGAACAGGAAATTTAATGTGCAGACTGTGATCTGTATTATTAGCATCCTACTGTCTGACCTAAATTGAGCAGAGGAGAATATTGATCAGTATCAGAACTGCCAAGCCAGCAAGGAAAAAAGGCGGATATGTGAAATTCACAATATATATGCATGGATACCTATGAATCAAAATGAGTGTTTTATACAGGGAAATTTAGCATTAATTTTGGTTCAGTTGTGTACTGTTGAATTTACAAATGGAAGAGAAATGTCCTCTCTATGATAGCTAGGCATAGTGTGTCCAAAGAGTCCTTAAATAATAATAACTTTTTATTTATACCCCGCCCTTCCAGGTTTAAAAACCAGGCTCAGGGCAGCTAATAGCAAATATAAAACATTGATTAAAATGTGACCATAAAACAGCATAAAATACAACATAAAATGCAGCATCAATATCAATAAAATTCTAAAATTCAGGGGTCATTTTGGGGAGATACAAAAACCCCAGTCAGTAGACAACAAATGATCACCATTGTTAACTGGAGAAGTTGGTCCTACTAGGGCCAACAAGGAGACCAGGGAAGAATTTAAATGTGGGGTCCCAGAAAGGGTTTCTTTATAGAAGAGGAAAGGGAAAAGGGAATAGAGGATCAGGCTAACAGATTCAGGCTATTTACAAGTGATGTTACCAGTTGAAATAAAATGACAATGAAAATTCTGTGTGTGCTGTTTAGGATTAAAGCTGCATTCCTGTACACACTTAACATGGAAGTAAGTCTCTTTGAACTCCACAGAGCAGAGCTGCATAGGATTGCACTGTAAGTGGGATTTACTTCCAAGAAAACATGGATGGGATAATGGTTTATGCACAGCTAGGTAGTAACCGCATCAAAAGTGCATAATATTTGAGTCTAGTAGAACTGGTATTTGCTCTATTCACCCACACTTTGTTAAAAGTAAGGTTTTCACACACAAAAATGCATGTGGATATTTTAGGGGGCATTCAAGGAAGTCAAAATGTTCCCCACAAACAGCATATTCTTTCCTTTTTTCTTCCTACACAATTCCTCTCAATGGGCGGTCACATATTCAGGCTGATGTCAAGCAGATCCAATGACAGGACAGCATCATGAAGTCAACTCAGAGTAAAGGCAATGGTACCCCTGTGATGGCCAACCAGATTTGGTACCCTAACTGCATCATTAAGCCAACTCAGAGTGAAGGCAGCATATATTTATCTCTTGGTGCAGTATCTATTTATGTGTGTTGTTTAAAACAAAATAAAACCTCTCTGAAATGGACAATATGTTTTTAAAAGATAAACTGATAAAAACCCGACAGTTTGCGAGGAAACGTAAAGATAAGAAGGATGAACATAAAATGTGCAGAACATGCTATAGAGGGGTACATAGTAAATAATGATTTCTTACTTACATTTATTTACTGCCGTATTCCAACAGTTTAGGATAAGTTACACTTATGTACAGCACATCGTTATCTGATGAAAACGACCAGTTTATTCTGCTTGTTTTCATCAGATAACAAAGGGACAAAGGAAGCTGACTTGCACTGAGTCCATCTAGTTCAGCATTGCCTACACTTACTGGCAGCAGCTCCCCAGGGTTTCAGACAGACCTACCTGGAGATGCTGAAGGTTGAATCTAGGACCTTTTTCATGCACAGCAGATGCTCTATAACTAAGACACAGCCTTTCTCCTTCCTAAAAATGTCCATGCCAAATCATGGATATTTGGTCAGGGTTCGTGTCAGAACCTGGTAGCCTTGGACAGACACAGATGCCTTAAGTAAAAAAGGTAAAGGACCCCTGGATGGTTAAGTCCAGTCAAAGGCAATTATGGGGTTGCGGCACTCATCTCACTTTCAAGCCGAGGGAGCCGGCGTTTGTCCACAGACAGCTTTCTGGGTCATGTGGCCAGCATGACTAAACCACTTCTGGCACAACGGAACACTGTGACAGAAACCAGAGCGCAAGGAAACACCATTTACCTTCCTGCCACAGGGGTACCTATTTATCTACTCACACTGGTGTGCTTTCGAACTGCTAGCTTGTCAGGAGCTGGGTCAGAGCAACGGGAGCTCACCCTATATGGGGATTCGAACCGCCGACCTTCTGTTCAGCAAGCCCAAGAGGCTCAGTGGTTTAGACCACAGCGCCACCGGTGTCTTGTAGCAGGATCAGTGTTCGAAACCTTCCCTGGACCTCCCTTTAAAAAATCTGCATATCAGTAGCAGTTCTCAGATGCCCAGTGCTGCTACCTACTCCCACTACGAAGTAAGATGATGTGAACTACCTTGAAATCTATGGCTGAAGGATGGTATACAAATTTTAATCATCATCATCTTCATCATCATCAGTGCTTTTTTCTAAAAAAAATGTTTATGAGTACTCTCATTTTGACTCAAGAAAATCACAATTTTATTGTTCACATCGGGGGAACTAAATACAGTAAATGGACAAAAGTACAAAGATTCACAAAATGTTTAGGGGTATGCGTACCCCTGCGTACCACCCAGAAAAAACTAATAATAATAATAATAATAATAATAATAATAATAATAATATCAGGGGCCAACAACAGATGACAGGGTTTGCTAAAGGACAATTTATCCAAATCCCCTTCTGGACTTCACTCTGATTTCTGCCATTTCCCACATCAGTAAAGCAAGCCAATCAGGTCATCCAAAAGGTGATCACAGCAACCGCAGTATAGTCACGGGGACTTGTCATATTCTTTTAATTGTTTTAGATATCAAATACAGGGTTGGAAAAGCAGGTCAGTCATCCTTAATGGCCATTATGGCTCTTACACAGCTCTTAAATTTTCAGAGAAGGTACAATGAACAAAGAACACTGTGCCATCATTTTACAAAACAGCTTACCTAACTTTTTATTTCGTTCAAAGCCTACTTGAGAGCCTTTTGTTGCCTGCAGAATAATGTTTTGAATCTGGAGGCCTGGGTGATTGAAGACTGGGGAAAAGCAGATATTTTGAGAGTGGCTGCCCTCAAAATAGGCATGCATTTTTTTCTGAATGTGCAGCGAACGGTTAAGAAAACCTGTTTCTGCAGGTTCTCAAACATAGTTCCTGTTGAGGTAAGGAAAAGTCAGGTGCAATAGGCAAATATTGGCTAGTGCTCAGAACCTCACCAACCCAACTCCCCTACCATCCTGGAGCAGTTTCACAACTGGTTTAGTAGGTAAAGATTGGCCAGTGCCCAGAACATCACCAACACTACTCCCTTACAATCCCCAGAAAAGCTTTTAAATCGGATGTTTTTATATAGAAAGTGAATGCATATATGCCGAACTGACTTTGCTGGATGAGGCCAATGGTTCATCTGATCCAATGTCCTGTTCTCACAGTGGCCACCCAGAAAACAGTGGAAAACCTGCAAGCAGGACCCAAAAACAAGAGCACTCTTCCCTCCTGTGGTTTCCAGCAACTGATACTCAGAAGCATTTGTAGAAAATGAAATACTGACTGCTTGTCTGTAGGATTGGCAAAATATAACCCTGTTCAGCTTGCAAACCCTTTGAGGTTGAGTGAGCATGCCCTTTGAGCATGCATAAAACTAGTGGCAAGGCAGTCCTTCAACCACTATGTCTTAAGTGCTATTTTTAAAACAAGTTTACTTCTTTTATAGCCCACCTTTCTTCCAGTATAGAACTCAGGGTGGCAGACATGGGATTCCTAGGTGGTTTCCTTTCTAAGCCCTGACCAGACCTACACCTGCTTAGCTCAGCAAGTTGGCATTATGATGATGTAACCTTAGACCACGGATGGAGAACCTGTGACTCTCCAGATGTTGTTAGACTACAGTTTCCCAAACCACTGGCCTGTGGATATTCTGGCTAGGGCTGATGGGAGCTGGAGTTCAGCAACATAAAAAGGTAAAGGGACCTCTGACCATTAGGTCCTGTCATGACCGACTCTGGGGTTGCGCGCTCATCTCGCATTATTGGCCGAGGGAGCCGGCGTACAGCTTCCAGGTCATGTGGCCAGCATGACTGAGCCGCTTCTGGTGAACCAGAGCAGCGCACGGAAACGCCGTTTACCTTCCCGCTGCAGCGGTAGCTATTTATCTACTTACACTTTGACATGCTTTCGAACTGCTAGAATTGGCAGGAGCTGGGACCAAGGAACGGGAGCTCACCCCGTCGCGGGGATTCAAACTGCCGACCTTCTGATCGGCAAGTCCTAGGCTCTGTGGTTTAACCCACAGCGCCACCCGCGTCCCCTTCCAGCAACATAGCCATCTTCAAATATCTCAAGGGTTATCACATAAAAGATGGAGCAAGCTTGTTTTCTTCTGCTCTGGAGGGGAGGACATGAACCAACGGCTTCAAGTTACAAGCAAGGAGACTCTGACTAAACATCAGGAAAAACTTTCTGACAGTGCAGCGGATAATGTCTTTGCCAGGCTTGTTTAAGCCTCTAAAATAAGTTTCCTGATAATTTCCCCTTTAGTCCCTCATTAAAAGAAAGACACGACACAGTCTTGTATAAAAGTATAAAAGAGTTTACTCACACACATTCTGTTCACAAATGGATTCCAGAAGGCAGACTTAAGTTACAAAATATATACACTTGGAATCTATCCCATAAGGAGATAGTTCCTTTGTCCTCTCTTGGCTGGAAGCCAAGAGAGCATCTCAGACTAAGAAGATGTTGCTTCTTCGAGGAGAGAGAGAGAGAGATGGCTGCCTCCCCTGTGCTGTTTTGTTACCTGCCCAGGTGAGGTCACGCCCACCTCTAGTCACATGCAGAGGAAGTCTGTCCCAGCCCAGGAGGAAACAGGAAGTTCCGACTGGATGGTCCAGACATCCCCTTTTTATGTCCACTCTAGGGATGTTGTATTTGACTGCTATGTGTTTCACATCCCACACCTATCATATACAGCCCTTCTGATTTATCAATCTTCCTCCAATACTATTATCCCCAAAATAAAATCAGATTTATTGAGTTCAAAGCACATAATGCTCTTAATAACCCCTGAACCCTGAAAGGTAGGTTAGTTAAGTATCATTCTCTCTATATTGCAAAGGCTGGGAGACAGCAGTTTCCCTATGCTCACCCAGTGACTTTGCAGGTTTCACTACCTGAAATCAACAGTCCATAATTATTACCCTTCCCTGCAAAAGAAGCTTTTCATTTGTTTCTTTTTTTATTGGGTGTTTTGTGTTGCTATACTATGGTGGGGCTAATTTTACATCCTGATTCTGGGGCGCATACCAGCTTTAACCGGGTCCTTGTGAATTGCACCCTGAGGACAGCAAATGCCAGGGTGTGTGTGTGTGTGTGTGTCTGTCTGTCTGTCTGTCTGTCTGGAATAAAGCACACATAAATCCTTGCTTTTATGTGCCACACTGCAGATTGCTCTGAAGTCACACACCGTGGGTCTGAATGGTAAGGATGCAATTTACATAATAGACTTCTAATTCTCTGGAGATTAAGCCAGTGAGGCTTAAAAATGACAAGCGTTCCCTCAGAGAAGGAGCAAAAGAGTGGGCAGTGGCAATCAGATTTCATCCGTTCCTCCTCTGTGCTTCCAAAGCCAGGTCCTCCTGCCCTCCAACTTTTCAATAATGGAAACAGGGACACATTGCAACTCCTTTCTCTCTCACACACAAGGCCAGATCTCAGGGGCATCCGATGAAATGGGATGGCAGGAGATTCGGGACAAGCAAAAGGAACACCTTCTGCACACAGCATGTAGCTAATGCAATAGAAAGCCCCATGATGTGACGGGTAGTTTATATGGGTTTAAAAAAGAATTGGACGAATTCAGACAGTGAGTCTCTCAATGCCTATTACTCCTAGTATTATTATTAAAGTTATTAGTTGCTTTCTCTTGCCACTAGCCTTGATGGCTATATGAAACCCCCCAGGTTGAGAGATATCATCCCCCCCCTAGTCTTGATTCCCCCCCCCCAGCTCAGAGGATGATTCAGATGAGTAAAGGTCATCACTAAAGGAGTCATCACTGGTGCTATGCACTGGGATCTTTCAGATCAGAGAATGTTGCCCTTCTAGGCTCCTTGTATTCCAAAAGCCCGCTCCCAGTGCACCCCCATACGGTAGGCGACACTGGCTACATAACAAGGCAACGGTCCTTTCGGGGCTCAGACAGCTCAAACTGGATTTTTTATTTTGTTTTGGAGTAGGGCTAACAGCAGACTGTTGATTCTTCCAGAGAGTGCAGATCAGCCTATTTCCATTCCATGTTAGATTTTTACAGGCACTGGCATTAGGAAATGGGTGCCATCCCTGGTAAAGAAGGACAAATGGAGAATATGCCTTGTAAACCTAAATATGATATTCATGCTTCTAGTAAGTAAATAGAAATGGTCACCGAGTTCTTGTCATTGGCATCTGTCTGTCTCAGGAGGCAATGGAGGAGTGCACCTTTGGGAGTGAAGTCACACTGTTGGAGAGTAACAGCGTCTGCTGTGGCTGTAGAGACCAAGACTTATTGTATGAAATATACTCAGAGTCAAGTGGGAATTTCATGCTCTTTATTCAGCTCATAGTAGCAATGAATGAGTCTTTCCCCATAATGTCTGCTATATACATTATTTACACAATGGGCCCAACATGATTGGCTAATTCCGGGCTACTCCTGTTGGCCAATCAGGTTGCGGATTCACTTCCTCCAGGAGCCTGATTTGCTGCTCCTGCAGGCCAATCAGGTTGCTGATTCTCTTCATTCAGGAGCCTGATTGGCTGCTCTTGCAGGCCAATCAGGTTGCTGATTCACTTCCACCTGGAGCTGGGTTGGGTGGCTCCTGCGGACCAATCAGACTGCTGCATTCTGGATCCTATTGTTCTAGGACCAATCAGACTGCTGCATTTTGGATCCTATTGTTCTAGGATTCAGCTCAGTACATAACACTGTAAAAGACATGTTCTGTTGCAGCTGGGGCAGATGAAGGTATCCAGTTGTGCTGATGCCGGTATAGCACGGCATTTCTTCTTTCTGCACTCTTCCAGCGGCCACCCCTCCCCTGGTCACTGCTGTGGATGCATGACCTGTCTCTCTCTGTCTCTCCAGGCACTGCATATATCTGCAAGGGATTCCCACATGGCAGGGTTGATGCTGCCAGCCTTCATGTTTCCTTGTAACATCTTTGTAACACAGAGTTGGTCTGCCAATGGCCCTGGTGCCTGAGGCCAGCTCCCCCTTGGGGACCCTGCCATCTTCTGTTCTGTGGACATGACCAAGTCAGCGTAGACGTCGCTGAGACAGAAGTGCAAACATGCTGGGAATGTGAGCTTGGGAGAGCGCATCTTTGTTTGAGGCAGGTGATGCCTGAAATCTTCCTGACACAGAGCATGTGGAAGGTGCTGAGGCATTGCTCCTGGTGACTGTAAGTTGCCCACAATTCTCTTCCATAATGCAGTGTGCACTCAGTGTAAACAAGGCATAGATGGTAGCTTTGAAGTCACCAGAACACCTTCACTTGGTGCTCACCAAGCACATAGGAACTGCATTGATATATCAGGCCAAGGTCTATGGAATCTAGCACTCTTATTCCAGATATCTCTCGGTACTCATAAGCAAAGCATTAAGGGGATGGCCACTGGTCCCATCACCTCCTGGCAAATAGAAGGGGAAGAAATAGAGGCAGTGAGAGATTTTACTTTCTTGGGCTCCATGATCACTGCAGATGGTGACAGCAGTCACAAAATTAAAAGACGCCTGCTTCTTGGGAGAAAAGCAATGAAAAACCTAGACAGCATCTTAAAAAGCAGAGACATCACCTTGTTGACAAAGGTCCGTATAGTTAAAGCTATGGTTTTCCCAGTAGTGATGTATAAAAGTGAGAGCTGGACCATAAAGAAGGCAGATCGCCGAAGAATTGATGCTTTTGAATTATGGTGCTGGAGGAGACTCTTGAGAGTCCCATGGACTGCAAGAAGATCAAACCTATCCATTCTGAAGGAAATCAGCCCTGAGTGCTCACTGGAAGGACAGATCCTGAAGCTGAGGCTCCAATACTTTGGCCACCTCATGAGAAGAGAAGAATCCCTGGAAAAGACCCTGATGTTGGGAAAGATGGAGGGCACAAGGAGAAGGGGACGACAGAGGATGAGATGGTTGGACAGTGTTCTCGAAGCTACCAACATGAGTTTCACCAAACTGCGGGAGGCAGTGGAAGACAGGAGTGCCTGGTGTGCTCTGATCCATGGGGTCATGAAGAGTCGGACATGACTGAATGACTAAACAACAATAATTATCTTGTGGGTATGCCCACCTCTGGTCTCCAAGGTATTATTAAAAAGTCACAGCAGAAAAGGACATGCCACCCACACCATCTCATGAAAGCAGCAGGGAAATAGCAGTGCATAGAGTCGTATGTACATGCAAACTTACAGAAGTCTTCTGTTGAGCAAGGGCTATGGCATTCTACTTTATCTATGCAGGTACCAGGGACCCCCTACAAGGAGAAGAGCTCTAGCTTAGTGGCAGAGCAACTGCTCTGCCTTCAGGAGGTTCTAGGTTCAAACCACAGCAGGGCAGGAAAAAAATAATTTATTTTATTGCATTTCTATCCTATCTTTTTTCACCCAGGAGCTGAAGTACATAGCTCTCCCCATCGTCATTTAATCCCCATAAACAATCCTTCAGGTTAGACGGAGAGGCAGTAACTGGCCAGAGGTCATGGAGTGAGGATTTGAACCTTGTTCTCTCAGGTCCAACACTCAAACCACTGCAACACACGGGTTAGATCTCAGCCTCTGCTGGCTTGGAGAACTGCTGCCAACCAGAGTTACCAATACTGGGCTATATGGACTAATGTCCCAATTCCACATAAGGGCTTTCGTTTGTCCCATGATGTCTAGTCATGGTTCTGAGAGTGTTTTTGTCTTGTATTTTTATCCCACCGCTTCCTCCAGGAAAACCCACTGTTTACTACCAAATACTTGCCATTTCTTCAGATTCAGCAGTAAACAGAAGGAAGGTGGCAGGACGAAAAAATAAAACCCTTTCAGATTCATGATTAGAAATCACAGGAGAAACGAAAGTTTAGCTGGGCCCTAAGAAAGCTTCTCATTGTGTTTTTGATATATCCATCCCTTTCCAGAGGATCTCTGCTTCCGATTTGTTGATTCATGTAAATGTGCAAAAAGGAAAAGCTAACACATAATCCACTCCACATTATGAATGCTGCTTTTCTTGAATCTGAAAGGGTGATTTCTACTTGAGACTGAGTGTCTTTCTGAACTGTGTTTGCAAGGCAATCACTATTAGCTTTGGTGTAAAATGTTGCCCCTGCATGTTACACAGTTGCTAACTGAAGTCACACTTCTAAATACCTGAAAAATAAATCTAACATGCTGTTTGCTCCTTCCATCTGCATCCCTCAACAGATTCTGCAGCTTTTTAGATGCCTTGTTAAGTACAGTCATACTTCGGGTTACGATAGCTGTGGGTTGCGTTTTTCCATGTTGTGAATGCGGCAAATCGGGAAGCGTTTACTTCCAGGTTTCGCCATGCGTGCATGCGCAGAAGCATTGTGCGCAGTTCGCGCATGCGCAGAAGCATGATATCACACTTTCGTGCATGCGCGATATTGCCGCTCAGGTTGCGGACTTTTTGGGGTGCAAACGGCATCCCGGAACGGATTGGGTACATAACCTGAGGTACCACTGTATATGGTTTATTTACACATAAACATAGGCTGAAAGTAGATGGAGATTCACAACCACTACTGCTCCTCATTTGTGGGGAGGGGCAGCGCCTTTTGAGCTCTCCCCAAATCCCACAGTTCTAGCTTATTCCTCAGACATATTCTTTCTGGAAGTCTCAACCTGCAATAACCCTGAGAAGTGATGGGGGAGACAGACACACCCCTTTCCAGATGAACTCCCTGCTGGACCTCAGAGAAGGATGAACTGGGAATGTGAGTTCTCAAAGAGAGCTGCCGTTGCGGTGGGGGCATTGAAAGTCACTTCCTGGTTTGGGGGCAGGGCTTAGTGGTCACAGGTTGCTGACCCAGGCTGTTGCTGGGTCAACTTGCATGTAGCAAGTTTGATGGACAGCCCAGCGTCCTTTATATTGGAGCCATGCAGAGTGGGGTAAGCACTCTGGCTGGAGCTTTGGATCTCCCAACCCCCCCTCCCTGGTATAGGATGGTGCTTGACATTGCTGTGCCTGTCATAGGGTCGTCTCTATTGAGAGGCCTGGTAGGAATTTTGTCCAAGTGGCGCATTGGCTCATGCCACTTGGTTTTTGCCTACTATGCAGCAAATAGTCACAACTTGTAAGGTTGGCGGTTAGGCATTGGTTCAGTGGTATGGGTGGGCAAGTTCTCATCCCCAAAGAGAGGAGGATTTCCAGTAAATGCATTCTAAGCCTGCTGCCTGTCTCCAGGTCACAAACAAATTGCAGTTTATTAACACAGCTTAATCATTTCCTTTGTAAGCTTTGCTATAGGAGTGCAGTCCATCCGAATCTGTAATTTTCTCCTCACCTGTAAGGCCAAGGCAACATCAAATTATGCCTGAAAACACTGCTTGAATCGAGGCAGTGGAGATCACTGCGCTGGCTCCCATCCCCAAACACACACAAAGGCTCATATAAGTAGGAAAGAGATGCAGGCATGGAATGGTCCAGGCGCATATGCAGACACAGGGCTCAGAAATAATGGTTCAGCTGTTCAAGAGCAGAGCAAGGCATTTGGTGCTGGATGGAAGTGATGTCCCAATGAGTTTCCACACCCCACCCACTAAGCTTTCGAAGATGAGGCATGGCGCTCTCTCTTGCTTACCCTGCAAGAATTCCAAGATTGAAAACATACACTCCTTTGTGGTGGGTGTGTCTACTCCCATCCTGGTTCTAGAAGACAAGACTGCACCCTCCTGTTCAGGCTCCTGTTTAGTAGCAGGCACCTCCTATTCCATCCCTGCCCCCTCCAGTCCAACCTCCAGTGAGGCTTTCTGCTCCACAACAAGCCAACACCCCTGTTCCCCCATCTGAAGTGGCAGAAACATGAAGCTCTCTCCTCCTCCAATCCAGGTTCACACCACCTGTCTCTTCCTTCTCCTGCATCAGTTCCCAACAGCGCTGCAGGACTCATGACAATCTTAAAATTCCACCATCAAACAGAATAGGGAAGCCTGATTATGTGGGCAATTCTACATGATATTTTCTGTACTCTGCTCAGTCCCCATCACAGTTACCTAGTTTATTAGTTCTCAAAAGGAAAGATGTGAAAAGCATCTTCATTATAGATGAGGTTGGCATCCCCCAAATGGGTGCCCTCTAGGTGTTCCTGACCATTGGCCATGCTGGCTGGGGCTGATGGAGGTTGTAGTCCAAAACAGCTGAAGGATACCTGGTTTAGTAAGGATGCAATACAGATGCTGTATATCAGTGGTGGAGAATCTGTGGTTGTCCAGACAACAATGAATTATAATCAAACTTTTGAAAGTCTTAAATTAACATTGTCAGTTTTTCTTATTGATATTTTTGAGGGGCTTTTTGTAAACTGCTTTGAATTTTTGTAAACTGCTTTGAATTTTTTGTTTACAATCAATCAGTATAGAGATATTTTGAAAGAAATAACTAATTTGGGGGGGGGCAGTCGTCTTGGGGCTTGGAGAGTTTAAATATCTGGTTCTAACTTCATTGGCCAGTTTCAGATTGGATGTGTGGAAAGGGAAAGGCAGCCACTAAAAGGAAGAAATCGCATTTTCACTTCTTCTAGACCATAACGAGAGGCACTGCATGAGTCGTAGTACAACACAAAGGCCTTCATTTAGCCAGTTGAGTAGAATTGAGTAAAATAAAGCACTTCATTGTGGTAATTAATTTACTGTTAGGCCTTGGAAGCACTGGAGAAATCCCATTCACCACAGACAATCAACAGGCCCATAAAACACAGTGTGCTGGCAAGGCAGCCACACAAAATTAGAAGGCTAACATTGGTTGGAAGAATTATCTTGGTTACAATGGCCTTTCAGGAGAGAAGAATAAAACTGATGCACTGGGGAATGAAAGGAGGTCTGGAAACGAGATTGCCACAGTATAAAAAAAAAAAGATTCCCTATACCAGGGGTCAGCAACCTTTTTCAGCCGTGGGCTGGTCCACCGTCCCTCAGACCATGTGGGGGGGCAGACTATATTTTTTTAGGGGAAATATGAATGAATTCCTATGCCCCACAAATAACCCAGAGATGCATTTTAAATAAAAGCACACATTCTATTCATGTAAAAACACGCTGATTTCCAGACCGTCCGTGGGCCGGATTTAGAAGATGATTGGGCCACATCTGGCCCCCGGGCCTTAGGTTGCCTACCCCTGCCCTATAAACTTTCAAATATTCCAAAGAATTTTTTCTTTATTTTTTAAATAACACAGGTCAACCTCCATTTTAAATAGTTCCACGCATTACAACCCAGCACTAATAAAATTGCATTGTTCTAGAAAATCATATATGTGGTTCTGGAAAGCAACTTTGGAACTGGAATTAAGAGATCCAAATGGCATGGAAGAAGAAGAAGAAGAAGAAGAAGAAGAAGAAGAAGAAGAAGAAGAAGAGGAGGAGGAGGAGGAGGAGGAGTTTGGATTTGATATCCCGCTTTATCACTACCCTAAGGAGTCTCAAAGCGGCTAACATTCTCCTTTCCCTTCCTCCCCCACAACAAACACTCTGTGAGGTGAGTGGCGCTGAGAGACTTCAAAGAAGTGTGACTAGCCCAAGGTCACCCAGCAGTTGCATGTGGAGGAGCGGAGACGCGAACCCGGTTCACCAGATTACGAGTCTACCGCTCTTAACCACTACACCACGCTGGCTCTACACAGGAGTGCATGGTCTTTTATGAAAGTGCGCTCCTTTGTTCACCAAGCTAAATTCAAATGGAGAACCAAAATGTCAATATTCCCTATTTATGCCTTCTATTCCTCCTCCTTTTTTTATGGGATGGTTTTATGCTCTTAACCACTACACCACACTGGCTCCACCACACTGGAAAGGCAGGATGGGCATGATAAAGACCATGCCCAATGCCCCCAATGAAATCCGCAGGGATTTAAATAAGGGTTGCATCAGATGTTGCATGCTGACAAGGTCAGCAATCATGCTGCAGCATTCTGCACTAACTGCAGCTTCTGGACCAGATGCAAGGTCTTCCACTGGAGGGCTTCCTGTGGGTATCCCTGCAGCCAGAGGGGAGGCATCAGGCTACCACATACCAGGCCTTCTCGGTGGTGACACCCTGGCACCAGGCAAATACTTTTTAAAAAACGAGACTTTTTTAAAAAAAAAATCTGTTGATTGTGTGATGAACCTTTGATTTGTGGCTTTTTCTCGATTCCCACCAAATGTATCTGTATCTGAACCAAACCCCTGCTTTTTGGGTGGCTTCTACCAGAACTCGCCCTTTCCTTATAATGAGCCGATCCGACTCCGGAATAATCTGGCAGGTGGCTCGAGCTCAAAGTGCCGTCAGAGGAGTTTTGCTCATTCAGGTAAATAATCAGAAAGTGCCACGGCTTGACATTGTAGCAAGCTGCTCGCCCCGCTGAGAAACAAGAGCCGCAACCCATCATGCTTCTGCTGTCCTTTGAACTGCGCAAGAGGGAGATAATGAAGTACCGATGAATAATTCAGCAGCATGGCCTGCGAGAACACTGTGGCTTTTTTTTTTTTTTAATGTTCAGAGACCAACAACTAAAATGGAACTGGAGTGCATAAAATGAAGCAATCTGCATGCTAGATGTAGCTTTCTGGTACGCCTATATATGAACTGGGGGGGGGAGGGGAATCTGCAAGAGAAATTGCCGCAATCTGTGGCACGAGTGGGGAACCTCAGGCCAAATGCGGCCTCTGGGTTGCGCAATCTGGCCCTTGCAACGCTCTCTAGGCCACGCCCCCTCTCCTTCTTTGCACACTGAGTGTACCTGCCTTGCTGGAACACGCTGTTGAACTCTGACAATGCTTGAAGACCCGGCTGGAGGAGCAAGAGGGGCTATGAGTGTGTACTGGTGCTGACCCAATGTACAAAGGTCAAATTTATATTCACATCTATGGCCACCACAGGCATGAGGTCCTCAGAAGGTTGTCTGAAAGGGAATATTGCCTTCAGGGTGAAAATGGGTTCTCCACCTCTGATCTCATAATCAGAGATCCAAATCATTGGTCCCAGAACACAGCAGTCAAATTGTTAAGAAGAACTCGACAGAATGATGAAACATTTCCTCAGTACGTGAAGATCTTCCATTGGCTCCCCGTTAGTTTGGGGGCCAAATTCAAAAAGTGTTGGCTGCAATTAAAGATGAGTGGATCAGTCCATTTCTGCTCCACGTCATGTTCATGTGTCTTCACTCCTACGTCCCTTTCATCCTTTCATCAAGAGGGGCAGTGTGGTGCAGGGGTTATAGGGTTGGACAAAGACCTAAGAGACTGGGTGAGCTTGGGCCTGCCACTGCCTCACAGCCAAGCTTACCTCACAGGGTTGTTGTGGAGATTAAATGAGGAGGGGAGAACCATGGGTGCCACCTTGAGCTCCTTAGAGAAGCAATCAATCAATCAATCAATCAATCAATCAATCAATTGGAGGGAGAGTCATGTGTTTGTGGGTGTCACATATATCTTTATGGATGATGCACAAATTTGCTTGGCTCCAATTGATGAATGTTTGATCAGGAACCAGAAGCTGTCGTGAGTACAATAGTGAGGATACCAGTGGTGAGGACTGAGGAGTAAGTCAGAACAAACCAGGAGGCAGGATCAAAGAGCCAACCAGAAGTCAAGACTGAAGCACCAAGGATCCAGAAGACCTTGTTACTCAAGCAAGGCTCCTGGAGAGGAAGCATTCCAAAAATGGAATACTTCCTTTCCAGGAGGATCTAATCTTCGCCTGAGTGGAAAGACTTCCTACTTTCCTTCCCCCTTCTAAGGACCATAGATAATCATTTCCTGGGGAAAGATTCAGAGCTCAGAAGATGAGGGGGTTGTATATTGAAACAGGAATACTCTCCTCATGGAAACTGATCTGCAGAGTTCTGAAAGATGCACCTGTATTACACCGCGCATGCGAGCAGGCTACTTGCATGGCAGAAATAACCTAGGAATAGATTGCAAGTGGAAAGTGAGGTAGCAAAAAAACAAGTTGGAAAAGTTGGGATGGAGAGGACAGCTCCAGCATCCTATCCCCGCCCTGCCTCAAACAGGAGTGATGATATCTGCTGAAGTGCCAGAGTAATTGGCAGACCTTCCTGGCAAGTGATGACAAGCATTCTGTGCCATTCTATTGAAAAGCTAAAGGTTGTAGTTCAGCTCAAAATCTTTTGTTAAAGATCAATGTGTTCTTTTGGGCATGGACTTTCTTTTCAGGATGCCTATAGGGGCTGTCATTATGAGCTTTTGGCACTTCAGAATCTAATTTGCCACTAAATCATCACTAGTTGACCTGGAAACTCAAGCATGGCTGGCTTATTCCCTTATCTATCATTCTACTCTATGCATGCAGTTCCATGGACATGATCAGACACTTTGCAGAAACAATGCCTGCATGAGTGCAGTCTATATAAACACACACACACGCATAGTGAGTGCACACATAGTGCACTGTATGTTCAAGAGAGAACTAAAAGGTCTTAGCAGCGTCTGGGAAAGGGCTGAAGGCTAACTGCATGGTGGCCACTCCTGGCTTAAGGCATGGCGGTTTCTCCTCCTCACCACCACCTTAGGATTTCTCGGTCAGTCTGATAAACGATGAAGGTCAGTGGTGGTAGAGCATCTGCCAAGTTCGGTCTCCACCAACTTCAGGTAGGGCTGGAAATGACTCCTGGGTGAAACCCTGGAGAACTGCTGCCATTCAGTGGAGAGAACACTGGGCTAGATGGACGATGGTCAGACTCCCCATAAGGAATCTGTCGATGTTCATATGAATAATGCTAACAAGAATATAACAGCGAAAGAAGTCTCTGCTATATCAGACCAGTGGATCATCTGGTACAGCACCCTGTTGTCAGAGGGGCCACCCAGATACCTAAAGGAAGCCTGGAAGCAGGACCAGAGCAGAAGAATACTCTCTCCTCCTGTAGTTTCCAGCAACTGATATGCAGAAGCATGCTGCCTCCAGCAATGGAAGTACAGTAGATCATAAGCATCAGAGGTAGTAACCATTGATAGCATCCTCTTTTAAAGCCATCCAAGTTCGTGGCCATCACTACATGGCATGAGAGCAAACTCCATAGCTTAACAATGTGCTGTGTGAATGAATGTAGGTAAAAAGGTAAAGGAGGGACCCAGGTGGGGCTGTGTGTTAAACCACAGAGCCTAGGGCTTGCTGATCAGTAGGTCAGCGGTTCGAATCCCTGCGACGGGGTGAGCTCCCATTGCTCGGTCCCAGCTCCTGCCCACCTAGCAGTTCGAAAGCACGTCAAAGTGCAAGTAGATAAATGCTCTGGCGGGAAGGTAAACGGTGTTTCCGTGCGCTGCTCTCAGCCAATAAAGCGAGATGAGCGCCGCAACCCCAGAGTAGGACATGACTGGACCTAATGGTCAGGGGTCCCTTTACCTTTAAAAAGGTAAAGGACCCTTGGACAGTTAAGTCCAATCAAAGGCGACTATGGGGTTGCGGCGTTCATCTCTCTTTCAGGCAGAGGGAGCTGGCGTTTGTCCACAGACAGCTTTTCCGGGTCATGTGACCAGGATGACTAAACCGATTCTGGTGCAACGGGACACCGTGACAGAAACCAGAGCGCACGGAAACGCCATTTACCTTCCCTCTGCAGCGGTACCTATTTATCTACTTGCACTGGCGTGCTTTCAAACTGCTAGGTTGGCAGGAGCTGGGACAGAGAAACGGGAGCTCACCCCATCAGGGAGATTCAAACCACCAACCTTCCAATCAGCAAGTCCAATAGGCTCAGTGGTTTACACCACAGCACCACCCGCATCCCTTTTCCTTTTGTATGTAAAGTATCCCATCTATGCTTGATGGGCAACGGTTCAAAGTACCTTCAAGTGGTTGCAGTGAGCTGATGAACCCAGAAGTACACATCTCAATCATAGGACATCATAAGGTGTATCTTGGAAGCATCTCTCATTTCAGAAAGCTTCCTAGCTGCCACAATTTCATCCCCCTCCACACCCTCCCCCCGCGATATTTGAATCTGACCGGTGGGTGAAGGAGATGGCCCTCTGCCCCCTTTGCAGAGGTTCCTTAAGGTCTTTGGGGTGGAATTCCAAGCAGACATTTGATAGCATTGGTGCCTTGCGTGACACCATATTTTCTGCATGCAAAACTGCTGTCTTCCTGTTGACAAGCTGCCGAATGGCAAATCTGAAAATCTTCTGGGGATACCCAGAAGGCTTTGGAATACAAAGTCTCTGGTGCTTCCTTAATTAGGTAGCTCAGCAGCAAATCTAGTTAAGAGGCAAACTTCTCTTCCCAGGGAGAGTTGACAGTAAATATCTAAGCAGCTAATTTTGGTCTCAAGGAGTGGAAAGGGGGAACAAGCACAGTTTTTTTTTAGCCTATCGGAGGCTATTGCTAATCCTGCTGTTTGGCTTAATTACTCCACCCAGGTCTTGGTGGCTTAGCATAGCCAGAAGACAGTCCTCTGTTGGAAGGGTCACCCAATCCAAATCTGGTTTAAAGAGCAAGAAGCATTCAATGGATGGACAGTTGACCATAGGGGCATAGGAGGCTGATTATGCTGAGTCTGGCAACTGGTCCATCTAGCTCAGTACTGTCTTCACTGACTGGCAGTAGCTCTTCAAGATTTTCAAGCAGGGTTTCAGAGGAGAGCAGGGACAGGAGAAAAACCAACCCACCTTCCACCTTGGCCAAAAGGAGCCAGCAGGACTTAGAAGAGAAGTGGCTAACCTATGGCTCTCTGTATGTTTTAGGACTCCCATCAGCCCCCAGCCAGTGTGGAGAAGGGACAGGGATGATGGGAGTGGGGGTGGAATCCGGCAACCTCTGGAAGGTCACAGGGATTTGAACCGCTGACCTTCCAATTGGCAAGCCCAAGAGGCTCCATGGTTTAGTCGCCTGCGTCCCCAGCTCTGCATGTAGAAGGCAATGGGCTCAATCCTCAGCATCTCCAGGTGTCGTGTCCCCAATGGTAACTGTAGCTAGCTGTCAAGAACGCACGCCACTCCGAGAAGTCAGCAGAAGAAGTCTTGAAGTTTATTGTACAGCACACAGAGAAACGTGGAAAGTCCGTGAGGATTCTGAAGAGGCCACCTCAGAATCCCCCTTTAATACACCTTGCTGGGTGACTCCCAATTCCCCCCTCCCTTCTGCCCTAAAGGTCCGGGGGCGATCCACTTCCCCACCCGGGATGGTTTGGACAAAAGAGTTAACTGCTCTGGTCTACCTGCACTATTCATGGGTGCTTTTTACATTGTTATTGTGATACTGCCGGTTCCGCGGCTGATGGCTCGTTAGCGGTCGTTATCGCCCATCCTGGGGTTGTTTACCCCGTGGGGCATGCGTGGGCGAGGTCGGGCCTTGCTGCACTTGGTTTAACCCCTGCATGCCTGGCTCCGCTGTTGCCCCCTTTCCTGGCCCGCTGCATGGTTCCCCTTCCTGGCGCCTGCATGGCGCGACCACACTGTCTAGTCGGGTCGCGACATCCTGCCCCCCCGAAACTGACACCCCCCTCCCCTGGGGAGCGTCCTGGGTCCCGGGGCCCCCCGGCCGGTTCGGCCACTGCTGGTGGAATCTCTTGACCAGCTGTGGGGCCAAAACATCCGACGCCCACACCCATTCTCGGTCCCCCGTTGCGAAGTCCTTCCACTCCACCAGGTACTGCAGATGCCCTCTGTGGAATCTGGAGTCCAAAATGTCCTTGACCTCATGGTGCTCCCCTCCCGCCAGGATCAGCGGGGTGGGTGGCGCCGCCACGGGGTGCCAACCGTCGTCCTCCGGGGACTTCTTCAGCAAGCTGAAGTGGAACACCGGGTGTATCTGTCGCAAGTTCTTTGGGAGTTCCAGCTTCGCAGAAACTCCGTTGATTACCTCTAACACTTTAAACGGGCCCAAGTACCGGGGCCCGAGTTTCTTGCTGGGGAGGCCCAGCTTCAGATGCCGCGTGGACAGGTAGACCCGGCACCCCGCTTTGATGTCCCCCGCCGGTCTCCTTCGCTGGTCCGCCGTCCTCTTCTGCACCGCCTTGACCTCCAGCAGTTGTTCCCGAAGGGACTCCCAGCACCTGGCCGTCCTCTCTCTCCACTTTCCGAGCTCCTCCGGCTCCCGGGCGGTGGGCTCCCCCAAGTCCGGCAGGTGCCTCAGGTCGGTCCCGTAGACCACGGCGAAGGGGGACATCTCCGTGCTGCTGTGTACGGAGTTATTATAAGCGAACTCCGCCAACGGAAGCAGCTGTGACCAGTCATCCTGCTGGTAGCAGCCAAAACATCGCAGGTACTGCTCCAGCACCTGGTTGACACGTTCCGTCTGTCCGTCAGTCTGGGGGTGGTAGGCCGAGCTGAGTCCCTGCTCGATCCCCAGCAATCCCAGGAACGCCTTCCAAAATCGGGACACAAACTGGGAGCCGCGGTCGGAAATGACCTTGTCTGGAACCCCATGGAGCCGGAAGATGTGCTCCATGAACAGCTTTGCCACCTGGGTGGCGGTAGGCAGTGAGGCGCAGGGCACGAAATGGGCTTGCTTGGAGAACAGGTCCACCACGACCCATATTGCTGTTTTGCCTCGGCTGGGTGGCAGATCCGTAATAAAGTCCATGGAGATCACCGACCAGGGTCGAGGTGGGACCTCCAGGGGCTGTAGGAGGCCCTGCGGCTTGCCCACTGCCGGCTTGCAGGTGAGGCAGATGGGGCAGCCCGCAACGTAGTCCTTGACATCTTTACGGAGCGTGGGCCACCAGAAGCTCCGCCGAACCAGCTTCCACGTCTTGACGAAGCCGAAGTGCCCAGCCGCTTTGGCGTCGTGGCATGCTTCCAGGGCGGCCCTCCGGAGGGGTTCCGGGACGTACGCGGCGCTCCCTCTTTGCCAGATGTCCCCTTCCAGTGTCAAGGAGTCCTGCAGGTTCTGTAGTTCCGTGTCTGTCGGATACGCTGCCACTAGTCTGTCACGGAGCGCTGCAGAAGGCTGGCTGCGCTCCCGGGGGGGTGTCCCAACTTGACCCCCTGTCTGTCCCTCTTCCCTCCTAGCCTGGTTACGGGTGGTGACGGCTCGGGCTAAGTGTTTGTCCTCAAATAGCGGACGCATCTCTGTGCGGGCGTCCGCCTCGTACTGGGGCAGGCGAGACAGGGCGTCCGCGAGGAAGTTGTCCTTCCCGGGGATGTGGCTTAGCTGGAAATCGTACCGGGAGAAGAACTCTGCCCACCGCATGTGCTTGGCGGTCAGCTTCCGCGGCTGTCGGAGGGCCTCGAGGTTGCGGTGGTCTGTCCAGACCTCGAACGGTTCCCTTGCCCCCTCCAGCCAGTGCCTCCACTCCTCAAGCGCCATGCGGATGGCCGCTGCCTCCTTCTCCCAGGTAGACCAGTTCCTTTCCGCCTTCCCAAACTTCCGGGACAGGTACGCCCCGGGCCTCAGACGGCCCTCCCCGTCCCTCTGCAGGAGTACCGCTCCCATGGCCACATCACTAGCGTCTACCTGTACCACCATGGGCCGGGCTGGATCCACATGGATCAGCGTAGGCTCGGCGGCGAACGCCTCTTTGAGCCCCTGGAAAGCCTCCTCCGCCCGGGACCCCCAATCCAGAGCCGCCCCAGGACGCTTGGCCCCCTTTCCTTTCCCCTTGGTACCTAGGAGATCGGTGAGGGGGGTCACCAAGGCCGAATAGTTGGGCAAAAAGCCCCTGCAGAAATTTGCGAACCCTAGCAGGCTCTGGAGTTGGCGCCGTGTCCGCGGCCGCTCCCACCCCAGGACTGCCTCCACCTTCTGGGGATCCATGGCCACCCCCGCCGCCGAGATCCTATACCCCAGGTAATCTAAGGAGGGACGGTGGAACTCGCATTTGGGCAACTTGACGTATAGGTGGTTGTCCAGGAGTCTCTGCAAGACCTCCCGGACCAACCGGACGTGTTCCCGGGGGTCCCGACTGTACACCAGCACATCGTCCAGGTAGACCACCACCCCTTTGTACAGGAGGTCGTGGAGTACCTCGTTGATGAGACTCATGAACACCCCCGGGGCCCCGCTCAATCCGAACGGCATTACCAGGAACTCGAACTGTCCAAACTGGCAGTTAAAAGCCGTCTTCCATTCGTCCCCCTCCCGGACCCGCACCCGGTAGTATGCCTCCCTTAAGTCTAGCTTCGTGAAGATCGTGCCGGTACCCAACTGGTCCAGCAGATCCGGGATGAGGGGGAGCGGGTACGCGTTCCCTGCCGCTATGGCGTTCAACCCTCTATAGTCCTGGCACAACCTCCGGGTGCCATCCTTCTTGCCCACGAAGATGACCGGAGCCCCCATGGGGCTCTTGGCGGGGCGGATGAACCCTCTGGCCAGATTCTTGTCCAGGAACTCCCTGAGGTCCTGGAGTTCCTCCCCGGACATCTTGTAGATGCGTCCCTTGGGGAGGACCGCATCTTCTGGGATGTCGATGGCGCAATCTGTGCGGCGGTGGGGGGGCAGCTCGTCTGCCTCGGTTTCCCCGAACACCGCCACCAGATCCCGGTACTCCGGGGGTATCTCCGGCGCCACCACATCCAGCTTGCCCTCGTCCCCGTGGACCCCTTTGGCCTCCCCCTTTCCGGGGCACTGGGGGTCCGATTCGACCCTGTGCTGCCCACACCTATCCAGGTCGAACGTCAGGCGCCCTGAGCGCCAGTCTACTATGGGGTTATGTTCCATCAGCCAATCCAACCCCAGCACTACCTGGTACCCATCCGTGGGGACCCTAACTAGCATCCTGGACTCCCGGTGGTCCCCCACCCACAAGGAGACCGGCCCCACTTCCACCCCAAACGGACCCCCCTTTATGGGACTGCCGTCCATCTGGACGAAAACTAAGGGGGTGCTCCGAACCTGGGTGGGCAAGTCCAGTTCCTTGGCCACTTCGGGGTGCAGCATACTGTGGTCGCAGCCCGAGTCCAGCAGCGCATCTCCCGTCCATTGTTTGCCGCCGTCCGGGTTTTCCAGCCTCACCCGGACCAGGTTGGGTGGTCTTCCCGCCCGTTTCTTGGGGTCCGTTGACCCTGGCGGGACCTGCAGCCGGGCGTCCTTCACTGCAGGTCCTGGTCGTTTCCCGACTCCGCGCCTTCGGAGTCGGACTGGCGCTTTTCCCTCGGCTCCGACGCGACAGCCGCCCGGCTCCCGGTCTTGGGTGTCCGGTTGGTTCCCGACGTCGCTTGGGACCCTGCCGGGGTCCGAACCTCTCCTGGGGGTCGCTCGGGGCACGCCACCGCATAGTGTCCTGCCCCCCCGCACCTGATGCAGAGTCCATCCCGGCGTCTCCTCTCCCGTTCCGGGTCGGGGGTGCGCTTGTGCCGGGGGACCCCCGCGCCATTGGCGGGACGGGGGGTCCCCGAGTTCTCCGCGGGCCTTCGGTCCTTGCCCGCCCTGGGTCCTAGCTCCAGCATCCCCAGGTCTGCTTCCAACTGAGCCACCATGCGGCACCAGCCGTCCAGCGTCGACAGCTCCCGAGGGGTCCCTTTCACTACGGCCCACTTGCGGAGCTCAGGATGGAGGCCCTCCTTGAAGTAGTGGACTAGGACCTCCTCGTTCCAGGAGGAGATTTGGGCGGCCTCCCCCCTGAACATGTCTACATAGTCCTGAACCGGGAGACCCCCTTGCCTGGCCTTCTGGACCCGTCGCTTCGCCTTCTCCTCCGCCTGCGGGTCTTGGAAGCGCTCTCGAAGGGCCGCCAAGAAGTCCTCCAGGTTGGCCAGGGCCGGATCCCTGCGGTCGACCAGGAGCATGGCCCACTGGCCGGCCTTCCCCTGCAGGGAGGAGATGACCGCCGCTACCAAGTCCTCTGGGTCGCAGTCGTCTCCCCCGTACCTTCTGGCGTGGTTCCTTGCGTGGAAGATGAAGGTGGAGAGTTCCGCCGGGTCCCCCTCGAAAATGGCCTTCAGCTCCGGGGGCGGCCTGCGCCGCGCCGTCGCCCTCCCGCGGACGTGCCTCCCGCGGGTCTCCGGGGTCGCTGCAGCGCGCTCGTCCTCGCTGCTGTCGCCCGTGGAACTCCCCTCCACTACGTCGTCCTCCAGCCGGCTGCTGCGACGTCTTGGCGGGGGAAACACCTGCCCCCTCAGGGCCGTCCCGTCCGACCACGTCAGTCGTTGAGTCACTCCGGGCTCCTGACCTGAGCCCTTCCTTGGGGTCTGCCGACTGCAGACCCCCGACCCCGCGTGGCCTTGACTCCCGCCGCCGCTACGACTTGTCCGGGGCACCGCGCCCCCACAGGCCTGGTCCAACAACCGGCCTGACTCCTCGCCAACCCGCAGCCGCTCCCAGATGAGGTGGTTCAGCTGCTCCTGGAGTCGCCGTAGCTCGTCCAGGCTCCCGCTGTCTGGCCTGGCCGAGGGAAGGCTCCGTTGGTCTGAGGTAAACAGATCCGCCAGCCGCTCGAGTAGGGCGCTCGAGGTAACGGGGGTCTGAAAACGTGCCGCTCCGCGCCATGGGGTCGCCATCTCGGTAGCTGCCGGTAAGCGATCCCAACACGATACGGACGTTGAAGTTTTTTCGTGAGAGTGCTCTCCATCTGAAATCCCGGAGTGCCACTGCCAGCCAGTGTAGACAGTACTGAGGTTGATGGGTCTCTGTCTAAGGCAGGTTCCTGTGTTCTAAATTTATTTAGCCTGGGGGTGGGGAGCTGGGGTGGGGGAAATCAAACTATTTCTAGTCTTTGTCACCTTTGAATTCTGTCTCCTTTCTGCTTTCATATGCACATTTGTGTTTGTGTGGGGAAGCGAGGAATCAAAATTAATATTTAAATTTAAAGTGGCTTTTTGGAGATACCTTTTAAAACACATCTTCTCTCAAAATGCACATTTTAAAACCTGCTGTGATATGTTTAAGCACTGCACCACAACATTCAAGCATGCAAAGCTCAGTGAACATCTCAGTTGGGATCCATGCATTAGTCCGAGAGTTGAGAATTTGCAAAGACTTAATTCTTTAATCATCAGTAGAGAAAGCTGCTAAAATCTGTGCCAAACATCGTCTGAATAAACTTGAAAGATGACCAAGTATAAACCACCTCCAGGGGGTATCTCTAAAGCAGATCACGGCTTTGTTTAACCATACATAAGCGTGCCATTGGGAATAAGAAACCTTCATATGCAATATTGATTTTTACTGAGCCTGTGATTCTATAGACAAGCTGTTGGACACCACTATTGATGATTAAATGCTTACTATTAGAGCATTACTATTAGAGTAAACCTAGACAGCATCTTAAAAAGCAAAGACATCACCTTGCCGACAAAGGTCCGTATAGTTAAAGCTATGGTTTTCCCAGTAGTAATGTACAGAAGTGAGAGCTGGACTATAAAGAAGGCTGATCGTCGAAGAATTGATGCTTTTGAATTATGGTGCTGGAGGAGACTCTTGCGAGTCCCATGGACTGCAAGAAGATCAAACCTATCCATTCTTAAGGAAATCAGCCCGGAGTGCTCACTGGAAGGACAGATCCTGAAGCTGAGGCTCCAATACTTTGGCCACCTCATGAGAAGAGACAACTCCCTGGAAAAGACCCTGATGTTGGGAAAGATGGAGGGCACAAGGAGAAGGGGACGACAGAGGACGAGATGGTTGGACAGTGTTCTCGAAGCTACCAACATGAGTCTGACCAAACTGCGGGAGGCAGTGGAAGACAGGAGTGCCTGGCGTGCTCTGGTCCATGGGGTCACGAAGAGTCGGACACGACTAAACAACTAAACAACAACAACATTAGAGCAGAGCTAAACCAGCTCCCCTTGTTTCACAGTCAGTTTTATGTTGGAACCAGGGAGTCACACCAGTATCGTCTCCTGGCAGTGGCTCTGTAGGATTTCAGGCATTAAGAGTTTCTCCTAATTTTACCTAAAAATGTTGGGAATTAAACCTAGGACCCTCTACAAGCAAATCAGATGCTTTACCCAGGACCTTGTCTTGGTGGGAGACGGCCCTCTCACAGCACCGGTCCAGAACGCATAGCACAGCATTCACTCTTCCGGACGTCCAAGCACGACATGCTCCCGAAAACGCATGCATGTAGCACACAGCAGAGTCTAGCAGAAGCTAAGACCCAGGACACGTGGCATCTGGGTTTAGTGATTTATTTGCAGGATCAAAATAAAGAACAGAGCAATCGTGGCATGTCTCTTCTCCTCCGAGAGAGAGCAACAACAGCAGAACAAAGAAGATGGAAGTGGCACACAATTCCTTCCGTTCTCACGCTTCCAAAGAATGGAATGTCAACACACAGAGCATGTGAACTAGTAGTCACACACACTCTGCAGCACAGGAGAGAATGAAAATCCTGACAGATCTATGGACCTTCACCGTGTCCCACCCAGGGGCATAGTGTGTGGGGGAAATTTGTGTGGCCAGGGGGCACTGTGGCCCCAGGCGCACAATTTTTGAGATGGCAAAAACCAGGCACACACACCCCAGGCAACTCCAGTGTGGCCAGGCCCAGTGCTCCTTTCTGCCATCAGCTGGCTGGGCTCCCCTCTGTGTGGGCGGGCAGGTGGCTCAGCACAGCCCCGCTTTGCTTCAGTGTGGGTGGGGTCACTCTGGGGGCATTAGCGGCATGGGATGGTCTGGCAATTGCCTGCCCCGGGTGCCAGCAACTGATGCTATGCCACTGTTCCTGCCTCTACACGCTTCAACCATATTCACATATTCTTCTTCTTTTTGCTGTTATTTTCCTTCTTCAGTCCTTTCCATATTCTTTTATGTCATTTGCTCACCCTGATACTTAATCCTATTGGTGGCAGTGAGCCGCGTCATTCCAACAACGATGTCACAAAGTGAGTGCTGATGTCATTCCATTGCAGGAGCTCGGAATCCAAGTTATGTGGGGGCATTGCAGGCAATTCCACTGAATGGCAACATTCCCCAGCCTTGCCCTTCCAGATGTTTTGCAATGCAACTCCCATCAGTCAGCATGACCAGTAGGCATGATGGGAGTTGTAGGCTGAAACATCTGGAGAATGCCAGGTTGAGGAATGCTGTATTATGTTCCAGTGCTGAAATGATGAGATTCCTCTATCTTCCTCTATCTTGTCTGCAAACATTGTTCCTTTCTGTCTCCTACATCAAGAGCTCAGGAAAGCCTTACTTACAGGATCCGTTTCCAGCTGTTGGTGGTTGCGCTTCTGTGCTCTCTACCCACAAAGTGGCAGAAGAAGAAAGGGGAAGTGTGAGGCACAGAAAGAAAAATTTCTAGGATCTCTGTTTGGTAGGACACCAGAGCAATGACACTTTCATTGGTCTCACTGCCCTTGGTTCAGGCAATAAATTGTGCTGGAGACAGATGAGCAACCTGGCATTTGTTCTGCAGAAAATGTCCTTCATCAATTGTTTGTTTACCGTTGCAAGGCTTTTGTTTTCAATAAGATGGGGGGGGCCTCGGGCAAAGACTGGGATGGCTGAAGAAGACATCATCCCAAAATATTGGAAAGGTTTGTCAGAATGGTTTGTTCCTCTATGAAAGGTTCATTGGAAAAGTGGAGAAGTTATCTTCCTTTGGTTTGGAGATGATAGATAGATAGATAGATAGATAGATAGATAGATAGATAGATAGATGATAGATATATATGATAGATAGATAGATAGATAGATAGATAGATAGATAGATAGATAGATAGATAGATAGATGATAGATATATATGATAGATAGATAGATAGATAGATAGATAGATAGATAGATAGATGATAGATATATATGATAGATAGATAGATAGATGATAGATAGATAGATAGATGATAGATATATATGATAGATAGATAGATAGATAGATGATAGATAGATAGATGATAGATAGATGATAGATAGATAGATGATATAGATAGATGATAGATATATATGATAGATAGATAGATAGATAGATAGATAGATAGATAGATACATAGATAGATGATACATAGATAGAGAGATAGAGAGATAGATAGAGAGATAGAGAGATAGAGAGATAGAGCCTTCTTTCTGAGGATTCAGGAGTCTCTACTTCCCAGAGGTCAGGACTGGTTCTAATGAGATTGAGTTGCTGTAGGGTAGATCCTGGTTGAACCTCTTGACAATATGAGCAGTTTGACAATGCAGCCAATTCCCAGGCCACTTAATACGATTTATCTCGAGCTTCCGGTTTCGCCGCCATCGGACGGAGCGCAGAGTTTTCCCTCTAGGAAACTCTGGACTTTGGAAGGCTAAATAGAGGCTCTGTAAGGCTGAGCAGACCTCAAACCCTAGGTGGAAGAGACCCTGGGGGTAAGCGGGAACCCATTGCAGTCCGGAACGTCTCCCCTCCGTTAATACCGACCCGGGAAAAGTGAGTCGGGAAAGGCGGAGGGTGGAGGCGGGGACGCGGGACCAGACACAGCCTTCAAAGCGAAGCCTCGAGCTCCGAGGAAAGAGCGGTGGGACACTCCGAGATTTACTGTTTTTACTCAGTTTCTCCTCTTGGAAATAGAGAGAGGGGAGGCTGGGGTTTGTTGAAAATTTTGATACTAAGGAGACTCTCTCAACTCTC
Source organism: Darevskia nairensis (assembly GCA_034642065.1). Classification (NCBI taxonomy): domain Eukaryota; kingdom Metazoa; phylum Chordata; class Lepidosauria; order Squamata; family Lacertidae; genus Darevskia; species Darevskia nairensis. The sequence goes on from JAWWNI010000862.1 coordinate 337,490, forward strand.
TCTGGTCGTGATGCACGGACAAGAAAAGGTACGAGTAAATCAGCGTCTCTGAAGATATGGGGGGCTAAGACAACTTCTGCCGGGATATAAGAGTGAGAAAAGTAATAGTAACCCCAACGAGAGACTGCATGTATGCATTATTAGTACATTGAATACTACGACTGTCCTAGATGAAGGATAAGTTTGCGAAAGGGGGAAAACGCCATCCAATTAAGGTGGACTGCGAAAGGGGAAAACACGCCATCTAATTAAGGTGGATATAATCTCCGGTAGCCATTAGCACCGGAGGGAGAACCCTGGATATCTCTAAAATGCCATGTACCTTATAGAGCTTGAACACGCTGTTATAAACCATCTAATGCGGGGCTGCAAATGAAGGGGGCTATATAGCCGCAACATATATTTACCTACAATAAAGGAACATCGGTTTGGGAACTTCTGGGAACATCTGTTTGGACGTCGAGCTGAATGGACTGGCGCTGCCATAGAGTGGAGTCGTTAGGAGTGTGGTGTTAGGGGGGATGTCGAGGTTGGTGACGTGCTGCCTGGTGACTGTACTGAACTGTATTGAACTGCTCTGAACTCTTGCCTGCCGTACAGCAGAACTCTTTGCAACTGTATTGATTCTGTAACTGTATCAAAGGATTACTGTGTATCAACTGTATCAAAGGACTACTGTGTGAGCAGAGGAGACTAAAGAACATTTTAAAGAGCAAACCTCTTCCTAACTCCCTGCTCTGCCTGGACTAGCGGAACCTTTTGTTACCTTGATAGACTCTTGTTCCGCCTGGACTAGCGGAACCTCAGTGGGCAGAGGAGATTAAAGAATACTTTAAAGTGCAAACCTCTTCCTAACTCCCTGCTCCATCTGGACTAGTGGAAATTCAGCGGGAAACACGGTAGAGTCCCTGCCAGCATAAATCTTTAAAGGGAAAGATGGTATTTCTACGCTGTGTTTAAAAGGGAAGGGATGAAAGGGATGTAAGATATGGGATTTTATACTGTTGTCTTGTGAATGTAACAAAATACCACTGTTTTTGTAACAAACTGGGGCTGTAATTGAGGTTGTCAGGAGATAGGAAGCTTAGATAGTACTACAATTGACTACATATTGACAACATATACTAGACATTACTACAATTGACATATATACTACATATATAAAGCAAAGAGAGTGAAATTAAGGCAGGATGTCTCACAAACCTAACAAATCCAACACACTAGGGGACAAAAGATTGCCCAAATCTGATTCAGAAGGTGAAAGTGATTTGGTAAAAATATTGGCCGAAATTAGAGAGATCAGAAGAGAAGTAAAGGAAAGCGAAACCAATATTGGGGTTAAATTAACAAATTTGGCACTGGACCTTACAGGTCAGATGAAAGAATTGAAAACAAAAATTCAGACGGTGGAAGATCAAACTAAAAAAGCCCAAAAGGAAATAAGAGAAAATAAAAAAGAGGGAGAAAAAATTAAAGGACAAATAGATGATATAATAAAAGTACAGGAAGACACATTAGATAATTTAGCCTTCTTAGAGATGAATTTAAAGGCCCAAAATTTGAAACTTCGAGGGATTAGGGAGATGCAAGGTGAAAATGTGAGAGAAATGATGGTCAAAGAAACGGCTAAACTGCTTGACATTAAAGAGGAAGATGCACAAAGGATGGTAATTAAGGCTTTCAGGATTAAGGTTAATTCAACCCAAACAAAATCTAAAAAGAAGTATCCAGGAGACTGTCTAGTCACTTTCAGTTCTGTAGAAATAAAGAATGATGTCCTCCAAGAGGCGAGGGCAAAAAACCTGACAATAGAAGGCAAGGCAGTGGTGGTTTTCAAAGACATCCCGAACCGCTTTCTACGAAAAAGGAATATTTATAAGGAATTGACTAAATTACTAAATGCTAACAATATAAGATTTCGGTGGGAGTATCCCGAAGGGGTATCCTTTTTCTATAAAGATAAGAAATTTAAAATCAATTCCCAACAAGAGATTAAAAAGTTCGGAAGGAGATACAAAGAACTGGGGAAATTGGAAGGAATAGAGGATGAGGAAGAAGAACTGGCTGAAGATTCAGAGCAGGAATTAAATGAAGATAATGTTTAAAGTGTCTCAATAAATAATAAATATTTAATAAACATATCTAATGACAGTTAAAGTGATTTCGTGGAATGTCAACGGTCTAAATGATAAGGCCAAAAGAAATAAGGTAGGTCATGTGCTGAATAAATATAAAGCAGATATCATTTGTTTACAAGAAACCCATATCACAGAAAAACACACGAGAGTATTAAAAAATTCAAAACTAGGTAATGAATTTATATCGGCGGACACACACAAAAAAAGAGGTGTTGTTATTTATGTAAAGAAGGAATTTAAGGCTGAACAGATATTTAAAGACAAGGAAGGGAGAATAGTAGGGGTCCGAATACAACTGGAAGGACAAGAAGTTATCGCTGTGGGTGTATACGCCCCGAACGGGAAAAAACATGATTTTTATAAGAAATTAGAGGAGATGTTGACTGATTATCTAGAATATAAAATAATCATGATGGGAGATTTTAACGGGGTCCCATCTGTACAAATGGACAAATCAGCCAGGAAGCATAAATCTAATTTGGGGAAATTGCCAAGCACCTTTGAAAACCTAGTGGAGAATAATGAATTGGTTGACATCTGGAGAATAAAAAATCCGACGGTAAAACAATTCACTTTTTATTCAGAACCCAACAAGAGTTGGAGTCGGATAGATCAGATATGGATTTCAAAAGAGCTAACTCCAATCATAACTAAAGCAGATATCATGCCTAAGTCAATCTCTGATCATAATGCTGTAATGGTTGAATGGAAAACTAGAGGCCAACCTCAATATAGATGGAGGTTGAATGATAATCTGCTGGACAACAACGAAATACTTACAAGATTGAAGCAAACAATGAAAGAATATTTCGAACTAAATATGAACAAAGGTACAAACATTGAGGTAGTGTGGGACGCCAGTAAGGTGGTAGCAAGGGGCCTACTGATGCAACAAAATAGCATTCTCAAAAAGAAAAGAGAAAAATTTAGGGAGGAGATCCTAAATAAAATTAAAGAGGTGGAAAATAAATTGAGTAAAAAGCCCCAAGATGAAAGCCTAAATCACTCATACAAATTATTGCAAATTCAATTAGACTCGGCAATAAGTCAGGAGATGGAGTGGAAGACCAAATACTTGAGACAAAAATATTTTGAATCAGCAAACAAAACTGGTAAGTGGCTTGCGTGGCAACTCAAGAAAAAACAAACACAAAATATTATCACCAAAATACAAGAGAATGATAAGATCATAAATAAACCTAAAGAAATCAGAGAGGTCTTTTACAAATTTTATAAAGAACTATATAAAGCACCACACGAAGACAAACAAAAGATATCGAAATATTTAGAAGATCATAGACTAAAAGAAATATCAAACGAAGAGAAATTAGATTTAGAGAGACCGATAACAGATGAAGAGATTATTGAAACAATCAAACAAGGTAAAGCGGGCAAGGCGCCAGGGCCTGACGGGATAACAACTAAATACTATAAAAAACTAAGCCAGGAAATAATCCCATGCCTGAAAGAAACCATGAATACTATAATGGAGCAAGGAGTAGCACCTAAGACCTGGTCAGAAGCTTTTATAACACTAATCCCCAAGCAAGAAACGGATTTAACAAATGTAAGAAATTATAGACCAATCTCGCTACTTAACAACGATTATAAGCTGTTTGCCTCTATTCTATCCCAAAGACTAAGGAAAGTCTTGATCCATCATATACATGACGATCAATCGGGGTTCCTCCCGGGTAGACAGCTCAGAAACAACATGCGTCATATGCTTAATATAATAGAGTATTTGGACTTTAAAATAGACATACAAGCAGCGCTCATTTTCATCGACGCAGAAAAAGCGTTTGATAACGTTTCTTGGGAATTTATGAGAACAAATCTGGCCATGATGGGAATGGGACCGAATTTCTTGAGATGCATAGACACTATATACAAAGATCAGAAGGCCAAAATAATAATTAACAACGACTCCACGGCAAATTTTAAGATATCTAAGGGCACCAGGCAGGGTTGTCCATTATCTCCTCTACTGTTCATAGTGACACTGGAGGTACTCCTTCAAGAAATAAGGACCACTGATAAAATAACGGGAATTAAATGTGGGACTAGGGAATTTAGAACTAAGGCATTTGCCGACGATCTGGCAATAACACTTCAAGATCCAATAAGTTCAATTGGAGAAATGTTGATAATTATTGAAGAATTTGGACAATTGGCTGGTCTAAAAATAAATAAAAATAAGACAAAAATTATGGCTAAAAATTTGGAATTGGATGAAATAGAGCAAATTCAAAATAATACAGGATTAATGTTTACAAAAAAAGTAAAATACTTGGGAATTTGGCTCACGCCTAAAAATGTTAATTTATTCAAAGATAATTATGATCAATTATGGAAAAAAATAAGAAAAGATCTTGAAGTTTGGAACAAACTGGACCTATCCTTCTGTGGTAGAATAGCCACGATAAAAATGAACATCCTTCCTAAATTACTCTTTCTTTTTCAAACTATACCGATAGTTACAGGAACAAGCCATTTCAAAGAATGGCAAAGAACCATCTCCAAATTTGTGTGGCAGGGGAAATTTGTGTGGCCAGGGGGCACTGTGGCCCCAGGCGCACAATTTTTGAGATGGCAAAAACCAGGCACACACACCCCAGGCAACTCCAGTGTGGCCAGGCCCAGTGCTCCTTTCTGCCATCAGCTGGCTGGGCTCCCCTCTGTGTGGGCGGGCAGGTGGCTCAGCACAGCCCCGCTTTGCTTCAGTGTGGGTGGGGTCACTCTGGGGGCATTAGCGGCATGGGATGGTCTGGCAATTGCCTGCCCCGGGTGCCAGCAACTGATGCTATGCCACTGTTCCTGCCTCTACACGCTTCAACCATATTCACATATTCTTCTTCTTTTTGCTGTTATTTTCCTTCTTCAGTCCTTTCCATATTCTTTTATGTCATTTGCTCACCCTGATACTTAATCCTATTGGTGGCAGTGAGCCGCGTCATTCCAACAACGATGTCACAAAGTGAGTGCTGATGTCATTCCATTGCAGGAGCTCGGAATCCAAGTTATGTGGGGGCATTGCAGGCAATTCCACTGAATGGCAACATTCCCCAGCCTTGCCCTTCCAGATGTTTTGCAATGCAACTCCCATCAGTCAGCATGACCAGTAGGCATGATGGGAGTTGTAGGCTGAAACATCTGGAGAATGCCAGGTTGAGGAATGCTGTATTATGTTCCAGTGCTGAAATGATGAGATTCCTCTATCTTCCTCTATCTTGTCTGCAAACATTGTTCCTTTCTGTCTCCTACATCAAGAGCTCAGGAAAGCCTTACTTACAGGATCCGTTTCCAGCTGTTGGTGGTTGCGCTTCTGTGCTCTCTACCCACAAAGTGGCAGAAGAAGAAAGGGGAAGTGTGAGGCACAGAAAGAAAAATTTCTAGGATCTCTGTTTGGTAGGACACCAGAGCAATGGCACTTTCATTGGTCTCACTGCCCTTGGTTCAGGCAATAAATTGTGCTGGAGACAGATGAGCAACCTGGCATTTGTTCTGCAGAAAATGTCCTTCATCAATTGTTTGTTTACCGTTGCAAGGCTTTTGTTTTCAATAAGATGGGGGGGGGGGCCTCGGGCAAAGACTGGGATGGCTGAAGAAGACATCATCCCAAAATATTGGAAAGGTTTGTCAGAATGGTTTGTTCCTCTATGAAAGGTTCATTGGAAAAGTGGAGAAGTTATCTTCCTTTGGTTTGGAGATGATAGATAGATAGATAGATAGATGATAGATAGATAGATAGATAGATAGATAGATAGATAGATAGATAGATAGATAGATAGATGATAGATATATATGATAGATAGATAGATAGATAGATAGATAGATAGATAGATAGATAGATGATAGATAGATAGATAGATGATAGATATATATGATAGATAGATAGATAGATGATATAGATAGATGATAGATATATATGATAGATAGATAGATAGATAGATAGATACATAGATAGATGATACATAGATAGAGAGATAGAGAGATAGATAGAGAGATAGAGAGATAGAGAGATAGAGCCTTCTTTCTGAGGATTCAGGAGTCTCTACTTCCCAGAGGTCAGGACTGGTTCTAATGAGATTGAGTTGCTGTAGGGTAGATCCTGGTTGAACCTCTTGACAATATGAGCAGTTTGACAATGCAGCCAATTCCCAGGCCACTTAATACGATTTATCTCGAGCTTCCGGTTTCGCCGCCATCGGACGGAGCGCAGAGTTTTCCCTCTAGGAAACTCTGGACTTTGGAAGGCTAAATAGAGGCTCTGTAAGGCTGAGCAGACCTCAAACCCCAGGTGGAAGAGACCCTGGGGGTAAGCGGGAACCCATTGCAGTCCGGAACGTCTCCCCTCCGTTAATACCGACCCGGGAAAAGTGAGTCGGGAAAGGCGGAGGGTGGAGGCGGGGACGCGGGACCAGACACAGCCTTCAAAGCGAAGCCTCGAGCTCCGAGGAAAGAGCGGTGGGACACTCCGAGATTTACTGTTTTTACTCAGTTTCTCCTCTTGGAAATAGAGAGAGGGGAGGCTGGGGTTTGTTGAAAATTTTGATACTAAGGAGACTCTCTCAACTCTCTCTGGTCGTGATGCACGGACAAGAAAAGGTACGAGTAAATCAGCGTCTCTGAAGATATGGGGGGCTAAGACAACTTCTGCCGGGATATAAGAGTGAGAAAAGTAATAGTAACCCCAACGAGAGACTGCATGTATGCATTATTAGTACATTGAATACTACGACTGTCCTAGATGAAGGATAAGTTTGCGAAAGGGGGAAAACGCCATCCAATTAAGGTGGACTGCGAAAGGGGAAAACACGCCATCTAATTAAGGTGGATATAATCTCCGGTAGCCATTAGCACCGGAGGGAGAACCCTGGATATCTCTAAAATGCCATGTACCTTATAGAGCTTGAACACGCTGTTATAAACCATCTAATGCGGGGCTGCAAATGAAGGGGGCTATATAGCCGCAACATATATTTACCTACAATAAAGGAACATCGGTTTGGGAACTTCTGGGAACATCTGTTTGGACGTCGAGCTGAATGGACTGGCGCTGCCATAGAGTGGAGTCGTTAGGAGTGTGGTGTTAGGGGGGATGTCGAGGTTGGTGACGTGCTGCCTGGTGACTGTACTGAACTGTATTGAACTGCTCTGAACTCTTGCCTGCCGTACAGCAGAACTCTTTGCAACTGTATTGATTCTGTAACTGTATCAAAGGATTACTGTGTATCAACTGTATCAAAGGACTACTGTGTGAGCAGAGGAGACTAAAGAACATTTTAAAGAGCAAACCTCTTCCTAACTCCCTGCTCTGCCTGGACTAGCGGAACCTTTTGTTACCTTGATAGACTCTTGTTCCGCCTGGACTAGCGGAACCTCAGTGGGCAGAGGAGATTAAAGAATACTTTAAAGTGCAAACCTCTTCCTAACTCCCTGCTCCATCTGGACTAGTGGAAATTCAGCGGGAAACACGGTAGAGTCCCTGCCAGCATAAATCTTTAAAGGGAAAGATGGTATTTCTACGCTGTGTTTAAAAGGGAAGGGATGAAAGGGATGTAAGATATGGGATTTTATACTGTTGTCTTGTGAATGTAACAAAATACCACTGTTTTTGTAACAAACTGGGGCTGTAATTGAGGTTGTCAGGAGATAGGAAGCTTAGATAGTACTACAATTGACTACATATTGACAACATATACTAGACATTACTACAATTGACATATATACTACATATATAAAGCAAAGAGAGTGAAATTAAGGCAGGATGTCTCACAAACCTAACAAATCCAACACACTAGGGGACAAAAGATTGCCCAAATCTGATTCAGAAGGTGAAAGTGATTTGGTAAAAATATTGGCCGAAATTAGAGAGATCAGAAGAGAAGTAAAGGAAAGCGAAACCAATATTGGGGTTAAATTAACAAATTTGGCACTGGACCTTACAGGTCAGATGAAAGAATTGAAAACAAAAATTCAGACGGTGGAAGATCAAACTAAAAAAGCCCAAAAGGAAATAAGAGAAAATAAAAAAGAGGGAGAAAAAATTAAAGGACAAATAGATGATATAATAAAAGTACAGGAAGACACATTAGATAATTTAGCCTTCTTAGAGATGAATTTAAAGGCCCAAAATTTGAAACTTCGAGGGATTAGGGAGATGCAAGGTGAAAATGTGAGAGAAATGATGGTCAAAGAAACGGCTAAACTGCTTGACATTAAAGAGGAAGATGCACAAAGGATGGTAATTAAGGCTTTCAGGATTAAGGTTAATTCAACCCAAACAAAATCTAAAAAGAAGTATCCAGGAGACTGTCTAGTCACTTTCAGTTCTGTAGAAATAAAGAATGATGTCCTCCAAGAGGCGAGGGCAAAAAACCTGACAATAGAAGGCAAGGCAGTGGTGGTTTTCAAAGACATCCCGAACCGCTTTCTACGAAAAAGGAATATTTATAAGGAATTGACTAAATTACTAAATGCTAACAATATAAGATTTCGGTGGGAGTATCCCGAAGGGGTATCCTTTTTCTATAAAGATAAGAAATTTAAAATCAATTCCCAACAAGAGATTAAAAAGTTCGGAAGGAGATACAAAGAACTGGGGAAATTGGAAGGAATAGAGGATGAGGAAGAAGAACTGGCTGAAGATTCAGAGCAGGAATTAAATGAAGATAATGTTTAAAGTGTCTCAATAAATAATAAATATTTAATAAACATATCTAATGACAGTTAAAGTGATTTCGTGGAATGTCAACGGTCTAAATGATAAGGCCAAAAGAAATAAGGTAGGTCATGTGCTGAATAAATATAAAGCAGATATCATTTGTTTACAAGAAACCCATATCACAGAAAAACACACGAGAGTATTAAAAAATTCAAAACTAGGTAATGAATTTATATCGGCGGACACACACAAAAAAAGAGGTGTTGTTATTTATGTAAAGAAGGAATTTAAGGCTGAACAGATATTTAAAGACAAGGAAGGGAGAATAGTAGGGGTCCGAATACAACTGGAAGGACAAGAAGTTATCGCTGTGGGTGTATACGCCCCGAACGGGAAAAAACATGATTTTTATAAGAAATTAGAGGAGATGTTGACTGATTATCTAGAATATAAAATAATCATGATGGGAGATTTTAACGGGGTCCCATCTGTACAAATGGACAAATCAGCCAGGAAGCATAAATCTAATTTGGGGAAATTGTCAAGCACCTTTGAAAACCTAGTGGAGAATAATGAATTGGTTGACATCTGGAGAATAAAAAATCCGACGGTAAAACAATTCACTTTTTATTCAGAACCCAACAAGAGTTGGAGTCGGATAGATCAGATATGGATTTCAAAAGAGCTAACTCCAATCATAACTAAAGCAGATATCATGCCTAAGTCAATCTCTGATCATAATGCTGTAATGGTTGAATGGAAAACTAGAGGCCAACCTCAATATAGATGGAGGTTGAATGATAATCTGCTGGACAACAACGAAATACTTACAAGATTGAAGCAAACAATGAAAGAATATTTCGAACTAAATATGAACAAAGGTACAAACATTGAGGTAGTGTGGGACGCCAGTAAGGTGGTAGCAAGGGGCCTACTGATGCAACAAAATAGCATTCTCAAAAAGAAAAGAGAAAAATTTAGGGAGGAGATCCTAAATAAAATTAAAGAGGTGGAAAATAAATTGAGTAAAAAGCCCCAAGATGAAAGCCTAAATCACTCATACAAATTATTGCAAATTCAATTAGACTCGGCAATAAGTCAGGAGATGGAGTGGAAGACCAAATACTTGAGACAAAAATATTTTGAATCAGCAAACAAAACTGGTAAGTGGCTTGCGTGGCAACTCAAGAAAAAACAAACACAAAATATTATCACCAAAATACAAGAGAATGATAAGATCATAAATAAACCTAAAGAAATCAGAGAGGTCTTTTACAAATTTTATAAAGAACTATATAAAGCACCACACGAAGACAAACAAAAGATATCGAAATATTTAGAAGATCATAGACTAAAAGAAATATCAAACGAAGAGAAATTAGATTTAGAGAGACCGATAACAGATGAAGAGATTATTGAAACAATCAAACAAGGTAAAGCGGGCAAGGCGCCAGGGCCTGACGGGATAACAACTAAATACTATAAAAAACTAAGCCAGGAAATAATCCCATGCCTGAAAGAAACCATGAATACTATAATGGAGCAAGGAGTAGCACCTAAGACCTGGTCAGAAGCTTTTATAACACTAATCCCCAAGCAAGAAACGGATTTAACAAATGTAAGAAATTATAGACCAATCTCGCTACTTAACAACGATTATAAGCTGTTTGCCTCTATTCTATCCCAAAGACTAAGGAAAGTCTTGATCCATCATATACATGACGATCAATCGGGGTTCCTCCCGGGTAGACAGCTCAGAAACAACATGCGTCATATGCTTAATATAATAGAGTATTTGGACTTTAAAATAGACATACAAGCAGCGCTCATTTTCATCGACGCAGAAAAAGCGTTTGATAACGTTTCTTGGGAATTTATGAGAACAAATCTGGCCATGATGGGAATGGGACCGAATTTCTTGAGATGCATAGACACTATATACAAAGATCAGAAGGCCAAAATAATAATTAACAACGACTCCACGGCAAATTTTAAGATATCTAAGGGCACCAGGCAGGGTTGTCCATTATCTCCTCTACTGTTCATAGTGACACTGGAGGTACTCCTTCAAGAAATAAGGACCACTGATAAAATAACGGGAATTAAATGTGGGACTAGGGAATTTAGAACTAAGGCATTTGCCGACGATCTGGCAATAACACTTCAAGATCCAATAAGTTCAATTGGAGAAATGTTGATAATTATTGAAGAATTTGGACAATTGGCTGGTCTAAAAATAAATAAAAATAAGACAAAAATTATGGCTAAAAATTTGGAATTGGATGAAATAGAGCAAATTCAAAATAATACAGGATTAATGTTTACAAAAAAAGTAAAATACTTGGGAATTTGGCTCACGCCTAAAAATGTTAATTTATTCAAAGATAATTATGATCAATTATGGAAAAAAATAAGAAAAGATCTTGAAGTTTGGAACAAACTGGACCTATCCTTCTGTGGTAGAATAGCCACGATAAAAATGAACATCCTTCCTAAATTACTCTTTCTTTTTCAAACTATACCGATAGTTACAGGAACAAGCCATTTCAAAGAATGGCAAAGAACCATCTCCAAATTTGTGTGGCAGGGGAAATTTGTGTGGCCAGGGGGCACTGTGGCCCCAGGCGCACAATTTTTGAGATGGCAAAAACCAGGCACACACACCCCAGGCAACTCCAGTGTGGCCAGGCCCAGTGCTCCTTTCTGCCATCAGCTGGCTGGGCTCCCCTCTGTGTGGGCGGGCAGGTGGCTCAGCACAGCCCCGCTTTGCTTCAGTGTGGGTGGGGTCACTCTGGGGGCATTAGCGGCATGGGATGGTCTGGCAATTGCCTGCCCCGGGTGCCAGCAACTGATGCTATGCCACTGTTCCTGCCTCTACACGCTTCAACCATATTCACATATTCTTCTTCTTTTTGCTGTTATTTTCCTTCTTCAGTCCTTTCCATATTCTTTTATGTCATTTGCTCACCCTGATACTTAATCCTATTGGTGGCAGTGAGCCGCGTCATTCCAACAACGATGTCACAAAGTGAGTGCTGATGTCATTCCATTGCAGGAGCTCGGAATCCAAGTTATGTGGGGGCATTGCAGGCAATTCCACTGAATGGCAACATTCCCCAGCCTTGCCCTTCCAGATGTTTTGCAATGCAACTCCCATCAGTCAGCATGACCAGTAGGCATGATGGGAGTTGTAGGCTGAAACATCTGGAGAATGCCAGGTTGAGGAATGCTGTATTATGTTCCAGTGCTGAAATGATGAGATTCCTCTATCTTCCTCTATCTTGTCTGCAAACATTGTTCCTTTCTGTCTCCTACATCAAGAGCTCAGGAAAGCCTTACTTACAGGATCCGTTTCCAGCTGTTGGTGGTTGCGCTTCTGTGCTCTCTACCCACAAAGTGGCAGAAGAAGAAAGGGGAAGTGTGAGGCACAGAAAGAAAAATTTCTAGGATCTCTGTTTGGTAGGACACCAGAGCAATGACACTTTCATTGGTCTCACTGCCCTTGGTTCAGGCAATAAATTGTGCTGGAGACAGATGAGCAACCTGGCATTTGTTCTGCAGAAAATGTCCTTCATCAATTGTTTGTTTACCGTTGCAAGGCTTTTGTTTTCAATAAGATGGGGGGGGGCCTCGGGCAAAGACTGGGATGGCTGAAGAAGACATCATCCCAAAATATTGGAAAGGTTTGTCAGAATGGTTTGTTCCTCTATGAAAGGTTCATTGGAAAAGTGGAGAAGTTATCTTCCTTTGGTTTGGAGATGATAGATAGATAGATAGATAGATAGATAGATAGATAGATAGATAGATAGATAGATAGATAGATAGATAGATGATAGATATATATGATAGATAGATAGATAGATAGATAGATAGATAGATAGATAGATAGATAGATAGATGATAGATATATGATAGATAGATAGATAGATAGATAGATAGATAGATAGATAGATAGATAGATAGATAGATAGATGATAGATATATATGATAGATAGATAGATAGATAGATAGATAGATGATAGATAGATAGATAGATGATAGAGATATATGATAGATAGATAGATAGATAGATGATAGATAGATAGATGATATAGATAGATGATAGATAGATAGATAGATAGATAGATAGATAGATAGATAGATAGATAGATAGATAGATACATAGATAGATGATACATAGATAGAGAGATAGATAGAGAGATAGAGAGATAGAGCCTTCTTTCTGAGGATTCAGGAGTCTCTACTTCCCAGAGGTCAGGACTGGTTCTAATGAGATTGAGTTGCTGTAGGGTAGATCCTGGTTGAACCTCTTGACAATATGAGCAGTTTGACAATGCAGCCAATTACCTATAGCGGTGGTGGGTTCTCCCTCTCCAGCCAACTTCAAGCAGAGGATGAACAACCATCTCTTGGGGATGCTCCAGCTCTAGATTTCCTTCACCAAGCAGGGGGGTGGACTAGATCATTTGCAAGTCTTCTTCTGACTCGACAAGTTTAACAGGTTCCTGCATTCCTTTTGCATTAATGGTTAAAGTTTGCTGGATTTCCAAAAGTATCAAATTCCGGTACTGATATTGGCATTGGACCTCAACATCTGTTATCTGAATTCTGGGACAGAAATTCAGGGAGGTCAACATTTGCCTCGTTCAATAGTGTGAGTGAAGGGATGGTTGGAGAAAATTTCAAAACAGCCTACATTCTGCTATTAGAGGATACCAAATGTTGGCAACAACCGCATGTCAGCTGCGAAACTTTCATGTCAGATAAGGACAACTGTTGGGGGAAATATAGTCAAAAATTGCTGCCCTCCACATTAAAAATATTTATTTTGGCTTCTCGGTACTGTCAAATGCTGATTGTTACCATTTGGCTAGTGATCAATTACTGCCAAATACCAATTGGAAAATATCTGATTATAGAATCATGGAATCACAGAGTTGGAATGGACCCAAGGGTCATCTAGTCCAACCCCTTGCAATGGAAGAAAGGCTTATCAAAGGCTTGTGCCAACTATGACTTATTATAGCATACCTGGAAATAGCAAAATATGAAGAGAATAATTTCCAGGTAGGGGAAATTCATTCCAGCTTGCCTTCATGGAAACGTGGTGGTAGAGCATCTGTTTCACATGCTTAGGTTCAACCCCCCACCATCTACAGGCAGGGCCAGCAAATTCCCCTGTCTAGAATTATGTAGAGTTGCTGCCAGTCAGTGTAGACAATACTGAACAAGCTGGACCAAAGGTTTGACTCAGCATAAGAGACACAAAGGGGGTGAAAGTTTGGTTATAGGCAGGACTTTTGCTAGGGCTTATTTTTGAAGTTTTCAGATGGCAAAAAGTCTTCACCGGGTATGTTGTTGTTGTTGTTGTTGTTGTTTGGAGAGTACATTACAAACCTAATTTCCTTGGGTGAGAGAGAAAGCTATTGGAGCATGTCACCAAGGATAAAGGCATTAACTGGTGTAACATTTCACTGCTAGTAGGCATTTGGCTGATTGGACTATTTGGCTGCGGTTCTAATTGCTTTTATCATGGGTTACGTTGCAATGCCAACGTGTTTCATTGAATTTTGTATGTTTTAACTTTGTTATTAGCTAGTTCAAGGTCCTTTATAGGTGAGAGTTAGGCAAATGTTTTAAAATGAAAAAGCATGAATAAAAATTAAGGGAACACAGTAAAAAAAAACCAACAACCAAAGTTCCTGGTCCAATTTATATGTGTTGCACTTACACCCCGCTGAAATCAATGGAGCTAAGGCATATTGAAAGTACCAGGTTTAATTGACAGCTGGGTGGGGAGAGATCCCTGTGAGAAATCCCGATGAGCCTGTCAGTCAGCAAAGATGGAGCAATTGTCAGACTCTGTATAAATCAGCTCCCTAGGCTACTAGGCTGCAATCCTAAATTAACTAGGAGTATGTCCCATTGAATCCAATGGGGCTGACTTCTGCACAGACATTCACTATTTGGCATGGCTTCAACATGCCCCATTCATTTCATTGGAAGTAGCTGGACTGGGGCCAGTGAGGGAGGGGGGGAGGTGTCATCCATCTCATTCCCATTCAGAGAGAGTTGTTTGCATTGTACTGTGGTTCCCAGCAGCATTAGACCATCAAATATTTATCAGCAAAAAAAAACCCCAAAAAAACCTCTTCCGCACCAGCCAAGAGAGTTTACAATGCAGACTGCTGACTAGGCTTCTGGTGTGCTTGCACAGGACATACGAGAGGAGAAAAGATACAAACTTAACACCAGCACTGCTTTTCAAATTAAACCGGGCAGAAACACAACCCGAGTCTATGGCAGTGGCAGGTAGCATGGACAGCTTCAGGTGTTCTTCTATTCCAGGCATGTCCAACAGGTAGATCGTGATCTACCGGTAGATCACTGGACGTCTGCTGTAGATCACTGGTAGATCATTGGCTCCCCCCAAAGAAGCTGAACAACTGTGGCTCTTCTAAAAAAAAAAGCTCAACATTTGACCTCCTCCCTGAAAAAACTCAACAACTTTGACCCGAACCCCCAAAAAGGGGGTAGATCAGTTTTTAACTCTGTGAGTAGATTGCAGTCTCTTGGGAGTTGGCCACCCCTGTTCTATTTCCATCACCCCTGAGCATTGGCCATGCTAGCTGAGACGGATGGGCATCCATAGGGCATTGCATTGGTCTATTGTGTTGTGGGAAACTCAACTGAGACACTCCACTGCAGGCAACGATTTATGTGTTACAAAGGAGAAAGTTCCTAGTAGCAGCAAAGCAAGGCAAAACACTCTTGAGTTCAGCTCAGCTCATCTTTTGAGGCCGAACACTCTCTCGATCCCATAGAATTCTATATCCCAAAGAATTCTAGAGTTGGAAGGGACCCGTCTGGTCTAACTCCATCCAAACTCTGTTTAAAAACCTCCAAGGAAGGAGAGTTCACCACCTTCCATCATAGTTTGGTTCACTCTTGGAACAACTCTTACCATCTTCCATGCGACAGCCCTTCAGATATTTGAAGATGGCTATCATATCACCACTGAGTCTTCCCATCTCCAGGCTAACCACACACAGCTCTCTATCACTATACAATATTAACATTATATATTATTAGTATACAAATGCAAACACATTTATAAACAGAGCAAAAAGAGGGAAAATGCTTTTTAAAGAAATCTTACTTTAGTTCATTTCATACCATCCTATTTTATAAGGCAAAACATGATAGCAAACTTATTATCAGATTTTATAAAGCTGTAAAATCTAGATGAATATAGAGTGGTGCATTATCTGAGGAAAAATTGTATCAATGAAAATAGCGTTTATGGTTGAATATCATTTCAATATTACTGTGCCAGTGATAGATGAATATTCTTTATATACTCCACTTCCCAATGAACGTTTCTGGTGCATATTATTCTTTAAACCTTATACAATATGTGAGTTTATAGTTCAATCCTATGCATGGAAGTTGAAGCTATCAGTGGCTACTAGCCATAATGGTTGTGCTCTATGCCGACTGTTAGAGGCAGCGTTGCCTCTGCAGACCAGTTGCTGGGGATCACAGAGCAGGGACAGTGCTGTTGAACTCAGGCCCTGCTTGCCAGACTCCCAAAAGTGGCATATGATTGACAACTGTGAGAACAGAGTGCTGGACTAGTAGACATTCCCCCGGTGTTTCCCAAACTTGGGTCTCCAGCTGTTTTTGGAATACAGTTCCCTTCATCCCTGAGCACTGGTCCTGCTAGCTAGGGATGATGGTAGTTGTACTCCAAAAACAGCTGGAGACCCAAGTTTGGGAATCCCTGGTTTAGCCTGATCCAGCAGAGCTCTTCATCTATCTCCTCAGAATTAAAACCAGTGTGGCGTAATGGTTAGAGCAGGCTTCCTCCACCTCGGCCCTCCAGATGTTTTGAGACTACAATTCCCATCATCCCTGACCACTGGTCCTTCTAGCTAGGGATCATGGGAGTTGTAGGCCAAAAACATCTGGAGGGCCGAGGTTGAGGAAGCCTGGGTTAGAGTGTTGGACCAGAACCTGGGAAACTAGGGTTTGAATCCCCACTCAGTCATGAATCTCACTGGGTGACCTTGGGCCAGTCATTATGTCTTAGCTTAAACTTCCTCACGAGGGTGAAGTGGGGAGAAGGAAAACCATGTATATATAACACCTTGAGATCTTTGGAAGATAAAGGTGGTATATAGATGTAATAAATAAGTAAGTGCAACTGAGTTCAGTGGGGCTTACTCTTCCTTAAGTGTACAGTCATACCTTGGCTCTTGACCGCCTTGGTACACGTACGTTTTGGCTCCCGAACGCTAAAAACCCGGAAGTGTTCTGTTTTTTTAACGTTCTTTGGAAACCAAACATCCGATGTGGCTTCCATGGCTTCCGATTGAGTGCAGGAAGCTCCTGCGGCCAATTGGAAGCCACACCTTGGTTTTTGAATGGTTCCGGGAGTTGAACGGACTCCCGGATTGGATTAAGTTCGACAACCAAGGTACCACTGTACATAGGATTGCAGCTTGAGTTAGGAAGGCCACTGTCTAAACTAGCCCACACCTGTTTGAAACCAATGAAGGCCTAGTAAATTTCTACAACACATGCTGTAACTTGTCTGGTGGCTATAAATAAGTTTGTCATTCTATGTTTTGATTCCTGCACATGACAAAAGGATCAGTTGAACACCATGTTCTGTGTCCTGCTAATGTCCACGTGGTCCATTTGAATCATGAAGCCAGGACTCCAGAACTCCAAGAAGGAAAGCTATCACTTCAAAACAAATAAATTGATGTCTCTCGCATCACCCTGCCCGCAGTTTCGTTTCCATCTAATTCCACCCATTTCCCCAGCAATTCTTCCTCTATTGTTTAAAGCTGCATTCCACGTGATGAATACTCCAACTGTTGCCTCCAGTGTTAGATTCATTAGGCTAATTAGCCAGACATTTTCAAAATGTCATCTAAAGGACTTCTGGGTCAAGCACTTTATTTAAGTGGCAAGTGACATGGAAAACCTTCCGCATATCAACCAATTGCCAGGCGCATGTTCTGCTTGCTAAGGAGATAGTGCCAACGGCATCATCCGAGGGGAACATCCTCTCCAAATTCTCCAGCTGGAATGCCAACAGGAAGGCAGGGGAACCACTGGCTTGTGGTTTGGATGAAGCCTGCAGTGGGTTCTGATCCGGATCATGGCCCCTCCTCCCTAGCAGACTGCAAATGGTGGAAGAGTTTGCTCTGCCTGGTACTTTTATTCCCTCAGTGCCACATGGAAGCTGACCAAGCTGGCGGGGGTAGCAGTGGGGGGGAGAGATGGCTCTCTTTCTCCCATGGCAGCTCTTCGTGGGAAGCTGTCTTATACAGAGTCAGGTCATTGGTCCATCTGACTAACATCGGCTCCTCCAGGGTTCCAGGCAGGAGTCTCTTTCCCAACCCTACTTGGAGATGTCAGGGATTGAACATGGAACCTTCTACACTCAAGGCAGATGTTCTACCACTGAGCTACAGCCCACCTCAGAAAATGGAAAGTCTCTCTTCAACACCCAGCATGGAAACCAAGCTTTTCCCTGCTGGGTGATGAAAGGAATAAAGAGGGAAGGAGGGGAAAGTATGATGAAATGGTTAGAGAGAAATGGTTAGAGAGAAATGGTCAGCAACCTTTTTCAGCCATGGGCAGATCCACTGTCCCTCAGACCATGTGGTGGGCCGGACTATATTTTGAAAAAAAATATGAATGAATTCCTATGCCCCACAAATAACCCAGAGATGCATTTTAAATAAAAGCACACATTCTACTCATGTAAAAACACCAGACAGGCCCCACAAATAACCCAGAGATGCATTTTAAATAAAAGGACACATTCTACTCATGTAAAAACACGCTGATTCCCGGACCGACCGTGGGCCGGATTGAGAAGGCTATTGGGCCGCATCCGGCCCCCGGGCCTTAGGTTGCCTACCCCTGGGTTAGAGTGTTGAATTAGGACCATGGAAAGCATGGTTATGGATTATGTCGAATCAGCAAAGCTAACAGCTAAAATAAGAGAGTCTAATTATTATTATTTTTCTTGAAGAATGGAAGCTCTTTTCGGGTTATTTGAAGAAATATCATAACATGAAGAATCCATGAGTAGGTTTGAATTATGATCAACAGAAAGAATTAGAGACTATTATGTTATGATTATCATGTTTAAAAAAAGGGAAGACAGGGTACAGCAGAGGGGGGATAAGAAAAAAACCACGGAAAATGGGATGGGAAGTTGGTAATATTATTTATTTATTTATTTATTTAAAAAAATATGTTGGATTGTATGCGGAATTTCTGGAAATTTAATTTTAAAAATGGGGGGGGGGGATTGGACCATGGAGACCAGGGTTCAAATTGCCACTTATCCATGAAACTTTCTGAGTGATGTTGAGCTGATTGGTGAACCTGCCCATGTATACAAAATGTTGAAGACAAGGAACCCTTAAATAATAATAATAATAATAATAATAATAATAATAATAATAATAAATGCAGTAATGCAGCTCTCTGTGGATCCAGGAGTCAAAGTATTTCCTGCCCCTCCACTTTCTCACACACGCTTGTATTTCTTGTGTTCTGCAATATATTATCGACATAATAATAGAGCATCAGTGGTGGATTTATTCTGCTTTATTAGTTGTTCTGTGATGCTTTCCTAATCCCAGCACAATATTGCTGTCTGGAGGGGCTATAAACACACAAACTCAGAACATCTGCAGAACTTCGGCAGGAAGTTATAGGACACACACTGATTTGAAACTAAACGGTAGGACAGAAATAGTATTGAAAGCATGTTTTGTGCATGATCCCCCCTGATAGCATTATGAGCACAAATTATCCTGAATGCAGAATAAAAAAAAGGGTCTATGGGTTTCACAAAAGAATTTGGAACAAGACACTAAGATCAGATCATAGCAAGGATTCTCAGAGATGGAAACCAAAAGACTTACCTTCAGCCCAATATTAGATCAACATATCTTTGTCTGTATTATAAAGTGTAGAGAGGGAAGATCACAGCCAATAAACCTTTATTAATTAATTGATACAAGTAGGATTGCCTAGCTTATTGTGGTGATGTGTGGTATTTTTATGCATTTATATATGCATATCTGGGTTCCCCCAATGGACACAACAATGCCCTCATACACACCCACCCTAGTGCCCACCACCACTTAGTGGCCACATGCCCCCCCTTTTATATTATTTTTAATGAGGTGTTTGGGACAACTTCTTTTTATTGTGATTGCTTGAGAAGGGCTTATCCGTTTTGGGTGGGCTTCCTCCTTTTTTGTCTGGGTTTTTAAGTTTTTTGTAGGGTATAGGTGTTTGTTTTAAGTTTGGGGAACAGGGTGTGTAAACATCACTAGAGCTTATCCCCTGCGAAATAGGCGTTTTGCACATAGGTGGGGTACCCTTGCTCAGAGGCGGAGCAAGGTGGGTGTGGTGGGTGTGGTCCGCCCCAGGTGCCATCCCTGAGGGGGGTGACACCGCCGCAGGTGGCACCCCCCCCCAGGACGCTCCCCGCTGCTGGCGCAATCCCTTGGGACACATGCCGATGCCGCTAGCTCTGCCCTTCCCTATGTGACGCCGCCCACCCCACCCCTATGGGCGGTTCGCCACGCTCCTGGGCGCACCGCCCCAGGTGCCCGAAAGGCTTCCTCCGCCACTGCCCTTGCTGTATGTATTATGATAAAGGGGTTCGAAATTTGAGTCAACAGAAAATAATCAATTCTAGATCATAACTTGGAGTATAACTTGGAGTGCAAATACCACTGCTCTGGTAAAGAAAGCCCAGCAAAGAACTTATTTTCTCAGACTTTTAAAAAAGAACAATCTGAGTGAGAAACTGCTGGTGTCCTTTTACCGTAGCTGCATAGAGAGCATTCTTACATATTGCATTTGTGCTTGGTTTTCCATGTGTAAAGTAATGAAGAAGAAGGTGCTCCAGAAGGTCATAATCACAGCCTGAAATAGTATTGGTCATTCCCTCCCATCTTTGGAGGAACTATACAGTTCCCGTTGCCTTAAGAAAGTTAAAAATATATTACAAGATCCATCTCATCCTGGATATAGTCTTTTTGCACCACTGCCTTCAGGCAAGAGATATAGAACAATTAAATCAAGAACAAATAGATTAAAAAAACTGTTTCTATCCAAAAGCCATAACCATCTTAAATGCTGTAACTAGATAATATGACCTTGGAGAGTTTTGATGAGTATGTATGTATATGTATGTGTAGGTGAAATTGTGTCCCCCTCCCCTCCCTGTGTTGTTTTTATGGGTTGGCATCCAATTTCATTGTAATTGTACAATGACAATAAAGAAATCTTATCTTATCTTATCTTATCCTAATTCTACAAACGTGGAACATGGTATATGCTCTATAAGTTAATACTGCAACCCAGAACGTATCCTCATTGCATGTGAATGCCAATGGGGAGATGAAATAAACGTTCTCCCTTACCTTCAGTATGCACAGCAGAGACATAAGTCCAGTTGTATCTCTTGACTATGTCCACCATCGCGCGAGCCTGTTGTGCATCTGACGGCACCACCCTCATGAAGTACTTGAACAAGGTCTTGTCGCTTAAGTCCATGCTCGTTGCAGAGTAAGCAATCTGAGGTATGTTGAAGAGCTGCAACAAGTTTTGGACCTGGATGGCCACAGAACTGGACCCAGGCCCAATGACGCCGACGATGGGCTTTTTGGAACGGAAGGCAGATGTCGAGCCATCCACACACTTCATCAGTCCTTCCTCCTCTTCAGCCGAGATGAGAGAATCCCGTATGAACTCGATGCTTTGCTCGAGAGCAACCGCAGAGTGCCAGCACGAGTCTCTGATCTCACAACCTAACGTTATGTTTGGCAACAAGGTTTGGTTCTGGTTAATCCTGTCGAGCGTGTGAAGCATCGCCTCCACTCGCTGAATGCCATACTGCTCCCTCACCTCTCCGCATTTCCTCTCGTGGACTTTGTCAACAGATGGCTGGTGATGCACAGAGAACAGAGCCCCAATGATGATGTCTCCTGGCATGTAGGCCACCACTCTCCTCTCATTGGACTGTGCAGAAACCAAAAGACCAAAGTTCCCACAGGCATCTTCCTTCAATAACAAGACTGCAAGGAACGGCAGAAGGAGCATTTTAGGAAATGGTTTAAGCCAGTATAGGAAACATGGTGGGACCACAAGGTGAGAGCGTTTTTAAACAGCAACGACAGCGTCTTTTGGAGGAATCAAAGCAACTGAGCCGGCGGTCAACTGGTTTTTCCAAGCATTTTCTATAAGATGGCCAACATCTCCTCTGTTGATAATGAAGGATGCAATCATAGTCTTCTCAGCCTTTAAGAGAAAATGGAGTGGTTAAAAAAATAATAATAGAGCAAGCATTTCTAAAATATTTTCAAACTAGAAAGCCCATCAATATTTTAGACCAGTGTTTCCCAAACTTGGGTTTCCAGCTGTTTTTGGACTACAATTGCCATCACCCCTGACCGCTGGTCCTGCTAGCTAGGGATAATGGGAGTTGTAGTCCAAAAACACAGCTGGAGACCCAAGTTTGGGAAACATTGTTTCAGACTAAAGCAGGAATGGCCCTCCAGATGTTGCTGGAACATCTGTCATCTCACGCTGACTGAGGGTGACTGGAGTTGGAACTACATCTGGAGGGCCACAGATTCCTTATCACTGGACTAAAGCAACATTTGAAGTGAATAGAGAAACTTTAAGAAAGCCGAAAGAATTTCTGGAAGGCTAATAAAGAAAATTATAGGGGTTCTATATATCCCTGAATCTATTACCAGATTACACATCAGGCAAAATAATCTGATGACCACTACAATTATTTTTAAAATTTATTTCCTACCTTTCACCTTAAGGGAGGTTACAACAATTTAAAAAACCACAATATTTTAACAAACAGTATTACATAATATTAAAAATATTTAAATAATAGTTGAAACAATTTAAAATTACAGAAGTAAGGTGGTCCTGAAAAAGATACATTTTGTATATTTTATATCACTTCCCCACATGCTAAAGGGGTTTCCAGGAAGAGATCGATCGATCGATCGATCGATCTATCTATCTATCTAATCTATATCTATCACAACCATAAATCACAATAAAAGCATATATAAGATCAGGGGCACCATCTGGGGGACGAGTGCCCCCCAAATTTTCAAGGAGGGGGCTGGGCTCCCTCAATAATCCACGGTGACATGTGCATGCCATGTGACATGCTCACATCACTCGCAAATGCATAAAAACAGCATGAAACCAAATGCAGACTTCAGCTCCAAATTAAACCTGTAGCAGCAAACAGAAATTACCAGTACGCCTCAGCCCTCTTCAAAACGTGGGGCAAATCGTCACTTGCTGCCCGTGCAGTGAAGCAGTGAAGAATTTGCAAGGATGTCCCCATAATACAAGCTCCCTGCAGCTTGTCAGGGATCTGGAGGACTGGCTCACTCCAGCCCTGCTCTGCAATGAAGCTCTCTGTCGTTCAGGTTAGCTAAGCCCACTTTAATTACAGCACAATCTGTTTTCTTCTATTGCAGCGCTTAACTGCTCATTGTATGCCTCTAAAGGCAATTCAGTCTCCTCTGCAAATGCCTATGCATTTAAAGTGCCTTCCCTAAATTAATAGCCTTCTGTAATGCTTTGTCCCTGAACAGAATTTTCTCTTCCTACACATTTTCCAAGGGGCGAAGCCTCCATTAGTCTCGACTGAAAACCCCATCACCATCATTATCCTATAAATGAACCTGTTTATTATTTATCATTTATTGAAACGACTGCCCTGTCATTCAACAATTTGATGATCCCAGTGTACAGAAACCAGGCTAGAGGTATCATTTATTAATAAATTTACAGTGGTACCTTGGGTCAAGAACTTAATTCGTTCTGGAGGTCCGTTCTTAACCTGAAACTGTTCTTAACCTGAGGTACCACTTTAGCTAATGGGGCCTCCCACTGCCGCCACCCAATTTCTGTTCTCATCCTGAAGTAAAGTTCTTAACCCGAGGTACTATTTCTGGGTTTGCGGAGTCTGTAACCTGAAGCATCTGTAACCCAAGGTACCACTGTATTATTATTACCGGTATTATTATTATTACAGCAAAAGCAACAGCAACAACAACAAGTGCAGGGAGCATTCCAAACCCATGATCTGCTGGGATGAGGGAGTTAGGATCCAGAAGATCTCTGGATCATCTGGCCAATGCTAACTTAAGCTCAGCTGGAGATATGCCAGTGTAACTCCCTCATCCCAGCTCAACTGGGTCTCATTCCAGGGGAGTGGTGAGGTGGCTTCAGCTTGGTTACATGGCCTACAGTAGAAACAACAACAGACAGTCACGGTAACTATACAAAGGATAATATACAAAACCGTGAACAGCTATAGATGAAAATGTATTGAATCATGAACTAAACTGACAATGTCATACAAAAAGCATACATAGGTATTTCCTCAGTTTCCAGCAGTTTCGTCAAGGACAGGACTTTATAATCAACACAGAACTAGGATATTCCACATAGCTAAGCTATTCTAAGAAACTCAAACACTCATTCAAATAAAGCTAATGTTTCACTGCTGGTGAAACGGGAAGATTCGAAGCTGGCCACCCGTCGGGAAGACAGACCCATACGTTTGATGGACTTTGCTTAACCATCTTTAACACTGGAAAGATAGACCCATACGTCTGATGGACTTTGCATAACCATCTCCAACACTATATATTGCACTTTGTATTAGCACTTTAATGTTTGAAAGTATATACAGGCTTTTGCCTCTGAGGAAATACCTATGTATGCTTTTTGTATGACATTGTCAGTTTAGTTCATGATTCAATACATTTTCATCTATAGCTGTTCACGGTTTTGTATATTATCCTTTGTATGGTTACATGGCCTGGCAACCCAGCAGAACATACCCTAGCAAAAAGGGCTGTTTAAGTCAAACTCTATTTGAAAGGCATGTTTCCCCTCTGCAGGCTTAAGCAAGCTCAGCTGGCAGCGGCCCAGCTCCTGAGCAAAGTTTGGAATAGAGATAATTTTGGCCCGCTTAGTTTAAGGCAGTGTAAGTTCTGCTGGTTTCCCATACTTAGCATTGCTCTGCCAAAACAGCAGATTTGCAATAACTACTTGGCAATTCACACTTCTGATCAGTCCCCAGCAGATGGTAGATGATTCATTACCCCTAACCCTACCCTACACTACAGAGAAGCCCTCCCATTTGTGCGCAAGCAAATATGGTACATTGGCCCACAAATCATTGCGCACCGACCTGTGGGAATGTTTGGAATGTGGATGAGGATATATTGCTTAAGATATCCTTATCCTAACTTGTGTTTACAAGTTCCAACTCAGTCAGCAGAGTTACATTCCCCTTTTAAATCACACAGCAGAAGGTTGCTCGGGTTTGTTTAAACCTCTGTAAAAGTAGTTTCCTGGTATTACCCCTTTATCCCTCTTCAAAATAAGACACTACACAAGTCTTCTATAAAAGCATGTAAAAACGTTTACTCACAGACATCAAATGGTCACAATAAGATCCCAGATGAAGGCAGACTTAAGTTTAGAAAATATATGTACATGTGGAGACTCTCCATGTGGGAGAAGGCTCCATTTGGGCCCTCTTGGCTGGAAGCCAAGAGCCCATCTCTGCTCTAAGATGTTGCTTGATTGAAGTCCTGATCCAAGAGAGGGAAAATGGCCGCTGACCTGTGGTTTTGTCCTAATCTGCCCAGGTGAAGCCACTCCCAGTTTCAGTTACTTAGAGGAAGTTGTCTCAGTCCAGGTAAACAGGAAGTTACGGCTGGAGGACTGAGACACCTTCATGTCCACTCTAGCAGTGTTATATTTGACTGCTCTGTGTGTTTACATCCCACACGACCACCATTTTTATAGGGTCAGCGACCTCAGCTTTTGCCTTACATTTGTGAGGCATATATTGCTTTGAGATATGGGTTCAAACCAATTCAGGACTTGCTGCTGAAACATGGAAGGCCTGGTCTGTATTTGGAAGGTGCACCCGAGTCTACTGTTTTAATTTTTGTGCTGATTTAATGGGATTGTTTTACTATATATATATATTAATTGAAGGTGCATATATTTTAATGGGATTGTTGTACTGTGCATTTTAATTATGGGTGTTCATATTTTAATGTCTGCTTCATACTTTGTAAACCACTTGGAAACCTGTTTTGGCATTAAGCAGTATTATAAATGGATATAATAATAAAATGATAATGTTAATAATAAATTGCCACCCCTTGTATCTGCCAGGAAATACTTCCAGTGCTTCGTAATTGAAAACTAAACAAAATAACAATTGGTGCTTGATTTATTTCTGTTTCCCCCCTTTTGTCTGAAGCAGTTCAATATTCTCATTTTATCCTTGCTTATCCTTTTACTTACAAATGTTGTCTGTGTTGCTTAATTAATGAGCATTTGGAACTCCATTTGGCAGATGGGTGGTATGCAGATTTCACAAAGAAATAAATGCATACATGTTTTCCTGCCTCCTTTGTGCCTGTACTTTAATGTGCACTAATAATAACACATGATTCATGCTACTAAGATATTATCTAACAGTGAATCTGTCGTAGGAGGGGAGGGGAGAAAAGGAGAAGTCAGCTGTACAGGCGATTATAGTTCCGAAAAGGGAGCCATCCTGACCGAAAATTCCCCTTGTGATCAGCACATTCTTGGTTGATGTCTGGTTTTGGTGTGGGAAGGCAGCTCAGGACAGTTCCCAACACTGAGTCTGTATAAAAGTATTGATCATTCTGTGTTGACAATTTCAGAAAACACTTGTTTCTATTTGCAACACACAACTGTGCCAGATGGTCGTTACAGAAACAACTCTTTACAAAATTGGTGCCTGAATATAATTTTTTATTTTCCTCTTCCCTGCCTGCCCCCTTTCCCTTGTGTGCTGTTTTTAGATTATGAGCCTGTGGATAGGGGCTGTCTTGTTTTAATTGCATGTAAGATGCGGGTGGCGTTGTGGGTTAAACCACAGAGCCTAGGGCTTGCCGATCAGAAGGTTGGTGGTTCGAATCCCCGCAATGGGGTGAGCTCCCGTTGCTCGGTCCCTGCTCCTGCCAACCTAGCAGTTTGAAAGCACGTCAAAGTGCAAGTAGATAAATAGGTACCACTCTGGCGGGAAGGTAAACGGCGTTTCCGTGTGCTGCTCTGGTTCGCCAGAAGTGGCTTAGTCATGCTGCCACATGACCCGGAAGTTGTACACCGGCTCCCTCGGCCAATTAAGCGAGATGAGCACCGCAACCCCAGAGTCGTCCGCGACTGGACCTAATGGTCAGGGGTCCCTTTACCTATCAGACACTTTGAGAGCCTTTTTGGCTGAAGAGTGGGGTACACGCCCTAGAAATAAATAAATACAGAAGCAAACAAACTGTGTGCAATTAAGTTTTCCAGTTGCATTTGTAGAGGAGTGTGTGAGATAGCACACCTCAGATTTTTTAGTTTACAGAAAAGGTGAGTATTTCTCCCTCCCTTAGAAGACAAGAACTTGGGGACATCAGATGACGTTGAACGTTCGAAGAATTAAGACAGATAAAAGAAAGTACTTTTCCACACAGCACATAGTCAAACTATGGAACTCTCTCCCCCAGGAGGAGTGATGGCTGTCAACTTGGATGGTTTTAAAAGAGAGATTAGACCAGGGGTAGGCAACCTAAGACCCGTGGGCCGGATGCGTCCCAATCACCTTCTCAATCCGGCCCACAGACAGTCCAGGAATCAGCGTGTTTTTACATGAGTAGAATGTGTCCTTTTATTTAAAATGCATCTCTGGGTTATTTGTGGGGCCTGCCTGGTGTTTTTACATGAGTAGAATGTGTGCTTTTATTTAAAATGCATCTCTGGGTTATTTGTGGGTCCTGCCTGGTGTTTTTACATGAGTACAATGTGTCCTTTTATTTAAAATGCATCTCTGGGTTATTTGTGGGGCATAGGAATTCGTTCATTCCCCCCCCCCCCAAAAAAAACATAGTCCAGCCCATCACATGGTCTGAGGGACGGTGGACCGGCCCACGGCTGAAAAAGGTTGCTGACCTCTGGATTAGACAAATTCATGGAAGATAAGGCCTTTGAAATCTATTAGCCATGATGGCTATGGTCTACCTCCACAGCTGGATGCAATAATGCTTCTGAATACCAGTTGCTGAAAACCATGGGAGGGGAGAGGGTTCTTGTGCTCATGCTCTGCTACCTGTTTTCCCATAGGGGCATATGGTTGGCCACTGTGAGAACAGGATGCTGGACTAGATAATAATAATAATTTATTATGTATCCCCTGCCCATCTGGCTGGGTTTCCCCAGCCACTCTGGGCAGCTCCCAACAGAATATTAAAAACAGGCTAAAACATCAAAACTTCCCGAAACAGGGCTGCCTTCAGATGTCTTTTAAAAGTCAGATAGTTGTTTATTTCCTTGACATCTGCTGGGAGGGCGTTCCAGAGGGCGGGCGCCACTACCGAGAAGGCCCTCTGCTTGGTTCCCTGTAACCTCACTTCTCGCAGGGAGGGAACCACCAGACGGCCCTCAGAGGGAACCACCAGACAGCCCTCAGTGTCCAGGCAGAACGATGGGGGAGGAGACGCTCCTTCAGGTCTACTGGGCCGAGGCCATTTAGGGCTTTAAAGGTCAGCACCAACACTTTGAATTGTGCTTGGAAATGTAGCATTGGCCTGATCCAGGTATTCCTATGTTATGTTCTTAGTGTGATGTCTTCCTATGTTATGTTCTTAGTGTGATGTATATCTACAGTATAGCTGTAGCTATCCCTATCTATCTATATGGAAACATTGCCATTGATCCATTTAGCTCCGTACTGCTGACACTGACTGCCAATAGCTCTCTAGGGTTGCAGGCAGGAGTCTTTCCTTAGCTCTACTTGGAGATGCTAAGGACTGCACTTGGGGCCTTTTGAATGCAAAGTCTGTGCTCTACCAGGCTTTCAAGCACTCAGCCACTCTGCAAAGGGCTTTATTTTATAAACAGGGTCTTACCGCATTCTGTCTAGGGATACAGCTCTGCATTTCTATATACTGGACTCGAAACGAACACAGTTAACCATCCAATGCATTTCAAATCATACGTTATTGTAACGGCACCCACTAGTGGTTCCACCTGATAAAAGCCTTTCTTCTTTTTCCATTATGCTTCACTCTCAAGTTCCCTATTACTCATCCCTAGACTCATTTAGGGAACTCTTGAAAAGAGAGAGAGTAAGAAAGAAAGAAAAAGCAAATAGGATTTTTTCCACTGCTCATTAGACAAATGAGGCAAGAACTTTAGTGTCTATAGTCTAGTAGCTTTCCAAATGAAACGCTCTCTTAGGATAGCAGTAATCTCCAAAATTTACAGCAAAGGATAGGGTCGCATTGCCTTCTAGGAATATTTAGGGAGCTTGCATGCCAATAGTGGGTGCGGCCACGATTAGATACCTCCAGAGTTTGAAGCATGGGAAACCTCCAAATAAATTTAAATAATAATTTGGCAGAATTGGAACTTTTCTCTTTTTTATTATTATTATTGATAATTGGATAAATAATTTGGAATGTAAGTTGGAATGTTTCAATGTGATTTTGTTGTATTGAAAACCTTAATAAAAATGATTTGGAGGGGGGGGGGAATAGTGTGTGCAGCCACAGCCAAAAGTGAAAGGAGCAAAAAATAAATAAATTTTACCTTAACACAGTTGATTAGTTTCTACACACAATCACACTCCTCTCTCTCTCTAACCTCCATTTAGCCAAGCAAGCGGCACTATCAGGGGCCAATGACATTCCAGCCAAGCAAAAATACTCAAGGAAGGTGCAAAACATGACCAATAAGCAGTGTTATTTTTCTAGAAAAAGAGGTGCCAGACCTAAGCAGATTGATAGCACAGTTGGTTAGAGCGTGGTGCTGATAACACCAAGATTGTAGGTTCGATCCCCATATGGGACAGCTGCATAGCCCTGCATTGCAGGGGGTTGGACTAGATGACCCTCAGGATCCCTTCCAGCAATACAGTTCTTTTATTCTAGCTCACCATGAACCCCTGTCTTGTTCTCTTATAATGGCAATGGTGCCCACCTGAAAGGTGCCGGAACTGAGTTCAAGCAAGATTTTTTTGGGGGGGGGCCTGCCAATAAGAGGGGTGAGTTTGAGAAAGGGGCTGTGGCCAGGAGGAGAGTCAAGAGGGCCAGGCGAAGGCACTTTGAGGGCCAAATGTGGATCCCAGGCCTGAGGTCCTCAACCCCTGCCTTACAGCGTCACTCTGTGGTAAGTTGCATAAAACAGCAAGTAACATTGAATCCAACGTAGGTGCATGTTTTGGGGGATTGATGTTCCAGGATACAGCTCCACAGAAGCCCCCAGTCCAACATAGAACTTCAATGGGCAACCACACTGACACACATCTCCCAAAGCTAACAACTAATATCCCTAGTTACAGGTAGGTAGCTGTGTTGGTCTGCCGTAGTTGAAACAAAATAAAAAAATTCCTTCCAGTAGCACCTTAGAGACCAACTAAGTTTGTTCTTGGTATGAGCTTTCGTGTGCATGCACACTTCTTCAGATACACTGAAACAGAAGTCACCAGACCCTTATATATAGTCAGAGGTTGGGAAAGGGTATTACTCAGAAGGGTGGTGGGAATGGGTGATTGGCTGATAGGTGTGGTAAACCTGTTGATGACCGTTAATGACTGCAATTGGTCTTACAGGAAAAAGCAAGGGGTGAGATGGCTAAAAATAGCTTTATCATGTATAATGAGATAATAATCCAATGTCTCTATTCAGACCAGGTGTCACCATGGTTTTAAGTTTGGTAATAAGTTGCAATCTTAAAAAGCAAAGACATCACCTTGCCAACAAAGGTCCGTATAGTTAAAGTTATGGTTTTCCCAGTAGTAATGTACGGAAGTGAGAGCTGGACCATAAAGAAGGCTGATTGCTGAAGAATTGATGCTTTTGAATTATGGTGCTGGAGGAGACTCTTGAGAGTCCCATGGACTGCAAGAAGATCAAACCTATCCATTCTTAAAGAAATCAGCCCTGAGTGCTCACTAGAAGGACAGATCCTGAAGTTGAGGCTCCAGTACTTTGGCCACCTCATGAGAAGAGAAGACTCCCTAGAAAAGACCCTGATGTTGGGAAAGATTGAGGGCACAAGAAGAAGGGGACGACAGAAGATGAGATGGTTGGACAGTGTTCTCGAAGCTACTAACATGAGTTTGGCCAAACTGCGAGAGGCAGTGGAAGACAGGAGTGCCTGGCGTGCTCTGGTCCATGGGGTCACGAAGAGTTGGACACGACTAAACGACTACACAACAACAATAAGTTGCAATAGCTGAATACTGAGGAAAACTTCATCAGAACTGCACAACCGATTGGAACACATGAATATCATCATGCCACTCTGCCTGGTTGCTAAGCAACATCTCCACCCATCTCTTTCAGGGCTGTGGGTTCGAGTCCCACATTGGGTAAAAGGATCCCTCCATTGCAGAGGGTTTGGACTGGATTGTCCTTGTGGTCGTTTCCAATTCTACAATTCTGTGATACTGCGACTATTGTTTTAATCCATCTATCAGTCTAATTCATAGCTGTCAACTTTTGGATTTGAAAATAAGGGATTTTCCCCAACTTTCAGATTTGAAAATAAGGGATGCCGCAAGGGCGGTGCAATGGCACCAAGTAGCCTCGCCACCCTGCGCTCCAGAGGCTGCGCGCGAATGGGTGAGCGAAAGAGCGAGCGCGTAGACGGCAGGCAGGCTGGCTGTCTGGTTGGGCGTGAGGGTCTGGCTGCACAAGGCATGCAAGCTCCGCCCCCAGTCGGTCTCAGACTCCTTATTGGCAGCCGAGCAACGCAGCTGAGGAGCCTCCCTGGCCGGCAGGGAGGGAGAGGAGCTGCTTCCTTTGAAATCCGGGAAATTTAAGGGATATCAACAATCCGGGATAGCAGCGGGAAACGGCATTGGAATAAGGGAGTTTCCCGCAAAAAAAGGGAGGGCTGACAGCTATGGTCTAATTATTGTCTCCCAATAATTACATTAATTATTGTCTCACATTAATTTAAATGAAGAGAGGCCAGCATCTTCATCAGGCTCACAAACATAAACACAGGCAGGAAGTGGAAGGAAAAGACAGAGTCGAGAGAACAGTCCTTTAAGGTCAGAATAAAGTGGTAAGTCAGAAGAGGGCATTTATAACCACTCTGACTCTGGCTGATTTGTCTTTTTGTAAAAACCTATTTTTTGGGGGGGGGGCTTCCCATTTTTGAGTACTGGTTCTTGATGCTTGAGTGTAAACAACTGCAAAACTGTGAGCTTTGAGCCTTTCAAACAACACAGGAGCCTAGCATGTCAGAACGCGACAAGCCAAATTAATTGGGAAGTTGTGCTGCGATGCTGATATCCTGTGCTGTGCGGTACAGTCACAGCTGTACAGATGTCTAATAC
This sequence comes from Darevskia nairensis, assembly GCA_034642065.1. Classification (NCBI taxonomy): domain Eukaryota; kingdom Metazoa; phylum Chordata; class Lepidosauria; order Squamata; family Lacertidae; genus Darevskia; species Darevskia nairensis. The sequence goes on from JAWWNI010000862.1 coordinate 369,780, forward strand.
ATTGATGAAGAAGATAGTTTTGTTAAATTTATATCCCACCCTTCCACCCAAAGGAGAGCAAACATGCCAGTGCTAACACAATACAATTAAAAATAAAATACCAACGTATTTAAAAACATTTACAATCACATACTCACACAGTTAATAATTCCAAGGTTACAGCCGTAAGATGACTGGGTAAAAAGGAATGTTAATAAAGAAGGGGGCAGACACACCTCACCAGAGAGGATGTTCCATAAATGGTGAACTGAGAAGGCTCATGAAGGACCTGCCAACCCAGCACTGGTATTCCTATATTTCCCCTTATATTCAGAATTACAGAAATCCTGTGAAACTAATTTATTTCAATGTCTTTCCTACTCTCTCACTAGATATTATGGATGGTTAATGAGACTTTATTATTAAACTGATGTAAAAAATATTTTATCACCCTTCTTGCCTCGTTTCTAAAATATACTCATACCAGAGCTCTGATTAACCTAAAAGTAGAGCAGCTACTGAGAGCCCAGCTCACATGCAGGCTAAGAGCATCCTGTCTTGGGACAATGGAAAATAAATGGGGAGGCCAATGGATAGAAAATGTGGCGGTATATTTAAGTTTTTTTTCTCTCTGTGTCTTTTACAAGAGGCAATGGTGAGCAGGAGCAGGATCATCATAAACATAGGGCAGTGGTGTCCAAACGTTTTTTTAAAGAGGGCCAGATTTGATGAAGTGAAGGGCCGTGTGGGCCGATCAAAGGGCCAACCAAAGCTGTTGACCTTTTTTCTTTTTTTAGGATTGAAGTTGTTGAGCTTTTTTTATGATTTTACCCCAGGAAATAAACTGCCACAGGGGCAGGATTAAACCGACCGGCAGGCTGGATTAGGCCCCCGAAACGGAGTTTGGACATGCCTGACATAGGACTAAGCCATTAACAAGTACCTATTAAGGCCTAGAGAGCTGGTTCGGATTGTACACCCAGGCTCAGGTTACCAGTGTTGGTCAGAGGAGGACTCTGAGATAATGCACCAGTCACCCCAAGACTCAGCCTTTGCTGAGACAACATCTTCCAAAGCTCAGCTAATAGGGCCCACTGGGAGCTGGCCAGGGTTCTGATTTGCCTTGCCCTGCAGTATTAGTTACCATTTCCCTTGTGTTTCTCCAAGCCACAGCAGAACAGGTAGTTGGAAAGAAGATCCCTAGACCCAAAAGACAAACAGATATAACTGTAATGTCTTCTGCTGGCTGTAGATACTTTTTGCACCCAAAATGGATGACCAAATCCCACCCACCTATCTTTCCCCTTATCCATGTCCTAAAGCAACTGCTTCAAGTTGCTTCTTAGTAAGGCCTGCCTTGTCCCCCCACCCACCCTACCTCACATAGCAGAGGTAAAGGCATGCTAAACCTTAAACTGTAAATCAGATAGGATTCCCCACCACCACCACCACCTTTGAGTTGACCCGGGGATGCTGTTTAAGGCTTTTGACAGCCTGATCTGGTTTTTGATGAGTCGCAAATGCTGCAGCTCTAAAACTCCACAGCTGCTCAGCACTGAACTCACACTTTAATGGGCTTTAGATTAGACCTTTTAAAGACCAGCCATATGACAGCACTGAAAAGGGAATGGGAGATGTATCATACACTACTGTGTTGTTACACTGATAAATTGAGAAATGAAAATAAAGCCAGCAAAGGGGCCATCAGAATATTTATTGAGGGCTGTAAATGTTCAGATGCAGGTGGTTAACTCATGCTACTAACTATGCTCGTATTCCACTGTCCACAATCATTCCCAGGATCTGCTATCTTTATATTTTTGCCTTATCTCCATTCTCACATATTTTTGTAGCCAGAGTTGACAAACACCTTAGTATAAAACTGCCTGTTGAGACCTCTATAAAGGTTTGAGACAGATCATTATTGCTCCTAGTTAAACATTATTATAGGGCTAATATAACAGCTAGACCTTCCCATTCTAGTCCAAAAATGCTTACCCAACAATCTGCAATATCTCAAGGCAACATGATCGGGGAAGAAGCACAGATATGGGAAGTGTCATGTCAAGCCAACTAGGAAAATGAATATGTTGGGTATTTTGGGTGTCAGCACTTTTGTTGTAAAAACAAAAATGTTGTAATGGGAATGGAGTCAGGTGAGATCACCTTTCCCCTAGGTTTTATGAACCAAGAGCTAAAGATGCTTCTTCATGGATTTCTGCAATGCAGAGGGTTCGACTTGATGACCCTTGTGGTCCCTTCCAACTCTACAATTCTATGATTCAATGGACACTGATGTCTAGATGATGTTTTCTTAAATCAGCATTCACAGCTGGTGTCTTCTAGTTATAAAATACCCTTCCACCTAACTGGGTGGATGTTGAAGGCAAATAATTATGGTGGTTGGAACATAGTTCGTGAAGGAGATACACATCGGAGAGTTATTGAGATGGCTGGGAAGGATTGGCTTTGGAAGGGGAAGGCTACTAATAAAGGCTGTTTCCTTGAGAGTTGGCAAGACTAATGCTGTTTTGAAGACTGACACTGCCTGGCTGCCTACATCAACTCAGCATGTACATTTGTAAATAAACAGATACTAGTTTTATATATATATACCACCCATAATTCTCTGTCACTTTCTTTTCAAAAGCAAATGGACTCTTCTAAATTCTAACAGATCAAGGAAGTAAGTGAGCATGAAAAGATGCATTTAAAACAGTAAGACAGCAAGAAGATACAACACCTGCTCAAGAGACCAAAAGATTCTCGAGTCGACCAAAACAAATGGGAATTAAACCAGCAAGACGCCTACTGCCTACCCACATCAACCTCCCAACAATGCTTCACTTCTTTAGAATTACGTACGTTCTGCTTAAATACTTGGGAGGCTCATACATCTGTGCCAATAATAACTGTGTCACCAGGCAGCTTTGCCTTATTTACTTTGCTAAGGGATTTCTACTGCTGCCACCTCCCAGATAGCATCAAGTAGCTCATAAGGTTGATTCGGTTATAAAGAGAGCCGGCCGTGCCACTGTCGTTACTGTGAGAGCCAAGAGAGAATTCCAGCAGCAAGTGTGTAAGTCTCAGAGCGGCTTTTCTCCCCAGAGGCCTTTGGAACACAATAGCCCATGTATAGAAAGAGGTCTCTGGAAAATGGAAACCCCACACTGGCAATTCCAAATGGAATGGGAAGGATCTGCTGCATTTATTACTAATTGCCACATGCCAAGTAATCATAGAATCATAGAATCATAGAGTTGGAAGAGACCACAAGGGCCATCCAGTCCAACCCCCTGCCAAGCAGGAAACACCATCAAAGCATTCCTGACAGGTAGCTGTCAAGCCTCTGCTTAAAGACCTCCAAAGAAGGAGACTCCACCACACTCCTTGGCAGCAAATTCCACTGTCGAACAGCTCTTACTGTCAGGAAGTTCTTTCTAATGTTTAGGTGGAATCTTCTTTCTTGTAGTTTGAATCCATTGCTCCGTGTCCGCTTCTCTGAAGCAGCAGAAAACAACCTTTCTCCCTCCTCTACATGACATCCTTTTATATATTTGAACATGGCTATCACATCACCCCTTAACCTTAATAAGACAGCATTGATAACCTGTTGGGTGGCCAATGAAACTCACAGCAAACTGTACCTCCCTCTTGAGTGATTATTGCTCATAACTTTGGTGCAGGGTGGGGTGGGGCGGTAGTCCCCAACAGTGGACATGCAGCCTTTTGTTGTGTTCCTTGTTCAGTGGATCAGTTACGTTCCTGCAAGATTTAACCTAATGTCATTTTGTTTTCCCCATTCTAAGATGGTTTAAAGGCTCCACTGCAGTACAGATGCTGAGCAGTGCTCTTTATTGGGCACACCAGTGTTTGGGGCTCTGGCACTGACTGCCTATTAGCCACAGAACCTCCTATGCAAGTAGGTCATGGGACTTCCATATAAAGCCCTAAAGAACTCTGCACCAGGTTACCTGAAAAGCCGTCTTTCCCTCCACTGTCCAATAAGGGCAGCAAAATCAGCAAATGGAACCTAGTTAGTTTTGCCGTAGCCTGATGAGTATCAGCTCATGGTAACATAGAGGCAGGCATTTTCACTGGAAGCACCCATGTTGTGGAATGCTCTCCATACCAAAATACGAGCAGCCTCCTTGGTATTGGCATTCTGTCGGCTTTTGGAGACGCACCTGTCTGCACAAACTTGAATTAGACAAACCCTGAGTGTGGATTTCCTGATCTAATTATCTGAATTAATCTTTCAACTGTTTGAATCGTTATGCTTCTTGATGGGCTTGGATTATTAAATATTTTAATAATGGGGTGTTTTTTCATATTTTGATGGAACTGTTTTATTGCATGTTTTAATTTAATGTGTGGCTGTTGCATAATTGATTTTACACTTGTAAACCACTTAGAAGCCATTTTGGCATGCAAGTGGTATATACATTAATAAATAACAAAGCAATGGGTGCTATGCCCTTCCTCATGCTGTTACTTTGACTGTAGTTATCTATCGGTAGGTTACATCCAGCAAGTTACTCCTTGGAAATACATTTACAGCAACCTGGGGATAAATGCAGGAGTAATCCTGGCACAGCAGTTGAAACGTACAATCTAATGTGAGTGCATTTCGGCTGTTTTTGTGAGCAGGACAATTTTGCTGAGCCTGATGTTTTTCATCAATAAAACTGGAAATAATAATAACTGCCCATGATGCTGTAGATTATTACCTTCACTAAACACACAGTGCAAAGTTATGCACCAACTAAAATAGATTAGTGATTCCTAACCTAGAATTTAAAAAATCCAGCGTAGAAGAATCCAGAAGGGTACTTTTACAGGTGGTGGGTCTGAAAGATCCATGTTACCTAATCCGAAAAAGATCCATGCTAGAGTTTGAAAATTAAACCTGCTCTGCACTCATATATGTGCAGCCCAATCGTGGAATGTGGCAGCAGGTACCATTCATCGGCTACCAGATTCTGCCTGCCACAAAGAGTATGATCACCAGCAGTTAACAAAGATCACTTGCCCCTTAATTCCCTTAAGCTACCCTGCCATGCTCACAAAGACGGTAATTTTTCGAAATATCGCCAATGCAGGCTTGATTAGTGGGGCATCTAGTTCATGTCTGCAACTGTAAGGATGGTGTTGAAGATCTGTGTGCAGTGTGTGTGTGTGTGTGTGTGTGTGTGTGTGTGTGTGTGTGTGTGTTGGTTCTGAAGTAATTATCATGGAATGCAAAGGCTTGAGCAGATGAACGTAACAACAGAGTCATTAAAGACCACAAGGACCGACAAAACCCATTCCAATGGGATCTTGAGTAGCCTACTGAGACCTGCTAGCATCTGAGGACCTGGAACCCAGGGGTCACTGGGGTGAGCCAGTACAATGCATCCCTTTATTTCCTCGCAGCCCAGGAGAAAGACATGCCACAGGTTCAGTCGATTTCCCCACAAAGATGCGGCTAATCTTCTGAAGCCCACGGGCTAAATTTAAATGCCCTCTTTACTTATCCAGGCGCACGCTATTCAATTCTCCCTTTCCTCTCGCTCCCGTTTTTTTTTCGCCCAGCCGCTTGTGGGAGCTGTCCGTGGTTCTGAACATTCGACAATGGCTCAACCAGCGACCGAGGCCAGCTCCTTGCTTGATAGGCGATGAACGAAAAGGAACAGAGGCTGGCATTTGGATAATCAAGGAGTGGGGGGCTAAGGCATCCATGACAACCCCTATATGCTAAATGGGGGGGAGGTGGAGAGTTGCTAACGAAGTGGAGGCTCGCTTTTGCTTTTTTTTTTGTCATTCTATACATTGTGCAGATTTGTTATAGAACCTATATCATTTCTGCCTTTCTCATTTAAACCGCACCATCGAAGCTGATTTGTGTTTGCTCGGCGTTCCGAGAGCCTTCCGACAGCCGCGCAAAGTAAGGGAGAAAAGCAAACACCAGACCCGCAACCCCCGTTACACAGAAAGAAATCTGAAGCGCGAAACGCTATCCAGCGCTTTGCTCCCCAAGGTCACGGGAAGAGGTCTGTGGCACAGGGCATCGAGGGTGTGTGTGTCTGTGGGGAGAGACCCCCTTCCACACCCCCATCCCTTTCCCTCAGGCTCATTTCAGCAGCAGCATCCGCTACTGCTTAAAAAAAAAATCATAACCCGGACCCCCCCCCCAATGCACCCCCTGTCGTTTCCAATGCAAACCAGGACGGGATGCCAAGCCACCTTCTGAGCCCCAATAGCAACTTCGAATGAATTGGATTTGCCCCTTAGATGAGCCTGCATTTCCTACCTGGCATTGCAGCCTGAAAAAAGAGGAGCATGCAAGATGGGCATTTCCTCCTCCCCATCTCCCCAATAAATACATATATACAGGTTGCATCCCTGCTGCGACCCATTCAGGCTCACCTTTAGGATGCTTTAGGCAGAACCACCTCTCCCCCCCCCCAACACACACACACACCTTCTCCCATCTCTATTACCTTACCCTGTTCCAGAATCCCAGACACAGCCTGGCGTGAAGTGTCAGGTCCAGACAAGCAAGGATGGCTCAGGAGAGAGAGAGGAGAAAGGATGCTTCAGCCGGGATGCAGAATTCCTTCACTGCCAGGCAGAGGGAGAAGCGATGCCCTGAAGCTTCGGGAGGTCTTGCCTCCCCTCCCTGGCAAGAGCCACTGGCCTTTCTTTTTTTCCCTGGTGGCAAAGAAACAAACGGCTGGAAAGGAGGAGAGGAGAGCCGCCTCCTCCCCTCGCCGCTTCCCTGCCTAGGGAATCAGATCTCGGATCCCTGGCCGATACCGACGCCAGACCTTCCCATCGCCCGTCGCCGCCTCCTGCTCGCAAGGTGATGGAGAGAGAAAGGAGGAGCGGCGCTCGGCCACCTTCGCTGGGTTCTTGCCCGGCGCGCGCGGAGAGTCGAGGCTCCGAAAGCCCAACAAGCGCGCTTGCCTTCTCCTCCTTCGCCTTCTTCTGGCGCCTCTCTCCGCTTCCGCCCCTCCTCTCCAGCACGCAACACGCGGCTCTCGCCACTTGGTCGAGTCCCGGAATCGTCCCTGTTCCTTAACAGGAGATAAAGGCAGGGGGCGATCCGCGGTGAGTGGCCCTTCTGAGGGCAGTCGTCCTGGGCTGACGGAGCCCCCGAGAAAGCCAAACGTTAGCAGATGGGTCAGACCAAGTTAAATCCTTGGCCCATCTAGCTCAGGAAGAACTTTCTGACGGTAAGAGGTGTTCCACAGTGGAACGGACTCCCTCAGAAGGTGGTGGACTCACCTTCCTTGGAGCTGAGGTTAGATGTGTCGCACCTCCATCAGGGTGGCCATCTGTCATGTATGGTTTAGTTGAGATTCCTGCATCGCAGGAAGTTGGATTAGGTATCCTTGGGGTCCCTTCCAGCTCTGCAATTCTATGGTTCTATGACCTGGTGGCTGCTCTCAGGGCTTGCAGACAAAAGGTCTCTTCCAGGCATACCTGGAGATGACAGGGATTGAACCTGGGATCTTCTGCATGAAAAGCATATGTCCCTGCTACTGCTCAATCCAGGCATTGGCTGGCTTCACTACATGAAAGTCTGGCCAGGTCACTAAAGCAGCCTCAATTCTCAATACTTTGAAATGGAAACAAAGGGTCTCTCTCTAGATTAGATGGGGAGCAATGGCCTGATTTGAAGCTCAGGTCATCAGAATATCTGCCCCACCCCCGGTTACCATAGGTGGTATGTACAAATAAGACTCTTTGTACATGCAGAGAGACTTTCTATAAGCAAGGCTGGGAGAGAGTACATCTTAGGGGGGAAGCACAAGTATTGCACACAGAAAGTGCCAGGTCCAAACCCTGACATCTACAACTGGAAGGATTGGCTGGCAGGTGATGAGAAAGACGTCTGCCTAGAATCCTGAACAGCAGCTGTCAATCAAGGTGGACCATATCAAGATGGGTGGACACACCATATTAGGACAGGTGGACAGATAGTCTGGCCCAATTTTCCTAAGAAAACAGGGCCAAACTCACTGTACTGTGACAGATTTCTCCCAACATTTGAGAATCTTTAAGTATGTAAAAATAATAATGTTAATCTTGTTGAGCATGTTTCAGAGACATGGGAAACATCCATACTGTTGTGGGAGGGGAAAGGCAGTGATGGAGGAGAACATCATGTGGACAATGAAGGCTCCTGAAGTTTGCTGTCCATGTTAAACAACAGTATGAATGAGCCCATTATCTGAGCCCATTATGTCTGTGCTCCATACAACAATTCAATAAGGTGAGATGTTGTTATCCTCTTCTTCCTGCTGCATCCGGGGGCTAAGCAATGGGGGCTGCTTTATGTCTCTGTCTGCTGAGCTGATGCAGTGGCGAGATCTGAACTCGGGACTTGGCAGACCACACTTGTTATACCACACCAGCCATTTGCTTTTTGGCAGATTGCTTTCCACAGCACACTCAGTTCCCACAAATATCAGGCTTTTGGAAACAAATGCAGGCTTACAACAACCCAACAGCTGTAATTTTGGTAAGCACATGTGACAGTCAGGAAGCTATTTGACTCTATAGTGGACAGATGGGTCAGAGTGATTCTGTTTAGTGATAACGATTTGGGGGGAAAGCAGCATAAAATATCCCCTTTTCTCCTTCAGCGCATTCCCAACCCATCCTTAGAAAACCTTGCTTACCTCTAGGGTAACTGAGGATAAGTAAGATCATGCAGTTTGTTGGAGGGGAGCCAAAAAGAAAACAGTAAGAGTCCAATCCCTTGCTATACGATGACATGTTCCACTTACTAATCCCCCCCAAAATCAACCCACGGCATTCAGATCGCTAGAAGAGAGTAGGCGCACACGCCAGGAGCACATCCCTACAAGGGTGGGTACCTCCTGGCTTAGTGGTAACTACCTGTTTTGCATGCAAAAAAAAAAAAAAGTTCCAGCTTCCAAACCAGCAATCTCTGGGAAGGGCTGGTGAAGACTGGAACTCTGGGGAGCCACTGTCAGTCAATGCCAACAGTACTGAGCTAGATGCACCAGTGGTCTAACCTGGAACCAGAAAGCTTCCTATATTCCTATGAACAGTTGTAAAAATTAACACTGTGTTTATTTTTTAAATCACTGGAACAGTTTATATCACATGTCTCCATCCGAAAAGGCACCCAGTGCAGCTGTCTATAATCAGCTGGACAATAAAGCCATAATAAAATATCCATATTAACACAGACGCAGACAAAGGCAGAGAAGAACCACAATTAAAACAATGTCGGCTGGGACTGAAACAGCTGAAAAGGGTACTGGCAATACAGAAGGGATTCAGCCCTTGACTCCTTGAGGCAGAAAACCTTTGAGCCCTGCCATTCCGGGAGCTCTCTCTCTCTCTCTCTCTCTCTCTCTCTCTCTCTCTCTCTCTCTCTCACACACACACACACACACACACAAGAAAATCTTGATAGCTAAACCACCCACACCACCACCACTGAAATTCACATGCCCTTTCTCAGTTGCTTCCACCCACTTTTCGAAACAGAACATAAGAGAGCCTGCTGGATCAGGCCAATGGTCCTTCCAGTCTAGCATCCTGTTCTCATGGTGGCCACCCAGATGCCTAAGGGAAACCTGCAAGCAGGATCCAAGCGGCAGAACACTCTTCCTTCCTGTGGTTTCCTGCAACTGGTATTTAGAATTCCCCAACATTTGTTTCATGTATGCCATTTCCTCAGAAAACAGAGATTTGTAAAAATTAAAGCCCATTTCTTTTTTTCTTTTTTTAAGTGCCTCCTACCAAATGTGTGAAGGCAGCAGGGAGAGCACTCTCTAAGTGGGTTTACCAAATAACTTGTCTCCTCCAGCATATAGGCAATAATGATGGTATTCTCTGTGATCTTGACCCAGTGTTAAGTGTGGGGGGTCTTCAGATCCGCTTGGCTAAGAGGCCCTTTCTTTACAGTGAATAGACTACAAAATATATAAAATCAGCATAGATATTCAGATCTCTCTCCTTCCTGGCTAACCAACTGATACTGCCTGAATTGGGAGGTCAATTTCCACTTAGCCTTTTACAAGTCCTGTATCTTTGGGATCACAGCATCTGTAGATAGAATCACAGAATCATAGAACTATAAAGTTGGAAGGGATCCCAAGGGTCAAGTCCAACCCCTTGCCATGCATAAATCTAAACTAAAGCATCCATGGCAGATGGCCATCCAACCTCTGCTTCAAACCCTCCAAGGAAGGAGAGTCCACAACCCCCCAAGGGAGACTGTTCCATTGTCAAACAGCTCTTACTGTCAGTAAAGTATTTCCTGATCTTTAGTCAGAATGTCCTTTCTTGTACCTAGAAACCATTGGTTTGGGTCTCCAGAGCAGGAAAGTCCTTCAGATGCTGCATATGTAGATGGCTGTCATATCTCCTCTCAGTCTCCTCTTTACAGGCTAAACATCCCCAGCTCCTTCAACCTTTCCTCATAAGGCTTGGTTTCCAGGCCCCTGATCATCTTGGTTGCCCTCCTCTGCACACTTTCCAGTTTGTCATTATCCTTCTTAGATTGTGGTGCCCAGAACTGGACACAGTGCTCCGGGTGTGGCCTGACCAAGGCAGAAGAGAGTGATGTTATTGCTTCTCTTTATTGGGACACTATACTTCTGTTGATTGTGCTCAGGTCTAGGGATAAGATGCTGATGAACAAGATACTCATGGTAACCTCTTAAAGGTAAAGGTAAAGGGACCCCTGACCATTAGGTCCAGTCGTGGACCACTCTGGGGTTGCGGCGCTCATCTCGCTTTACTGGCCAAGGGAGCCGGCATACAGCTTCTGGGTCATGTGGCCAGCATGACTAAACCACTTCTGGCGAATCAAAGCAGCGCACAGAAATGCCGTTTACCTTCCCGCCTGAGTGGTACCTATTTATCTACTTGCACTTTGACCTGCTTTCGAACTGCTAGGTTGGCAGAAGCAGGGACCGAGCAACAGGAGCTCACCCCATCGCGGGGATTCGAACCACCGGCCTTCTGATTGACAAACCCTAGGCTCTGTGGTTTAACCCACAGCGCCACCTCTTAGGGCAGAGCTTTCCAAACTTTTCATGTTGGTGACACACTTTTTAGACATGCATCATTTCAAGGCACAGTAGTTCAGTTTTGCTAGCAAACCAGAGGTTAAACTATCCCCTTTTCAGCCCTGGGAGGAGCACGGGGAACATTCGCGTGACACACCTACACACTGCAGCCAACACCTTAACAGTTTGGAAAGCTCTGACTTAGGGCCATCATTTTATGGGAGTACTCAGCCTCTAAATAGGGAAGGGCCACCGTTCTTTCCATTTATCAGGGGATACAACAGTGCCTCTGGAGTAGAACAGTTCAGTGGGAAGCAGATAGCAAGTGCTGTATAAATAGACTGCAAGCGCAACACTTAGACACTGCCAAACAAGGCAGACCAATGGTGTAATGGAGAGCCCATGGAATAGTAGCAAAACACAAGATTTCCTGTGTAGAATATCTTAATCTCCATTCCTAGTAGTACCTCTTTCTCAAATGTTCTCCAAGAGAAGGCCAGGAAACCTGTAGCCCTCCAGATGACACCGAGTTGCAACTCCCATCATCCATGACTGTTAGGCATGGGCTGATGGGAACTGGGAGCATGGCTGGGATAAAATCTCTGCTTGAAACTTTTTTAGCAGCATCCTGGACATTGGGCTTGCAAGCAGCAGGTGACAGCAGCCAAGCTCAGAGACGGCAACTGTAATCCTTTTCACATTTATCTGGAAGGAAGTCTTGTTTAATAGGAGTAGATATGCATAGGCTTGAGCAATGAATGAGGTTCACGTTCCAGGCCACATCAGTGGCATAGTGTGGGTTGCCAGAGCCCGGGCCACACCGAGGAGTGGGTGGGTGGGAGGAAAGCGGACAGAGTATGCATGCACATTCAACAGCCTAACAGCATCTGCATCACCCAGGAGATCGCAACCGCAGAGATAAGAAAAGGAGAGTCATTCTGTTGTCTAGAGAGGACATTTCCTGGTTTGCACAGAGAAGTTTTCAATGGAGCCCAGCAACGGAAGCTGTATTGAGGCAGCACTGGATGTTGAAATTTTGCACCCCCCTAACAATTTTGCACCCAGGGCAACCGTCCCTGTGGTTTCCCTCTACGCCACTGGGTCATATCACTCCTTTATGCTGATAAAGCTAATGATAATCAGCTGCCTTACACCAAGTCAGAGCACAATATGGTCTATACTAGCTGACATCAGCTGCCCAAGCTTTCAAGCAGGCCGTCTTTCTGAGTCTTACCTGGAGATGTTAGGAATTGAACCTTCAAGCTATGACCTGTGGCCAATCGAAGGGTGTGCTCTATGCCTCAGCTACTTAACCCCTTGCAATGTAAATGCTTGAGACTGACAGGAAGCTACCTATGCCAGACAATTGGTCCAGTTAACTCAGTATTGACTAGCCACTAGCTAGCTGTGCCTCTTCAGGGTTTTGGGTGGGAATCTGCCCAGCCTTCCAGGAGATGCAAGGACCTTTTGTAGGCAAAGCCTGGGCTTTACCATCAAGTCTCAACTCTCCCATTAGCATTATTTCAATGGCCACAGGATTTGATGTGCAGTATCTCAGGACTATTATGAAAAGCAACCCTCCTGTTTCCTATTTCCATGCACAAATCCCAGTCTGGCTGGCTTTCCTTTTCAAGTCCATGACATTCTTTTTATGCATTTAACATATCCAATAAAAATCAACATTTCAGGCAGCATTTTTGAGCATTTCATGCCCGCACTTTCTGCACTCCCTTTAAAGCAACCCAGCAAGGCAGGTCAGCCTTATTATCAGCCCCGTAATGCACACTGAAGGGACTCTTGAAGAGGGGTGAGCTTGAGAAGATGCATCTTGACTGACCGAACTCAAAGGGTGCTCATCAATGGCTCCTCTTCATCCTGGAGAGAAGTGACTAGTGGGGTGCCACAGGGTTCTGTCTTGGGCCCAGTCTTATTCAACATCTTTATCAATGACTTGGATGATGGGCTTGAGGGCATCCTGATCAAGTTTGCAGATGACACCAAATTGGGAGGGGTGGCTAATACCCCAGAGGACAGGATCACACTTCAAAATGACCTTAACAGATTAGAGAATTGGGCCAAAGCAAACAAGATGAATTTTAACAGGGAGAAATGTAAAGTACTACACTTGGGCAAAAAAAAAAATGAAAGGCACAAATACAGGATGGGTGACACCTGGCTTGAGAGCAGTACATATGAAAAGGATCTAGGAGTCTTGGTAGACCACAAACTTGACATGAGTCAACAGTGTGATGCAGCAGCTCAAAAAGCCAATGCAATTCTGGGCTGCATCAATAGGAGTATAACATCTAGATCAAGGGAAGTAATAATACCACTGTATTCCGCTCTGGTCAGACCTCACCTGGAATACTGTGTCCAGTTCTGGGCACCACAGTTCAAGAAAGATACTGACAAGCTGGAACGTGTCCAGAGGAGGGCAACCAAAATGGTCAAAGGCCTGGAAACGATGCCTTATGAGGAACGGCTTAGGGAGCTGGGTATGTTTAGCCTGGAGAAGAGAAGGTTAAGGGGTGATATGATAGCCATGTTCAAATATATAAAAGGATGTCATATAGAGGAGGGAGAAAGGTTGTTTTCTGCTGCTCCAGAGAAGCGGACACGGAGCAATGGATTCAAACTACAAGAAAGAAGATTCCACCTAAACATTAGAAAGAACTTCCTGACAGTAAGAGCTGTTAGGCAGTGGAATTTGCTGCCAAGGAGTGTGGTGGAGTCTCCTTCTTTGGAGGTCTTTAAGCAGAGGCTTGACAGCCACCTGTCAGGAATGCTTTGATGGTGTTTCCTGCTTGGCAGGGGGTTGGACTGGATGGCCCTTGTGGTCTCTTCCAACTCTACGATTCTATGATTCTAGGATCACTGGGGAGTTCCTGGTTAAGGTGAATTGGGGGCTTCAAAAGGTCACACCCACACCAGACATTTAAGGTGATCGTATACCACTTTAAGCAGTTATGCAAGAGTTTACAGTTTGCAAAGGGTGCTGGGAGGTGTTAGGAGGCTTTTCACAAGCCACAGTTCCCAGGATTTTGGGGGGGAAGCCATGACTGTTAAAACAGTATAAGAGAGCTTTGAATGTAGAGTATGGATGTCCACCTTCCAGTTCAGGTGCACAATTAAGCCTCAGCTACAAGACCCGCTCTCCTGGCAAAGAGATCCACCATCTCTCAATTACAGTGTTATGCCATATGGCAAAAGGTATCCAGTTCAGGAAGCCTTTTGTTTCATCTAACCTGTAAGTTTCAACCCCATGGCTAAACTTCAGCTGTTACGAGCTGCCTTGTATATTTTGTGTGAGTGTGCATGTGTTGAATTTTAATTGGGCTGCATCCAATGCCCATCATCCTCATCACAGACCCACTGAGATGAAAGGACATGACTAACTTAACCCCATCATTCCAATGGATCTAGAGACACCCCAGTGTAGTTCTTGCTTCTCGTGGTTGCATCAGCCATCAGAAGGGCATGAAAAAATATATAGAATAAATTTCAATTTATATATTTTATGGTAAAGAATGGAAAGAGAGAGAGAGAGAGAGAGAGAGAGAGAGACACTAAGGGCTCCTCCAGATGAGCTGCTTAGTGAGCATTTATCCTGATGTGCTTGCACAAAGCTTAAGCGGAGGTTAGATTATATCTAGTCCTCACTGAGCATCATTTATACTCTTTTGTTTTTGAATGGTTAAAGGAGAAATTCCGTCCTGCATTCACCCTGATTTGCCTGCCAGGTCCTTATACCGCCTTCCCACCCGTCATTCCATCTCATACTTTCCCCATGGCTTTCCTAACCGCAAAAACCCTGTTCGTTTCTCCTCCCTAAATGGATTGTTTGTCTCTCTAGGGCGACTGAGCCCTTTCATAGCACAAACCTCAGGCGTTTAGATCCCTCCCCGCAAAAAACAAAACAAAACCCAGCGATAAGTCTGTGAGTGGAGGCACTTCCCATCGCCAAGTGTTGCAGGGGGTGTCATCCTCTGCAGTTATGTCCTCCGGGGGTGGCGCACCCTGGCGCCCGCACACTCGCACGTGTGCTCGCTTTGTCCGTCTGCACTATTGCGAAGCAGCGGCGTTCAAGAGGGGGAGGGGGCGTCTTTTGTCAGGAAGCCTCTCCAAGAACAAACAACAACAACAACGGAAAGGGGGGATTTCTCTTTGGCAGCAAGCTATTACATTAAAAAAAATCTCCTCCTTTTAAGTAACAGCTGATCTAGCATTTAACTGGGAATTGGGGCTCTGCCCGCATTACTCCGCTCCCCCCCACCCTCCGCCCCACTCACCAGCACCACCGCGATGCATTTGCAGCGAGAGAGGATTAGGCGAGGAAGAAGCACATCCATTTTAGAGAATTAACATACTTTGGAGAAGGCGGGGGGGGGGCGAATCCTAGCATTGTTTATTCACAAACGCACAGACATATACATTAGATTTCCCTCCCCACAGCACACATACACAAAGGCACACTTCCCTGCTGCGAACAGGAGGTGACCCACATCTCACCAAGCCCACCTTCCAGAGAAGCCAGTAGCCCCATTCATTTAAAAGCGATCAGGGAGATCTCGAAGACTGGACACCTTATCGGGGTCCTCAGCCTTGCCAGGAACGACCCTGGTGGCTGTCAGGTCAAGGTGACTTTCTCAAACTTGCAGAGGAAGAGGGGCTCCCTCCCCGCGGTGGGGGGCGGGGCGGACGGAGGGGGAACTAGACACCTGGTATTACACACACACACACACACACACACACACACACACACACACACACACACACACCGTCCTCTTGACACCCATCTTTGCGCTCGGCGCTCTCTCCCATCGCAAATGCGGGAGGCGGTGGATCCAGCTTACCTGTCCGGAGGTGGGAGGGCGGATCGTGGCGTGTGGGGGAGGGGAGGGGAGGGGAGGGGGATCCCTCACCAGAAGTCCGATCTGCGCTCCCTTAGAAGCCCGGTCGCGTTCCCAACGCGCAGAGAGACCCTCCCTGCTCTTCACATCTTTGCAACCTCGCACGGTCTCCTGCAGCAGAGAAGCCCGCGAGGGAGGCAAGCAGAGCCGGGCAGCAGCAACAGCCTCCGCCTCGCCCCAATGCAGAAGCCGCTAAGCGAGCGCGTGTGTGCGCCTCGCACGTGTTTCCTCCGGCCGGCGATAGTGGCGGCGCGCAGCTGGGAGTCGAGGCGGCCGCTTCCACCGGCGAGCCATCAGTCTCTGGCATCTGCCTCAGGACGGCTTATGGTTCTTGGGAGCGCAGGACGAGGGTGACGCAGCGCCCCCTCGCGGCCAGACTGGGGCGTCTCTTGCTCAGGTTTGCCCCAGCTGCACACCTCCTTGCTTGGACAGGGCGGAAAGGCAGGTGAGAAATACGGCACATATAGAAAGGAGACACCGTCTCGCCTTACATCTTCAGCGCTGGGTGACTTTCCTAGAAGGGACTCCTAGGAAGCGACCTCGACGGGGCAGGTTAACCTAGATGCGAGAGCGCAGGCGGATATATTTAGCCAAGGCATTTAAGCGCAGATCAATGAAGGGACGGAGACAGTCGAGGGAGAAGACATATAATCCTTCTTTCGAGGAAGGTTTGTTGGAAGAGAGCCAGAGAGGGAAGAGACAGAGCTGGTCTGGCGGGGGGTGGCGAGGGAAGTTGGGGTCACTTTCCCTGGATATACAGCTATTGTCACTGTCACATGCAGAACACTTGTAGGAACTGCCTTATGCAGTCAGACCATTGGTCCATCTAGCTATGCATTGTCTACACTGACCGGCAACAGCTCTCTGGATTGAATCATAGAATTGTAGAGTTGGAAGAGACCCTGGGGATCATCTAGTCCAACCCCCTCCAATGCAGGAACATGCAGCATCCCCAGGACCACGCTCTAACCCAGCTATCCAGGCTGATGTAAATTTCAGACAGGAGCCTCTGCTAGCCTTACCTGGAGATGCTGGGGATTGAACCTGGGACCTTCTGCTTGCAAGGTAGATGCTCTGCCACTGAGCCATGGCCCTTCCCCATGCTAGGGCCACCAGGATAAGCAATGGACCTTACCAAGCAGGGCCGGTCCACCCATCAGGCAAGGTGAAGCAACCACCTCAGGCGGTAGAATCCACAGAGGCAGCAGGTCCTGCCTCCAAGGTCCCATCACCTGCTAACCTGCAGCACACCCCATGATTCTAACAACAACAACAACAATTTCACATAGCCAATTTTGGGCTGGTGCCCATGGATAGTAGTCTGTCAGGTTTTGCACAGCATAGACCCATTGGAATTAATGGACCTAGCTTCACTGCGTTCATTGATTTCAGTGGGTTCTCTCTGAGTAAAACTTAGTTGAATACTGCCCCATGGGACTTTCTCAAAATGTGTCCACTGCCCTCCCCCACCAAAAAAAAAAAGGGTTGGCAACCCCTGACTGAACCAACAAAGCTGCCCGTTGGTTGGAGAGGTTGACTCCAGACAAGCATTTCAGCACAGGAAGAACCATCAGTGGTATCATGGCTACTGAGTGCATGTCATCCTCTTTAGAGATTCCCCTCTGAGTGCCCCTGCCAGATGGTTAGAACAGCTGGAACAAAGATTAAAGCCTTGCAAAAATCAAAAGGAGGAGGAAAGCTTTGGCACTTGTCTACCTAATGTGTGTTATTAACCTTCTCATCAAATGCCTTACAGGGAAAAAAAGAAGGAAGGTCTTTCATATTTGCTTTGAAAAGAAAGATGGACTAGGACAGGCAGATGCTTGTTAAATTTGATTGTATTCAGCAACTGGGTGTCCTGGCTGTAGAACCTGCCTCTTTGTGTGATGAACATAATCCTATGTATGGCCAGTTATTCCGACTTCAGAGATTGGCTGGGACCTGCAAAAAAAGTTGTAGAATGCAGTGCTTCTGTTCAGGGTTCCACCCATCCACCAGCCATGTTCTCTTCCATGATACCCCCATATTACGCAATTCCCTCTTTTCCCGTTCCACATGCACACACTGAGTCCCCATCCCCAACAGTATGCTCAGTCTTCAACAAGATGTAATGGAATTCACCTTCTTAGAAGTTTTACCCCCTCCCAGACCTGCCAACATCTCCTCTTCTGCGTAGGTGTTGTTGTTTTGACTGCATATGAATTCACCTTTGGAGAATGAATTTGCTATTAGTGTCTATCACAAGGATTGGGAACCACTGGGCATCCAGAAGCTCAACTGGACTTCATTTGGCCATTGGCCATGCTGGCCAAGACTGTTGAGAGGTGGACCAACACCATCAGGAGGACCAGAGGTTCTCCATTCCTGACATCAACAATGATCACAGTATGTCATTATTAACTAGCAGCAGTACAACATCTGAAACCATTGCACCATGTAGTGCCCTGCTCCAAGGGAGCATTCAAAAAGAAAGAGAGCTGTTGTCCAACCAGTAGGTTCAGGGTGAGGCCAGACTTCAAGATGGTCAGTTCCTGGTTGAGCCAGAGCAAGTTTTGAATGTTGCTTCAGCCACAAGAAACCCCAGAATGAGCCATACTGTATATAGTGCTGCAGCTCAGTCTGGGTGATTAGTGAGGTGGAGTTACTGTTAGGCCCATTTTTAGTGAGATCAGTCCATAAGAATGTGACCAGGCCACAAGACTGGTAAGAACCATTTAAAAGGGAAATTGTTGGTTGACTGTTAAGACAAAAACAACTCCATGTAAGGTGCAAGGAGGGTTCTGACATACACAGTAAAAATGGGTTGAGTAAGTTGTATTTCATGGACTGTGCTTAGATAAGAGATGGTGAAATGCTGGGGTGGCAGAAGGTAGAGGATGAACAGCTAAAATGATAGATATTTGCCTATACCATGCATGTCCTAATGGAAATGCTCTCACAGACTCTTTGGGTGCTTTCTGATTTTACAAAATAAGCACTCAAGCTTCCAAGCAGGGCAAGAAGCTGTACTTTGTTATATAATAATAATAATAATAATAATAATAATAATAATAATAATAATTTATTATTTGTACCCCGCCCATCTGGCTGGGTCTCCCCAGCCACTCTGGGCGGCTTCCGACAAATATCAAAATACATTAAACTCTTCTCCCACCCCACCCCCCTCTTTTTATTATTTAGTCCTCCCTAAACTAGGGGGCAGGGCCGCGGGTGGCACTGTGGGTTAAACCACAGAGACTAGGGCTTGCCGATCAGAAGGTCGGCGGTTCGAATCCCCGAGACGGGGTGAGCTCCTGTTGCTCAGTCCCTGCTCCTGCCAACCTAGCAGTTCAAAAGCACGTCAAAGTGCAAGTAGATAAATAGGTACTGCTCCGGTGGGAAGGTAAACGGTGTTTCTGTGCGCTGCTCTGGTTCGCCAGAAGCGGCTTAGTCATGCTGGCCACATGACCTGGAAGCTGTACACCGGCTCTCGGCCAATAAAGCGAGATGAGTGCTGCAACCCCAGAGTTGTCCACGACTGGACCTAACGGTCAGGATTCCCTTTACCTTTAAACTAGGGGACATCCTACTATCACAGATCAAAAATCATGCAAGGAAATCAGATCCTGTATGACAAAAATGCATGCATGTTTTGTTTGGTCTACATGTAAGTTTTGTGTCTTTTCAAAAAATAAAAACTTAGTTTACATTTTAGTACAGTAAGCCTGCAACTGACAAACATTTAACTTGTGCACATTCATCTTTATGCATGTGGGAAATATATATATATACATTTAATGGAAAGGGAGCAGGGTTCCTGGAAAAATGACAATGTGTTTTGACAATAGGCAATTTTGGCTTTAGACGCAATCCCCGGAACATAACCCCCACGTAAGTAACTCTTTCGTTTTCATTTTGAAATAATATGGTCAGGGCACCACAATCTGTTCATCTCTAAAGATCTCTAAAAGTCTTCATCCGGCCATGGTCTAACCCCCCCTGGTCTAAGCTCTGTGCATGCAAATCAGGATGGATGCTGAAACAAACAGGCTGTCTACTGGAGCAGAAGAGATCTTGCACAAGATGTCACCAGAAGAGCACAGGGAGGCGATTTGTGTGTGTGGGGGGGTTGCTTCTCTCAGTACAGCAAAACATTTGCGATCCTCTAAGCCAGATGGCTTAATAGGCAAGTCTCCAGCTCATAACACCAATATCATGGAATTGATAGATTGGCTGACTGTGATCAGGCTCAGATCGCTGCTCACCTGTACAGAAAGCAGAAGCCAGCAAAGCTCAGAGAATAAAGGAGCTGGCCAAGCTTGGAGAAATCATCTTCTCTTTGAACAGCGGAACCAGACTGCTCTTGTGCTCATTCTATTACTGAACCAGTTGCTGTATTCTATTGTTGAAACAGTTGGTGGGATGGCTCAATGGCAGAGCATCTACCTTGCATGCCAAAGGACACAGGTTCAATCCCTGGCATCTTCAGGCAGGGTTGGGACAGAACCCTGCCTGAAACCCTGGAGAGTCACTGCCAGTCAGTGTAGACAATGTTAACTAGGCAGACCGATGCCGTGACTCAGTATATGACTGCTTTCTATGCTCCTGTTTTGGTCAGGAAGATCAGAATTAGATCAAAAGATTGCCTCCACGCTAGAATCCCTCCTCTACAAAGAGCTATTATGGTATGTTCTAAACAAGTAAGGTAATTTGCTTGGAAATAACAAACTGCCTTCCAAAAGTGGCCTCTCTATCTGGCCTCCCTAGTGATTGTTTTAGAAGGTAATTGAAGGTCAGGGTGTGATTTGGCTAAAATAAAAGGGAATCAGAGGGTGTGAGTTACAGATAGGCCATCCAAAGGGAAGTATAATTCTTCACACAGCACATAGTTGAACTATGACATTCCCTGCCGCATGAAATGGAGACGGCCACCAACTTAGATGGCTTTAGAAAGGGATCAGGAAAATTCTTGGAAGATAAGGCTCCCAATGGTAATTGGTGAGGATGATGAAATTGTCACCCAATAACAGAGGCAATTTGCCTCTGAAAAACCAGCTCACTGTGGCTTCCAAGAGGCATATTGGCTGACCACAGTGAAAAATGGGATGGTTGACTAGACAGGATATTGGTCTGATCCCAAAGGAGTCTTCTCATCTGGACTTCATTAATTAAGCCTGTCTCTAATCTTATTTGTTTCTCTCTCTCTCATTACTGTTTCATTATTTTTTCATTTGCTGTTCATTTTCCATTTCTTCATTTTCTTCTGGTGTCCATACCTTCGGAGTCTTCCATTCAAATGGCATGGAATTAGTTGGTTTTATGCTTCTCCCCTAAAGCATAAAAATTTTCAACTTGGAGAGATTGGACAAAGAGTCTTCATATTTCATAAGCAATTCATCAGTTCCAGCAACCTCTAAGCTTTCAGTGGAGACCTTCCTTGTCTTCTCCTGCTTGTAGCTTTGGCAGTTTCAGATCAAATGGCATGAAATTTCCAGATGTCCTCCTATACTATGTATGCATCAAGCCTGCCAGGATTGAGAAAGGTTGGACAAGGGACGCCCATTTTCCGATCAGTTAAATTGGAGTGACATTCTTTAAGCTATCCATTGGTTTCCGCTTGAGATTGGATGGTTTTCATGAGCTACTACTTTCAGAGCATTCCAAGGTCCTCTTTTCCTACCAAATGTATCCATTTGCTAAGCAAGCCATCCAGCTCCTCTTGCCAACTTCCTACAAGAAATGAATGGTATAAACAAGATGAAAGCATTTCATTCATGTCTCCCATTTATACACAACTGTAGAGATCACCTTCTTCAACCACTTGCTCCATGCAAGATCTGCAATGCAGGATGCAACTACAGCATCCCTGAGAGTTGACCTTCCAGCCTCTGCTTAAAGACCAGAGGAGAGCCCCCCCCCTTCTCCAAGTCAGGTTGTTCGACTTTCAAACAGCTCTTACTGTTATGGATGTTTCTCCTAAAGTTTACCCCAAATATGCTTCCCTGCAATTTCCACTCACTAGTCCCCCATGATGGACCCAGGTGGCGCTTTGGGTTAAACCACAGAGCCTAGGGCTTGCTGATCAAAAGGTCGGCGGATCGAATCCCTGCGACGGGGTGAGCTCCCATTGCTCGGTCCCAGCTCCTGCCAACCTAGCAGTTCGAAAGCATGTCAAAGTGCAAGTAGATAAATAGGTACCGCTCTGGCAGGAAGGTAAACGGCGTTTTCGTGCGCTGCTCTGGGTCACTAGAAGCGGTTTTGTCATGCTGGTCCCATGACCTGGAATCTGTGCACCGGCTCCCTCGGCCAGTAACGCGAGATGAGCGCCTCAACCCCAGAGTCGGACACGACTGGACCCTTTACCTTTACCTTTTGTCCTCCATGAATGTGTCTCTTCCTTTTTTAAAGTCAACCAAGTTGTTGGCCATCACGGCCTCCTGTGGGAACACATTCCATAGTTTAACTGTGTGAAGAAGTACTTTATTCAACCCCAAATTCTCCAACATTCAGCTTCACCAGATGTCCATGAATTTTCATGTTACAAAAAGCAATTTTCTCCTTGCCATGCATAATTTTATAAACTTCTATCCTTCCACCTCTGACTC
This sequence comes from Darevskia nairensis, assembly GCA_034642065.1. NCBI lineage: Eukaryota > Metazoa > Chordata > Lepidosauria > Squamata > Lacertidae > Darevskia > Darevskia nairensis. The sequence goes on from JAWWNI010000862.1 coordinate 392,292, forward strand.
ACCTCTTCTCCAAACTAAAAATTCCCAAATGCTGCAACCTGTCCTCAGAGTCGCTCCAGCCCCTTGATCATTTTGGTTGCTCTTGTCTGAACCCTTTCCAACTCTTGTCCTGGCCTTTGGAGCAACAGAGATGTCTTCTCCATGGCAGCCTTTCATATATTTGAAAACCATTCTCATACCCTCCTCTTAATTTCATCTTCTCCAGGCCAAGCGTAACCCAGCTCTTCCAACCATTCCTCCTAGGACTTGGTTTCTATATTTTCATTCATTTCTCACGGGAATGAATGGGGATGAATTTGCTTAGCTCATCCTTGAGTTTTGTAAATGAATGAACAGCCTGACTTCCCAGAGGAATCAGGTTAACCAACGTGGGAAACAGGATGTTGGCCATTGGCTTCATCCATCAAGGCTCTCCTTGTGTCCTTAGCTTTGCACATTCCACTTGTGTCCCTAAAAAACAGCCCAGATCTCTCAGAGGTACAAGAAAAGAATCACATGGACTGGCCCTAATTCTGTTGTTTTACTGCTGCGCCAGCAATTTTGAAAAAAAAAGAAACCAGGTTTTTACACTTACAAGGAGGGGAAGGAAGAGAGGTCGACACAGAATATAAATAAAGTGATCTGCAGTCATGTAGAACTGCACTGTTGCTATTGAGACAGGGCTGATGAAAACAACAACAACAAGAACCAACCTCTCCAATGAGGCCTAATCAAAGCTCCCTTGCTTACAGAGTTATGCCAGGACAAACCTCTCATTGATTCAAGAGACATTGGTTTGCTTGCCTGCAGATCTCAGGTTTCTCGTGCCAGTCTCAGTCCTGTTTCACAGTTTGTTCAAAAACACCCTCCGACTTTTAATGAGAACTTGTAGCCTCTCTACTTTGCCTTTATGGCCACCCACAGTCATTTAAAGACTCTGCAGATGGGTTGGCATCAAAGCCTAGGATTAATGGACCTTTATCCAGAGTCCACGACAGCCTCTACCGGGCTGGTTTCTTTTGGCTCAGGTAGATGGAAGATCATTATTCAGGCAGGAAAGTGCCGTTAAAGTGCAGAAGTTGAACACCATTCTTCCATTATAATGCCTTAATTTGAGGGAGTTGTTGTGTATTGATTCAAAGTGTTATCATATCTGTATTACTATTGTCTGTAATCACATTAGGGTAAAGTAACTGCCTTCCTGTCCCATAAGGAACAGTTACTATTGGTGCATTCAAGTTGCTGCATTGGGATCCTCAGTCTTATTGGTTCCCACCAAAAAGCAGCTGTGTGATTGCTTGAGATTGTTCCCTCCAAAATGTATCTTTTCCTAGCCAGTCCTCTGTCCATATAAATGTAGCTTCCCTACCCTCAGTTCCCTCAGTCTTGTTTTGCCTGAATAAAGAATTGCTACATGAAGAAGCTGTCTCCTGCCTGCTATGTCAGAGAGCTGAAATCACTTGCTGAAATCATTAACCCCATGCTACAACAGGAGTCATCCTTCTTCTAGGCTTCCCAAAGGCAGCTAGCTGGCTACTGTGAGAACAGGAAGCTGAACTGGGTGGGCCTTTGGTCTGATCCAACAGGGCTCTTATATATGAATGTAAGAAGAGCTTGCTGTATCAGTTCAATGGCCCACCTAGTTCAGCATCCTCTTCTCACAGTGGCTACACCCAGGTGTCTGTGGGACACCTGCATTCTCCCCTCCTGTGGTTTCCTGCAACTGTTACTCAAAAGCACTGTTACCTCTGATCATGCAGCCATAGTGGCTGGTAGCCATTTCTTATCTGCCATGAATTTGTCTAATCTTCTCTCCAAGTTGGTGGCCATCACTGCCTCCTGGAGGAGGAGTGAGCTCCATAGTTTAACAATACCCTGTATGAAGAAGCGCTTTCTTTATCTGTCCCAAATCTCCCAACCTTTGTGTCCACAAATTCTAGTGGTATGAGTGATGTGCGCTAATGCTTGAATGTAGCAGCATGCCCAGTGGTTTTCTAGACATTAAAAATATCTAGACATTAAAAAGGATCCTTTCTATGGCCCATCAACACCTTTTTGTAGCTAACAGGTCTGCTTTCCCCCCAGGCTGGTTTGCATAAGTCAGCCCAGGAATTCCTTTGCAGCTTGCATTCTCCCTTCGTACCACAAATAACCAAAATCCTATCATTTCTTAATTTCTAGGTTTATCCTGTCTATATAACAATAATATTACCTACTTGTGAACTTTTTGGGAGGAATATTACCCATCCTTTCATGTACTGATCGACACGCTTCTATGTGGATTCTTCATTTCCGGAGCTTTCTTGGATGGCATTTTAACTCTTTGGTATTGTAAAACAAAGAAATTTGGATTTTGAGAGAAATGATCTCTTCTGGGTCAAGCTTGCTTTAAGTTTCCCTGTTGGAACAGCTGATCAAAAAAACGATCTTATCTGCAGACTCGATTAGCATAACATTTAGTAACAGTGTGCAGATTTTGCAACCGGAGGATGAATTCCAGAATTAATAAACTTCTCAAAGCACTGCAGAATTATGCCTTCACTTATGTGCCAGGAGAACAGGGGATGGAAAAGGTAGGGCGTCTTTTTCAAATGAAATGAATGAATTTCATGCTCCCAGCAAACATTCTCTATATTGCTTGCATGGTGAACTTCTTTGAATGCAAGCACACATCCTTCTGAAATTTGTTAAGGAAATGTCTCCACCCCAAAATAATTTGCCAATCCATCCTTGCTCTTACCGACACATCAATGCAATGAGGAGTGTTATGTGTCATTATTCCACAGAAGTGCAGAAAAGCAAAGAAAAATAAAAAAATTTCTTCCAGTAGCACCTTAGAGACCAACTAAGTTTGTTCTTGGTATGAGCTTTCGTGTGCATGCACACGAAACCTGCTTTTATACAGGTTTTGTTTATTTGTCCTTTTCAATTGCACACACACACACACACACACACTTCTGAACATTTTTCATTGAAAGATGGTCTATATTGAAAATGAAGGAAGAAAGTAACAGTGCATTGATAGGCAGTTGACCGTGGAACCAGAAATGAGAACCAAGACACAAAATAGTAGATTAAACCTAGAGGTAGGCAACGCAGTCAATTTTGGTTTCTCTCAGTTTTTCATTCTCTGGTTCTCCACATCAGTTAGTGATTTCACACACACACACACACACACACACACACACACACACACACACACACACACTTCAGTGTTAATGTTCCCTAATATACACAGTTTTTTTCCCAAAGCAATTTTTACCTAACACAATGCAATTTTGGTATTACTTTGTTCTACTCCCAAGTTGCTTTGTGGAAGATTATGGCCTTAAGTCCCACTGGTGACCTTGATTTCCTCTGAGTAGGAGAGCAGCTTTTGAAATCATGCCCCACGTTATATTTTTGTTTTCCTTTTGTTTCTTTTCAAAGTTATGGATCCAGCAACCTATGCCACCTTCCTCTAGCCACGGCGCTCTAATTTTGATCACCATTGGCGACCAGTTCATTCTTTGTGTGGGCACATGCTTTAGAACTTCCCAAACACCTACAAGGTTTTGTCAAAAATAAGATGCAATCACTTGTTGCCTAGGCAACGAGAGCACTGGGCATGCGTGCTGCTAACCCTATGCACCTCTGCGCTCAGTAACTTCTCTTGACTAGCATTAGCATATTTTCCTGGTGTCAACATAATAAAACCTTCTGTATGCTGCAGCCAAGTGTCGAGTGCCTCTGGCTAACAGTGGCTAAAACCTTTTCTTACTTCCATCCCCCCAGAGATCCTTCAAAGACCAAGCCTCAGCATCTTCCAGGAGCACTGAAATATATTTAAGATGGGCTTGGTTGGGGTGGGTGGCATTAAAAGGAAGGAGCTTGGCTCACATTAATATATGAAATTTGCTCCATCTCTTGCTCTTTAGGCCTTATTAGCTCTTGATGGTTGCCAAGCCACGACATTGTAGTAACAGTAGATGTCACTGTTGACAGGAGCATCCTACTCTCGTGTAGGACCCTGGCAAAGACACATGCCTGGCTGGCATGTTCTCTCCCTCCTGGTCGTTCGTTCGGGAGCTTCAAAAGCTTTCTTCTGCCCGAACATCACAGCGACTGATGCCAAGAACATCAGCACACTTAGGGATCCGCAGAGTCTTTGCAGCTTGCATAAACAGACCTCAGCAACTCAGCATTTTGGCTAATCTACTTTATTTACATATAGACACACACGGAGCACTGCAGCATGGCTCCCTCTCTCTCTAGCATCAGACAGCAAAGAGAAAGAAACAAAGGACAATAGTCCCACTTCACGGAACACATTAACACAAACATCCTTTCTCCGTCACTTCCCATTCTGTGGAATGAAAACATACACCGTCATGTGATAGACAACAATTCCATGACTGCAGATACGGGGAATGAATCTCCAACAGTCACATCTAGGGATGCTCGTCCTGAACGAGAAGGCTGAAAATGAACCTGGTCTCCTTGCGTTTCCCAGTAGAACATCAAAACCTATTGAATGAGGGTGGGCCTGAGTGAGTTCCTCATTTTTCTAACCTTTGATTCGGGTTCCATGGATTTCTGCCTCAATTTTATTTTGGTCCGAGAGACTGTTTTGAGATACAGGTAAGCAAAAATCTCTACAAATTGATTCTGCATAACCTGATCTGCTTAGTAGTGATTTGTAATTGTTTCAACCCAATTGGCAGCCAGTGCAGTCAGGCCAGGATCAGTGTAATATGCTCAAATCGTTTTGTCCCGGTGCAGAGTCCTGGCCCCTGAATTCTGCACTAGCTGAGGTTCCTGAACTGCCTTCAGAGGCAGCCCCACGTAGAATGTGTTGCAGTAATCTAACCTAGAGGACACCAGCAGCCAAAGCCACTGAGGCCACCTGAACCTCAAATAACCCCGAGCTTTGTACCTGCTGCTTCAGAGGGAGTGTAACCCCACCAAGAGCAAACAACTTCCTAGCCATCTGGTCTAGGGAGCCCACTAACAATGTCCACTCCACCTACTTTTGTCTCTAGCCCTGCCGCAGCCTTTGGGATGGAAAATGATCTATGACCACATGACTTCACTGCCTCTTGCCATCACTGCGTTAGTGTTCTTGCCATTCCTCCTAGCAATTGGTGGGTGGGGGGAGAGGCTCCAAGGTTTTAAGAAAAGAATAAAAGTATTATACCAATTCTATTTGCATAGCTATTATCACTAACCACTGAGCGTATGTTAAGAGAAAGAAAAAGGCATAGATTATTTAGCATGCAAAAAAACCCCTATTAACCTTCCGTGATTCAGCCTGACAGCGCTGCCAGGGTCATTTTCAGTAATGTTTTTGAATATTAAAGGTAATTTCAGAATTCCTCTTCCCCACCTCCAGATAGTCCTTTTGATGGAGATTGCCATTTCAATGACTGTGATTCTTATGCAGTAATACCTAGGACCTTGAGAATGAAGAAGAATGGAGGAGGAGGAAAAAGAAACATTTAAGAATCCAGAACATCACTTGCTTTGGAAGGAATAAATAATATGTGGAATAAATATGCATAGAGGAATATCCCTTAATTCCACCTGCTGCTGGTCAATGACACTCAACTAGAGGAGGTTTCCGTCTAGAGCTAAAAGCTATCCAGAATGGGGTCTTAGAGGCAGAGTGTGACAGTCACTTTAGGCAGCTGATTTGGGGGAACATGTTAAGGGAGCAAACCAATATTGATTCAATTCCTTATGGTAGTATTAATTAAAAGTTCTTCTCCCTCTCACTTAACACTAGAATTCATGGACCACCTATGAAACTGAACGTTGGAAGATTCAGAAGAAAGTGCTTCTTCACACAGAATAAAACAATGAACTTATAAAGGGGGGGGGGAAACAGTTTAAAACAATTATTCAAAACCTACAAATAATAATAAAAGTCAAGAATAAGTTAAAAAAGAAGAAGAGTTTGGATCTGATATCCCCCTTTATCACTACCCTATGGAGTCTCAAAGCGGCTCACATTCTCCTTTCCCTTCCTCCCCCACAACAAACACTCCGTGAGGTGAGTGGGGCTGAGAGACTTCAAAGAAGTGTGACTAGCCCAAGGTCACCCAGCAGCTGCATGTGGAGGTGCGGAGACGCGAACCCAGTTCACCAGATTACAAGTCTACCGCTCTTAACCACTACACCACACTGGCTCTCGATTAAACACCCGATTAAAACCTACATCATTATTCTACATGTCCAAACAGGCTTGCCTAAGCAAAAATGATTTTAGGAGGCATTGAAAAGGAGACAGTGAAGGCGTCTCCCTGAGGTCAACAGGCAGGGAGTTCCAAAGTGCTGCCTCATTAAAAGAGCTATTTCTTACAAATGCAGAACAAGAATTATGTTGCATATTTAACTGTGCCAGTTCCACACATCTGAGTGGTCAAGAGTTCATGCATGGGCTAATGTTTCTTCATGTCCAGGGGGAATCCAGCAACCAGACTGGTTGGCCAGTGATTCAGAGCCTGAAGATACTAAACTCTTGTATGGGAAGGAGTGCTATGCAGAAGTGTTGCAGTTGAATGGTGGAGTTTATGCCTGACATGCAGGAAGTTCCAGGTTGAATTATTTGGCACTTCCAGGTCAGTTAAAGAAAGATTCCTGCCTAAAACCTTGGAGGACCTCTACCAGTCCATGTAGACCAGTGTTTCCCAAACCTGGGTCTTCAACTGTTTTTGGACTACAATTCCCATCATTCCTGACCACTGGTCCTGCTAGCTAGGGATGATGGGAGTTGTAGTCCAAAAACAGCAGACGACCCAAGTTTGAGGAACCCTTGATACTGGTCTAACTCAGTGCAGGGAAGCTTTCTGTGCATCAGCTGCTGCAGCCTCAAGTTCGTTGAGGGTTTTTAAACAGAGGTTGGATGGCCACCTGTCATGGATGCATGAGCTGAGATTCCTGCATTGCAGAGGGTTGGACTAGATGACCCTGCTTGGCAGGGGGTTGGACTGGATGGCCCTTGTGGTCTCTTCCAACTCTATGATTCTATGATTCTATGACCCTCGGGGTCCCTTCCAACTCTGCAATTTTATGATTCCATAATTAGAACAGCCACAGCCCCCAAAGACAAATGTATAATGCAGTTGCGAAGGGAATCCATCTCATCCTTCTGTCTCAATGACTCTCTCTGGGGCAAGAAGTCCTTCATGCTCCTTCCATCCCGGAAGGATCCAATGGGCAGAGTCCTGAGTGGGCAGAGTCAAGCCAGATTCAGAATATACAATATTTCATTGAGTTGCTGTTGCTTGCAATTCAATGTTTCACCACAAGGGGCAGCTGCATGTATCTCCACCTGATGCAGACTTACAAAGTGAACCATCATTAAGATGCTTCTCTTTGTCCCTTGGGTGAGCGCTGGAGGTGATTGCATGCTGCTCGAGGCTGCTGCCAAATCCTCTTTGCTTTGAGTTTTGGAGCAGAGGTTCAGGAGCCCTATCCTGATTAAAGGCACCTGCAGCCACATCAATCAAGACATCAGATGTGTCTTGGAGGACATTAGCCATGCTGGTCTTGTGGGAAATTTCTGGTGATTCAGGACACTCTGACAGATGCTCAGCTTCTGCCTGACATGCCAAGGCAGCCGGTCAAAAGCTGCCTCGTCTAAATTCCAACAGGTCCTCAAGCGTTTGTAGCCTAAGGTAATTTGAGTTCTGCATCCTGAATAAGCCAATCAAAAGGGTAAATTCTTCCATTCCAAGAAAAAGGCAAAGATTAGAGATGTATAAGGGTTATTTTGGTCACTTGACCTTCCCCTTTCTGCTCAAGTGGAAGCTTAGCATCCAGATTCTAATTATAATAACACACACTAATGTGATAATTAGGGCTGCCTACAAATTGAAAGTTTTTTTTTACCTGATTAGCCAAGCTGTTGGAACTGATTAAGTGATCAATTACTCAATTTCATAAAACTTCAGAAAATCTGATATTTTTTTTTCAGCCGCAAAGAATTAAAACAAAAAGTGGGTGTGTGACTTAAGGGGCTAGAGTCCCGCTATTGCCTTTAACAGTTGAGTGACAGGCAGATATCCAACAGATTGGGATGGCAGAGAAATTTGATTTCAGCTCACATTTAAAGGTGACCTTATCTATTTCATGCTTTCTGAAACAAGATGTGAACCGAAGCAAAGACATCCTTCAGAATGCACACTTTTGTAGTGCATTTCTCCAGCCAAGTAATGTGCATAAAATTGCATATATGGTCATACCTTGGAAGTGGAACAGAATCTGTTCCGGAAGTCCGTTCAACTTCCAAAACATTTGGAAACCAAAGCGCAGCTTCCTATTGGCTGCAGGAAGCTCCTGCAGCCAATCGGAAGCCACGGAAGCCCTGTTGGACGTTCGGCTTCCAAAAATAGTTCACAAACCAGAACACTCATTTCCGGGTTTGCGGCATTCAGGAGCCAAAACATTAGAGAACTAAGCTGTTTGAAAACCAAGGTATGACTGTACCGGTGTTTGTGTAATGCATATATTAGTGAAAACAATGCATAAAAATGCATGGCGTTAGGAAAAACTGCTTTGCAAAAATGTGTTTGCCTACTGGAAAATACCGCATACAAAAATGTGTGTATTAGGAGAATTTCATGCTGAAATGTGGAGAACTGAGCTTAAGATTGGAAAAGTGCAAAAGTGATAGAAAATCTGTAGTCTTCCAGATGTTGCTGGACAACAAGTCCCATCATCCCTTACCAATGGCCCTGTTGCTGGTGCTGCTGGGAGTTGGAATCCAACAATAACATCTGGAGGGATAAAGGTTCCCCATCCTCCTTTTTACACAAGGAGAATCCTAATAGGTACAGTCCTTCTGGCATGGAGATGCTGGGTCTGTTTGTAGCAATGAATTTAGACACTAGGAGAGGATATAGGTAAAGGTAAAGGGACCCCTGACCATTAGGTCCAGTCATGTCCGACTCTGGGGTTGCGGCACTCATCTCGCTTTATTGGCTGAGGGAGCCGGCGTACAGCTTTCGGGTCATGTGGCCAGCATGACAAAGCCACTTCTGGAGAACCAGAGCAGCGCACAGAAACGCCGTTTACCTTCCCGCCAGAGCGGTTCCTATTTATCTACTTGCACTGTGACGTGCTTTCGAACTGCTAGGTTGGCAGGAGCAGGGACCAAGCAACGGGAGCTCACCCCGTCACAGGGATTCGAACCGCCAACCTTCTGATCAGCAAGCCCTAGGCTCTGTGGTTTAACCCACAGCGCCATCTTTCCTTGCTCATGTTAGTGACTTCAGCAGAGTACCATTCTTTGCAGCTTAAACTTGGAAGTTAAGACAAGGTTGATTTAACCTTCTAGAAACAACAATCCAGGATGCTTTAAGGCAGACTGGATTTTCCTTTTCTCTTCAAAACAACAATCACTCACACAGTGTTTTGTGAAGAAGTAAAAGTAGCATTTATTTACATAATCTAGGTCTTGAAGCAGCGATTACAGTAGCAAAATGAAGGCACATCCATGGCTACTATCTAAGTTACAAAAGTACAAAAAGCAAGTTAAAAAATAGCGTCTGAGCTGCAGAGCTCAGGCATGCATGTGTGGTCTGCTTGGAGGCATGATGAAGAAAGAGAGGGATGCCCAGGAAGGAAGGAAGTATGTAGTGTTACAGCTTCCTGCCAAGGCAGACAAAGGAAGTGATCTCACAGAGTTCTCTCTAGCAATTTTTTCAGGAAAGCTCTGTGAGCCTCAGCCCCTTTATGTGCCTATCTGGCCAAACATGAATTGTTGGTTTGACTGCAATAATGTCATACAGTTGCATTTCTACAATTTTAGAGCAGCCCGAAAAGCCACAGAGCATCTGTCTGTCTCCCTGTGCTGTGGGACAATGTCCTACATTTTGACCTTTGTCAAGTAGCCGACTGGGTAGTTTCCCCACAAATGAGCAATCTCTGGTTTTTCCTTCCACTTTACGTTCGGGATTCGATGAGTGGCAAAGGTCTTCAGGTTTTCTAATGGTTAAACCAGCATGCAGAATGAAAGAGTGCAGCAAGAGTGATTGCAGTTTGAGTCAACTTTCTAAAGTGTATGTTGGGGGAGAAAGAGAGAGAAAAGCAGCCTAGTTTGGGGAGCTCGAAGCAGCCACAAAGACCCTGTGATAATCTGTCTGTGTTTCCTGAAGCCAAGAGGATTAAGGAGCCGCGTGCTACTCAGAAGCATCATATGACGACCCCCTTGATTCCTGCGGAAAGGCAACATTTTTCAGGCAGAATGTTCACAGTCTAGAGAATGCTTTAGCGCTCAGGTCTTTCACATCATATTGGAGCCATGGTGCCTTTTGCAAATGATCTTCTGTTTTGGTGTACCATAAATCAGGTGGCTCGATGCAAAAGAATAGAAGGGTGGGGGCAGTGCTCCTGCAGCTTTGGAACTGCAGCAGAGGTACCAGTAGCTGGCTGCCAACACTCTCTCTTGTTCACAACAATTGAAGGTGCAGGAACCATGCCTTCTTTTTCACCTGGACCCCCTATTCCCCAAAGCAGAGAGCGATGCTTTTCAGCACCTTGGCAGGTGGTAGAAGCAGACCCAGATATTGGACTTGTCTTTCTAAGCCAGGATTTTTGTTAGGGGGGCAGGCCTTTTGTAGAGGAGGCAGAACCTCAGTTTGCTAAGAATTTTTTATTGATTTAGGGGGGGGGACAGCTGCGCCTCCCTGCCCCCCATTGGCTACGCCCATGAAGGCAGCCATAAGAGGTCCTGAACCTCATTCCAGTGGATTGAGCAAAATGCAAGCTGAACAACTCATCTACAGGTAGGGAGGTTGCGTATATAAATCTAGAAATCACAGCATCTTAAATGTGCCTCTAAAAATGGAATAAAATAGGTGGAGCAGCCTAACTCTTCATGCAAACTAATTTGCTACATGTTAAAAATTAAAAGAAGTTTTAGTACTTCATTATTTTATTTTTTAAATGCAGAACGAACCTTTGTTAAAATAGCAGTTAAGCAGGTATGATAGTGATGATTATTATGATAGAGAGTCTTTGCCTGGCATCTAAAAGCAGACTGGCTTGTCAATATGCCTGCTAGCATGCACATCTGACACCAGCATGCTGACGTCACATGCGCATATCAGCAGGCAGGCTGACCTCGGACATGCACGCTGGCCGGTGTGCTGATGTCAGGCATGCATGCCCACATGGCGTGCACGGCCCCAGCACAAAAAATTGTGCGTGCCTGGCCCCTTCTTCTTCTTCTTTTAATTTTTAAATTTTCTTTATTGCAAAATAAATAGATCGAAAGAAAACAATACATAAAAAATAATAACAAAGAAAGCAAAGAAAAATAAGAGGATGAAGAAGGATGAAGAAGGAAAGAAAAAAGTAAAGAAAGTAAAGAGAGAAAGTGGAAAAGAAATAGAAAATAGAAGAGTAAAGAAAGAAAAAATACATCAAAACCATTATAAAAAATAAAATAAAAATTCCTTCCAGTAGCACCTTAGAGACCAACTAAGTTTGTTCTTGGTATGAGCTTTCGTGTGCATGCACACTTCTTCAGATACACTGAAACAGAAGTCACCAGACCCTTATATATAGTGAGAGGGTGGGGAGGGGTATTACTCAGAGGGGTGGTGGGAATGGGTGATAGGCTTATAGCTGTGGTAAACCTGTTGACGACTGTTAACGACTGCAATTAGTCATACAGGAAAAAGCAAGGTGTAATCAAAACCATTAACACCTTTTTTACATAAATAATAAGTAAGAGACTTCCACCAATCTCAAAGCACTTCCTTTCGTACTTAATATGCCTATCTGTATTTCAATATTATTCTCATCTTAATATGTGTGTGTGTGTGTGTGTGTGTGCATTTTTCCTTTCCATTCACGAGATTGTTCTAAACAGAGCCTAATTTTTAACCTTGAACCTTGTCTTTCAAAATATTCATTCAGACAATCCCATTCCTTCTTGACTATTTTTTTTTGTTTTTGTCTTATTATGTCAGTCAGCTTTGCTAGTTCCAGGTATTCACAAAGTTTGCCTAACCATTCTTCCCTGATGGGTGTTTGTTTACCTTTCCAGTACTTAGCCTGGCCCCTTCATGGGGAATGTTGTGGGGGCTGGAGCCCCCAGCCCCAACCCGGCACCTATGTCTAAAATACATAAGCATTGGGCATTAGGAAACCTTCACTGAGAGATCATTACACAACTTGGGCACCAAGATGGCTCTTTCTCCAGCTGCCACCCTTGGCATCTCCAACAGGGACAAGCATCTGGAGAAGCGCCTCAGAGGATGAGCCGACCTTCAGAGAAGAAGAAGAAGAATTTGGATTTGATATCCCGCTTTATCACTACCCGAAGGAGTCTCAAAGCGGCTCACATTCTCCTTTCCCCTCCTCCCCCACAACAAACACTCTGTGAGGTGAGTGGGGCTGAGAGACTTCAGAGAAGTGTGACTAGCCCAAGGTCACCCAGCAGCTGCATGTGGAGGAGCGGGGACGCGAACCCGGTTCACCAGATTACGAGTCTACCGCTCTTAACCACTACACCACGCTGGCTCTACACAGGAGTGCATGGTCTTTTATGAAAGTGCGCTCCTTTGTTCACCAAGCTAAATTCAAATGGAGAACCAAAATGTCAATATTCCCTATTTATGCCTTCTATTCCTCCTCCTTTTTTATGGGATGGTTTTATGCATATTTCTTTCTGTCTGGAAAATGCACAAAATCAGGCCTTTCTCTAAAAGGCATGACTGAGGAACTCCAGACCAGTTTTCTTTACCAATTTGCAGATTTGCTGCGCTGGGCTTGCTCAGCAATTGCGCCAAACTCTGCGGGATTTCCTTACACACACCCAGCCTTTCCCAGCCCTCGACCCTCCTCCTTCCGCACAGAAACCCCGTGAGGCATTATACCAAGCACCCAAGTTCCTGTGTGTGACCAAGGCTTCCACCCTCTGTGCTGCTGGTACATCAAAAGCGATCATGTGCTAGGCAGAAGATGAGATTCTCATAGTAAGTCTCTATATTAACTGGAGCCGAAGGGGGGAGGGGAGTGAGATTTCCTTGGACGGCGCCCAGGACATGTGATAATCAGATTACAGAAAGTTGAGGGGGGGGGTAGATGGAAGTGAGACTGGATGATGTTCTGGAGAGATGTCAGGAAAGTTTCTCAGGGCTCTGAAAGTGTAGGGACAGAAGCTTTTTCCTTGCCAGCTGTCTGAACCGCTGGGCTCTAGGTCTGCCGCTGAATGAAGATGTCTCTCTTTAGCCTTGGCATCTTCCTGGGTATTCTGCCCTTCAGTTCTGGCCAGTTCCCTCGGGCATGTGCCAATGCCGACAGCTTGTTGAGCAAGGAATGCTGTCCCATTTGGCCTGGCGATGGTTCCCCTTGCGGGGAGCTCTCAGGTAGAGGGTCCTGTCGCGAGATCCTACTTTCAGATGCCCCCCTCGGCCCTCAGTTTCCCTTCTCTGGAGTGGACGACCGGGAAGACTGGCCCGCCGTGTTTTACAACCGGACGTGCCAATGCTCCGGGAACTTCATGGGATTCAGCTGTGCCGACTGCAAGTTCAATTTTGCCGGTGCCAATTGCACAGAGAGGAAGCTGAGGGTGAGGAAAGACATCTTCCAGCTCAGCGCCAGGGAAAAGAACCAGTTCCTTGCCTACCTCAACCTAGCCAAGCATACCACCAGCCGGGATTTTGTCATCGCCACCGGAACGTATGCCCAGATGAACAATGGCTCGGCGCCCATGTTCCGAGACATCAATGTGTACGACCTCTTTGTCTGGATGCACTATTACGTCTCTCGGGACACACTCCTTGGGGGCACCAATGTGTGGCGGGATATCGATTTTGCCCACGAGGCTCCGGGGTTCCTGCCGTGGCACCGTCTTTTCTTGCTCATGTGGGAACACGAGATCCAAAAGCTCACTGGAAACGAGAACTTCACCATCCCCTACTGGGACTGGCGAGACGCCGAGAGCTGCGACATCTGCACGGATGAGTACATGGGGGGAAGGCACCCTAGCAACCCAGACATACTCAGCCCAGCCTCTTTCTTCTCCTCGTGGCAGGTAGGCACAGGGAGGTGGGAATCTGTTTCTGCTGAGTTATGCAGAGGAGAAACCGTACCTTTAAGTCTCATTGTGCACCGGGATGCCAGGAATAGCTGTGTTTTTTTCTGCATATTTGTATGGGCATGCGGAGCTGCCTTAATCTACCTTAGTGAAAGATCACTAGTAAGTTGAGGTGCGAGAGAAGTTAGATTCAGTTTGCATTTAAAAGTGAACCTAATTTACACTCACCAAAACAATATGCGAACCAAAATGCTGCCATTCTTTGATATTTGCACTCCTCCAAATTTTGCAGGGCAGTTCTCCAGCTCAGTGACGGGTGCAAAAAAATGCACATGCATCGGTAAAGTGTGCACAGAAATGCAAAGATCAGTGAAAGTTGCATACGAAAATGCATTTTATTAGGGGAAGCTGTAATGCAATAAAATAAAATAAAAAGTTGTGTGTTAGGGAAAATTGCGTACAAAAATGTTAGGAGAAATTTGCACTAAAAGTTTGACGAGTTTTCATGATGAGTTTGTTTTTCAAATCGCAAGCATGTGGAAATGTGGAAGTTAAGGCTGGAAAAATGAGAAACTGAAATCGACATATTCAGCCATCCCTAGTAGTAGAGCATTTCTTTGCATGCAGAATATTCCAGGTTCAATCCCTGGCATCGCTAGGTAGGGATTGTCCCCTGAGAGTACCCCCATCTGAAATGCTAGAGAGCCACTGCCGGCTAGTGTAGGACACACTGAACTAGACAGTCTGATGCTGTGTAAGGCAGCTTTCGATGGTCCTAGCTCAGGCCCCTGTATTCTGAGTGGCAAGGGCTCCCAGTCAGTGGAGGTGGAAGCTGCTTGGGCGTCTGGGGCAGTGTGTCCAGGGGCGGGGTGCACCACCCATAGGGACGGGGTGCACTGTGGGGCCTCCAGAGACTGCCTGGTTCCTCCCACTCAGCCGCCCTACAGAGACGCGTGGCTCGGGTGCACTGCAGGCCCCGCAGTGAGTGCCGCCCGGCATTCTGTCACCCCCCAGTGGTGACACCCGGGTTGGCCCACACCTACCGCACCCCCCTTCCTCTGCCCCTGCTCCCCATCACCTCCATCAAGGGGTCTTCCCCACCAGCACTGATGCATGAGATCGTTCTAACTGGAGATGCCAGTTTCCCAACCATAGTTCTGCTAGTGACTTACAGCATATTGAAAATGCAATGTGCTCTCCAAGAAGCAATTGGGGACTATAATATGTCAAAACGCAAACGACCAAAAGATTAAGGCAGCAGCAAAATCCATTTTGTCAGCTGGTTTACAATCCAGGCAGCCACAAACACCTGGGTAAACAGACTGCCTGAACGCCAGCAGATAGCTGGCAGCTGATTGGAGGAGACGGAGTTCTATAAATGTGATTTTACCTAATTCTCTCTGCTTCTGGTGATCAGGCTACATGTTTGTGTAGCCAAAATAGAAACACATGCACAAGGCAGCATTGTCCACAGGACTGGGGGAATGCTAAGGTTTAAGTAAGTACAAAAAGGAAAGGAAAGAAACCCTACAAAGGTGGAACCCCCCCCCAAAAAAAAAATAGGCCAATGAGGACTAAGTTACTCAATGGCTATGGTATGCTAACTTCTTGGGAGGGGGGTTGAGATGGGTAGGATGGGGAACTGGCTGGAATCCTCAAGGGAAGAACTCCACAATGCAACATTTTATTGCAAATCCCACTTGTAGCAGTTTGTTATCTTGGGTAGCCACTTTGCCTCACCATGAAAGTGGATATGCCAAAAGCTGATCCTTCAGCAAAGATGGGCACTTGGCAAGGTTTGAGAGGGGTTGTAGCATCAGATCTGAAGTATAGCCCTGAGCACACCAATTTGCCACTAACTAACCCAAGTGCAAGGGACCCAGGTGGCGCTGTGGGTTAAACCACAGAGCCCAGGGCTCGCTGATCAGAAGGTCGGCGGTTCGAATCCCTGCGACGGGGTGAGCTCCTGTTGCTCGGTCCCTGCTCCTGCCCACCTAGCAGTTCGAAAGCACGTCAAAGTGCAAGTAGATAAATAGGAACCGCTCTGGCGGTCCCTTTACCTTTACCTTTAACCCAAGTGCATATGTGATAACGAGCAATGGGATGTAACCCAATGTTGTAACTGCCCTGAGACCTGCGGGTATAGGGCAGTATACAAATTTAATTTAATAATAATAATAATAATAATAATAATAATAATTTAGGTGTGCATTATATTACTTCGGAAGATTCACACGCAAACATCACACACCCACACCCACACACCCACACACCCCTGTGTGTGTGACTTCAAAACTGGCAGATGTGGGAGTGGAGCAAGAGGAGCAGGATGAATCCATGAGGCAAACAGGGGGCAAATTTTCCCCAACCCCAGCTCCTTCAAACTTTGACTCAAAAGAGCTCAAGCACTTCCCACCCTCTCCATTTTTACCCTCACAATAACCCTGTGAGGTAGGTTAGGCTGAGAGATGGTGACTGGCCCAGTGAGCTCTGGTCTTCCAAGATGCTAGACCAGGGTTTCCCAAACTTGGTTCTCCAGCAGTTTTGGGACTACAACTCCCATCATCCCTAGCTAGCAGGACCAGTGGTCAGGAATGATGGGAACTGTAGTCCCCAAACAGCTGGAAACCCTGTACTAGCCCAATGTTCTAACTGCTACACCACATTGTCTCTCAATATTTGGCTCTGTGATGGAATAAGCATGGGTTTGTTTGTTTTTGCAGGTGGGGTCTCTATGTGTGCCACTAGGGTTGCCATATTTCAAAAAGTGAACTTTTTTGAAAGTTTACTTTTTGAAAATTTGTTGTTGAGCTTTGGTTAAACCAATATAGTTGAGCTTTATTGGGGAAACCTTTCCACAAAATAGTGATTTTCAGCTTTTGGAGCTGTTTCCGCTGCTTTTACATCCAGGTTTCCCCTGACATTTTGCCAATGCGGCAAAAAGCCCCCCTGACGCCATTTTTACACCCGGAAACCCGGACATGTCAGGCATTTTCCTGACATATGGCAAGTCTAATGTGTGCCAAATTGCTTATGGCCATCAAGCTTAAAATGTTTAGAGCTAAAACAGTGGAAACATATTAAGCACACATGTTGGCAACTTCTTTCTGCAAACAGGAATGGAGGTGGGATTCCTCCCTCCTCCTACTTTCCCCCAGAGCCAAGATTTTAGTAATGAATCAATTAACTCTATACCTTAACAGACAAGGAAGCAGTCTGAGTATTCTCAAGGGAAATGTCTATTCATTTAGCATCCTTTGTCGCTAGAGAAAGTTTTTGCTTTTTATTATGAAAGATAGTCCCAATTAACCTGTTTGCTAGAGCGCTGAGGATTTTTTTTTTTGTAAAGTGTGTCATTTTGATTATTGTTGTTTAAAAAAAATCCATTCCTAGGGCCTCAAACTATGTGGCAACACTGAAAACAGAACAAACAGGATGAAATATAAAACACGGTCTACTGTGTTGAAGATTAAGCACTGCCTATTGTAGCCAGCTGAAAAAAAATGGTCATAGTATGGCCTTTATGACTCCGTTAAATCAGAGATGGAGAACCTGTGATCCTCTAAAATCATAGAATGGTAGAGTTGGAAGGGATCCCAATAATAATAATAATAATAATAATAATAATAATAATAATAATAATTGTTTATTATTTATACCCCGCCCATCTGGTTGGGTTTCCCCAGCCACTCTGGGCGGCTTCCAACAAAATATTAAAATACAATAGTCTGTTAAACATTAAAAGCTTCCCTAAACAGGGCTGCCTTCAGATGTCTTCTAAAAGTCTGGTAGTTGTTTATTTCTTTGACATCTGATGGGAGGGCGTTTCACAAGGAGGGCGCCACTACCAAGAAGGCCCTCTGCCTGGTTCCCTGTAACCTCACTTCTCGCAGTGAGGGAACCGCCAGAAGGCCCTCGGAGCTGGACCTCAGACGCTCCTTCAGGTAACTTTCCTTGCAGGCATAATAGGGACAGGGGTTCCAAAGAAGATGGCAAAACTATTTATATATGTGACAACCGCAGCTAGAAAATAATAATAATAATAATAATAATAATAATAATAATAATTTATTATTTGTACCCCGCCTGTCTGACTGGGTTTCCCCAGCCACTCTAGGTGGCTTCCAACAGAGATTAAAAATACATTAAATGCACAGAAAGGGAAAGGAGAGCAGGTTCTAATGAAGGAAGAGTGGCTTTTGAAAGTGATGGACTATGCAGAAATGGCAAAACTGACAGCGATATTAAGAGATCAAAATGATGAACTTTTTTATATAGAAGAAGGGAGGCCTTTCATGGACTATTTTTTAAAAAAATACTATAGTCAAATGAAATTGTGGGCAGGATTCGAGATAAAAGAAGCAGAAGGGAAATGATAAAATAATTGCAACGGCGATTTTATCTGTTTTGTAATAGATAAAGATACAATGTAGCAGAAAAGGTTTGAGTATAAACACTGCAGAGGTGGGGGTGGGAAGTCAATTTAAGAAGCAATGCAACTATTTGATATGAAGATTATTGTGAAAAAGAATTAATAGAAAATTATACTATAAATACAAAAGTGGATTGATTTTACAAAGTTAAAATAGACCAAGGTACAACAGGTAACCCTAAAATTAAGACATAGAAAAATAATCTCAATATGAAGGTAATATAAAATCAATAAGGAAGTCACAATCGGGTGGAGGGAAGGCACAAGGGTATGGAGGAGGGGAATGGGATGGGTAGTATACAAGGAAAGCTAACAATATATTACGTTAGAGACCAACTAAGTTAGAATAGAATAGAATATATTTTATTGTCATTGCCCCCTTCGGGGACAACGAAGTTACTTTCATGTGCATGCACATTTCTTCAGATACCAAGTGTGCATGCACACGAAAGCTCATACCAAGAACAAACTTAGTTGGTCTCTAAGGTGCTACTGGAAGGATTTTTTATTTTATTTTTTATTTATTTTATTTTTTATTTTGTTTTGACTATGACAGACCAACACTGCTACCTATCTGTAACTGGAATCTATTACGTATATGCATATGAATATGTATACGTATATGGTTATGTATGTAATTTATATGGAAAAATTGTGTTATTGTGACATATTATGAAGAATTTCATAAATGTACAAAACTTATTTTGTAACATAAAATTAAAAAATATAAATAGAAAAGTGGGGAGCAGGCATTAGTGCAGTTCAGTGAGACATTTCAGTCAGGCAAAAGCAGTCAAGATGTGCATTGAGCAGAGCAGGTGAAGGTATGGCCTACAGAGAAGGTAATTGTTTGGGGCAAGTCCCCCGGGGGCCACATTTCACACATACACACCCCAAGTCTGAGGTTTCCCACTCCTGACTCAGGCAATTACAAAAGATTCCTGCAAGTTTTCACACAACCCATTAAACAGCTTTTGATCCCTCTCACACTGGGTAAGTTCAGAATTCAGGGAGATTTCTTGCAACTCCCAGCAGTGTAAACAAGAGGAGAGTGCACTTGAAAATGGAGTGGAGGGAGAGAGATTTAATGCCAGAAGGCTGTCAAGTTCAGAACAAAATTGGGCGTGGGGGGGGGGAGGATGAAGGAGGTAGGCTATTCAGGGCTTTGTGGAAATTCAATGGGCAAATAAGAAGCAAAAGCATGTTTTTTTAAAGAAAGAAAAGAAAAAGAAAACACTTTCTTTCGCAGGGGAGTCTCAAAGAAACAGCTTTTTAAACTGCAATAATATAATGACACTTACACAGGAGATCAGGGAGCACTCAAGACTTGGTGTGGATTTGTTGTTGGGGGGGGGGGAAGTATCCATTTCAAACTCTGCTTCCCCTCTTCGGAAGAAAGGAGAGCATACTTTATTCTGTGGAGATGTTGCCATGGAAACAGCGATAACTGTGAATGCATGCTAAAATGCTGACTTCTCCCCCACTCCGCATGCATCCCAACCTTTTCCCTTTTCCCTCAGCCAACTGTTGTTACTCCTCTGCATTTGCAAAGCATGCTTCCCTCGTGTTTACGGTCTTCGGAGGTACCTGCTCCTGCGATCAAAACTGTCAAAAACAGTTTATGTTCCCACACACAAACACATCCCTCTGAAAGCTAATCTCTCTCTCTTTTTGAACGGATTTCATCTCACCGAAGAGGCTCTCCCACGCTATTGGACTGATGAACAAAGGGAGCCCAAGGACTGAGGAAAACCTGAAAGCACTTTTTATTTTATTTTATTTTATTTTTTAAATCTAATGCTAAAAAGGCATCACCTCCTATTTCACCCCGTATTAGTAACACACAGCCTTGTTGCTGTTCTGCTGCAATTTGCCTCCCGCCCACCTCGCTGCCTGCTGTGGCAAAATTACAAAACTTACATCACTTATGTAATTAACGACATCATCATTATGCTATTCCACCCATTGCAAAGGAAATGCAATGCAAATTAGGGGTAGGGGGAGTAATCAGTTCCACACCATTTTCAGACCTAAAGCAACCAAAGCAATAAATACTGATCATACTCACTGGATTGATTTTCATTCCGGACATGGGATGGATAAGTGAATACCAGCAATTTCTGCCAGAGGCACCTGGTTGCCCCCAAGATTAAGGGGTCCCGGCACACGTCATGTGCATGTAACATCATGCAAGAGCCGTGCACACATTGTCGCATCATCTAGATAAGGCCAAACACTCTCTAGGATCTGATTGCTGAAGCTGCGATGCACAACACTAGATGTGCATGTCATTGCACATGCACACTATATGCGCAGGGCCCCCTCACATAGCTGTCAAGTTTCGGATTTGAAAATAAGGGATCAGCACCCTCACCTGTCCCGGAGACAGTCTACGGTTCTCAGGGACAGTACACACCGCGGTAATCCCCCCAGGCTACAAATTAATTTACACCAGGCTACACACCATCATCTTTCCCCACCTCAGGGTCTCTTTTCCAGGGAGTCTTCTCTTCTCATGCAATGCTTCAGGATCTGTCCTTCCGGTGAGCAGCCAGGGCCGATGTCCTTCAGAATGGACACCACCCCCATCCACCTCCCCATCCCACCCTCCTCTTCCCCCCTTTTTTCCTCAATGTCTCAATAACCGAAACTGATTTGTTAAAATGTTAGAGGGGAAAAATATGAGAGAGACATTGTACACACCTCTGTAAATCAAGATAATCTTTAATAAAAAATATTTAAACGGCCAGGCGACTTCACGGACAACCCACGGAGCCCACCTCTCGGTGTTTTTCTCCTGCGGTGCAGGATAGCTCGCTTTCAGACCCAGGAGGACTTTTAAGGGTCTCTGACATACATATATATACCTGAGGCGGCTCTCTCCTCGCTCCTCACACTTGGCACGTCCTCAGCAGCCAAATGTTGAGGAATGTGGGGCAGGAAGTTTGGGAAGCGTGGCCTCTTTCCCTAGCATGGTCCTCCAGCTGTGCAGGCGGGGAGGTGGGTGGGTGGTGGACTCTCCTCCTCCTCCTCCTCCCTCAGCGGCGCTCTGGGATTGCGGAGGGGGAGAAGCTTGCCAGCCCCGCCCACTCCTCATTTGGATGGGCTCTGCTCTCCCTGGACTCTAACTCTCCTTCCCGGACACTCAGCTTGCCGCCCGGCCCTGGTTCCCCGCGCCACTGGTGCCACAACCTGGGGAGAGGAGCTGCTTCCTTTGAAATCCGGGAAATTTAAGGGATATCAACAATCCGGGACAGCAGCAGGAAACGGCTTGGAATAAGGGAGTTTCCCACCAAAAAAAGGGAGGGTTGACAGCTATGCTCCCTCAACATTGTGGGGGCTCAGCCCCTTTCCAACGAAGATTGAGGGGGCCAAAGGCATGCCAACTCCCATGAGTTGGCACACCCAGTGGCGGAGGAAGCGGTTCGGGCACCTGGGGCAGCGCATAGGGGCGGGGCGAGTGCAGGGCACATCGCGGGGCCTCCAGAGTCTGCCTGCCTCCTCCCACTCAGCTGCCCTACAGCTGGGGGGGGAGGCAGTGGGCGGACCATTTGGGCAGCATGGAGCATGAGCGTGCCCAGGAGAGACACATGACTCGGGTGTGCTGCAGGCCCCGCGGTGAGTGCCACCCAGCATTTTGTCACCCCCCCCCAGTGGTGACACCCGGGGCGGTCCACACCCACCGCATCCCCTTCCTCCGCCCCTGGGCACACCTGATTTCTGCTCAGTCTCAGATCTGAGAAGGCAGGCCAATGCAGAATGAATTTAGACAAAAGGCCTGTTGTCAGGATGCTGTCAGCGACTCGCGGCTGGTTGCCCAGTAAAGTATAAAGACAAGGGAAGGTGTCTTACTGTCCCTTTTTATTCAGTAATTACAGGAATTAATGGCATTTCCCCGAGTAAATCTCCCCCTCCCCCTCTCTCCCAGTGGTGTGTAGTGGTTAAGAGCAGTGAACTCATAATCTGGTGAACTGGGTTCACGTCTCCGCTCCTCCACATGCAGCTGCTGGGTGATCTTGGGCTAGTCACACTTCTTTGAAGTCTCTCAGCCCCACTCACCTCACAGAGTGTTTGTTGTGGGGGAGGAAGGGAAAGGAGAATGTTAGCCGCTTTGAGA
This sequence comes from Darevskia nairensis, assembly GCA_034642065.1. NCBI lineage: Eukaryota > Metazoa > Chordata > Lepidosauria > Squamata > Lacertidae > Darevskia > Darevskia nairensis. The sequence continues at coordinate 414,852 of JAWWNI010000862.1, forward strand.
CTCCTTCGGGTAGTGATAAAGCAGGATATCAAATCCAAACTCCTCCTCCTCCTCCTCCTCCTCCTCCTCCTCCTCCTCCTCCTCCTCCTCTTCTTCTTCTTCTTCTTCTTCTTCTTCTTCTTCTTCTTCTTCTTCTTCTTCCCACTTCCTCATTCATCACTTCTACGGGTGCTGCTACATGCCCTCTGTCTTTGAACTCTTTGCTCTCCTACTTTCAAGGCTTGCTGGGTTCTGGGAGAGGGGGGCCTGGAATGCTTTCTAAAGACACCATGTCTGTCGGCTGTCGCCCCTCTGCTGCTGCCTCCTCCTCCTCCTCCTCTCCCATTATTTCCCAACTTCCTCCCTCATCTGCCTCTGAGCTGTGACCTCCCACAAACCCCTGTTGTAAATCTAAACTGCCTTCCTCTTCCTCCTCCCTGGGTCAGCCTGGGGAGGCGGTCTCCACCATTCCTCGTCTGCCCAGTCCCTGACACCTGTACAGGCATTCACTTGAAACTGTTCTTAACCTGAAGCACCACTTTAGCTAATGGGGCCTCCCCCTGCCGCTGCACCGCCAGAGCACAATTTCTGTTCTTATCCTGAAGCAAAGTTCTTAACCTGAAGCATTATTTCTGGGTTAGCGGAGTTCTTAACCTGAAACGTATGTAACCTGAAGAGTATGTAACCTGAGGTACCACTGTATGCCTTTCATCTTAATGTATATGGCCTCTATTTCAGTGCAAAGGAAATGTGATTTAAATTGGGGGTGGGGAGTAATCAATTGTGCATCATTTTTGGACAGAAAACAACCACAACCATGTATGACAATCATTAATTGCTGGACTGATTTCTATTCCAGAAATGGGATAAATAAGTGAACACTGGCAATGTCCACTTTTGCTTCCATCAGAATTCTCCAACATCCCTTGTCAACTCTGAGTGGGGCTAACATTGAATAAAGTAATATATTTCCTTTGATGCAACCTAGAATTGCACGAGCCCTTTTCCCACTGCTAATTCACACTTGGCCTGTCGTCTACCAAAACCCCTGCGTTCTTTTTCACAAATACTGCTGTGAAGCCCAGCTTCAACCATCCTATATTTGTATATCTAATTCCTCAGCAGCAGCACACACCCACCTAAATGCAAAACTTAACATTTGCCTCTGCTGAAATTCATTTCTCTTAGCTTTTGGCCCAGTTTCTCAACCTGTCAAGATCATCTTGAATCCTGTTTCTGTCTTCTAAGATACTAAAAACCCACAACACGCCATTTTCAATCACAAGTAGATGTGATAGGAAAATATCTTGCAGCGGCAGGAAGATAGTTATTTTCATATACACGATGTGTTACATAAAGCCACGATCATAGCGGGGGTTGTGAGTGTAGAGGGGGGGGGAATTGATATTCTTTGCGCTTATTGTATTGATGTTTTTAATTTTTAAAATTTATATCCTGCCCTTCCTTCCAACGGAGTCCAGGGCATAAAACAAAAAATGATGAACTATTAAAACATCTTAAAAACAATTCCAGTTTAGATTCACATTGGTTCTCTACCCCAAAAAAAAGGCTGTTTGAAAGAGGGAGGTCTTCAGTAGGCACCAGGAAAATAACAGGGACTGTGCCTGTCTAATATTCAAGGGGAGGAAATTCCAAAAGGCAGAGGCCACCACACTCAAGGCCTGATTCCTACATTGTGGAGTGCAGCAGTCGACCGGGTACATAAGAAGAGAGGATCTTTCAGGTTTCCTGGTCCCAAGCTGTATAGGGCTTTATCTGCAAAAAAACCCCAACACTTTAATCATAGCTCATGAGCTAATTGGCAGCCAATTACAAATCCTCCAGCATTTTTCCGATAAAAATAGGGACGTCCTATTCCATCATCACCACCACCACCACCACCATCAACATCATTTTTTAATGATTGGGTTGCCCCAGCCACTCTGAGCAGCTTCCAACATCTATATATATAAAATCGTTCAAGTTGGATGTTTGTTAACAATCGCCTTTCTCCGTAACCCCTTGATTGATTCCGTTCAAATTTGGACACAACGTTCCATGCCTATATGGGAGTGATCATATGTACTTACATTGCACAAGTACCACACCTTTCCCAGGTAAAAATGTGATTTTGTGCAAAAAATATAGCGCCCTCCAGTGGACGTTAAACAGCACAGCACAACACACCTGTTTCTGACCCCTCCTCCTCCTTTCCCGACGTCACTACCACCATCCAATTGACAGATAGACCACCCACAAACACTACTGCTGGCTCCGCCGGTGGGTGTAGAACCACGCCAGGAGGAATCGCCATTTTCACGGTTTGCGATGCTACCTCGACCACCTGTAGATAGAAGCTGGATGACAACGCCGCTACTCACATTTCGGGCCAAATACCACACCTTCCACAGATACAAACGTGCTCCTATAAAAACAAACATACAGCCCACCACTACATGTCAATAACATCGAAGAAGGCCATTGACAAAATCAGGACAAAGAACCTCATAGACTAAAATAGTAGTAATAAACAGTTGTAGAAACGAAGACAAAAACGGGAGGGGCAAACGGAGAACACATAGACTGAACTTCAATGAGATAAGGTGTAAGTAAACATACGCTTTCTCTTTCATACTGTATCTTACTTTTGCATTTCACCAAATCAGCCACAGCAAGGCGTGGCCGGGTCAGCTAGTATATAATAAAACTATACAGGGCTGCTTTCAGATGTCTTCTAAAGCAGTGTTTCCCAACCAGTGTGCCTCCAGATGTTTTGGGACTACAATTCCCATCATCCCTGACCACTGGTATTGCTAGCGAGGGATGATGGGAGTTGTAGTCCCAAAACATCTGGAGGCACACTGGTTGGGAAACACTGTTCTAAAGGTTGTATAATTACTTATCTTTTTGTCTCGGGGGTCACATAACTCCATACCCGCCAACATTTCTCTGATGAAAATAGGAAATCCTAAGGAAAAGTGGGACATTCCAGGATCAAATAAGAAACCAGGACGGCTTCTGTAAATCCGGGACTGTCCCTGGAAAATAGGGACACTTGGAGCGTCTGGACAGCATATGCTGCGCTGTATCTGCTCTGCTGCAGTTTGGCTTCTGGCAAAAACAATTACCGGGTAGCTACCTGGCATATCTATCCATACCTTGTGGGCATGTCCACAATCAGAACCTCAGGGGTTTTTAAAACAGGTACAGCTCTAATTCTGAATGCAACCTTCACAGTTGAGACACGATACATAAGGATTCTGTAGCTGGATGCATGTATCCCCATGTATCAGATATGATGGCCCGGCAGGTGGGATTGAAACTGCACCCTCCATCTATGGGGAGTAACTGTTCCACCTCTGGACATCCCCATTGCACAACCATGGATAAGTAGACGCCATGTGTGAAATTTTGAATTATGGTGCTGGAGGAGACTCTTGAGAGTCCCATGGACTGCAAGAAGATCAAACCTATCCATTCTTAAAGAAATCAGCCCTGAGTGCTCACTAGAAGGACAGATCCTGAAGTTGAGGCTCCAGTACTTTGGCCACCTCATGAGAAGAGAAGACTCCCTAGAAAAGACCCTGATGTTGGGAAAGATTGAGGGCACAAGGAGAAGGGGACGACAGAGGATGAGATGGTCGGACAGTATTCTCGAAGCTACTAACATGAGTTTGGCCAAACTGCGAGAGGCAGTGAAGGATACGCGTGCCTGGCGTGGTCTGGTCCATGGGGTCACGAAGAGTCGGACACGACTGAACGACTGAACAACAACAAATGTGTGAAAGAAATCGACTCTGTTAGGCTCAATTCACACTTGTTCAGTTCTGAGCTTTAAAGTAGGATACGATTAGGGACATTTAGGTTTATACCCAGTGGGTCATGATTTTTTTTTTTGCACCTGTCTGTTGTTCAGATGTGCACAGCCCAGCCCCCTCCATTTCTGAGTTAACGTGTGAGATGGCATCTGATCTCATCGTTCATTTGTTCATTCAGTTTCCGGTGTCTAAGTATCTCCTTTGTTACGGGTGAATAAAACAGAATTTCAAAGAGGTGATCATACCAGGACATGAACTAACCCACCTTGTGAATAGAAGGTATTTTAAGAATGACTTCTTTCACAAAATTCCACATGTTCCTTCAAGATACGAAAGTGTGTCATAGCAGGAAGTTACGGGAAGGACAAGTGGATCCTTGTTGTGGTCGAAAAAGTCGCAGATTTCGAATCTGATCAAAGGAAATGCCTTTTCGCTTCATGCGTAATGAAACAGCAGAATGTGTTTCCATGGTGAAACAAAAGCTAACAACTCTGTCAAATTCCAGCAGGGATTGGAGATCCATATTGGTGAGGGGAGTGGGGGCAGGGACACAAATGTATCTGTCCAGAACCAAGCTGTGTAATGATGCACTTTGAGAAGGAATTAAGAATTCTCCTGCTTCAGAGCTAAAACCTCTGACTGAATATGGATTATGGTGAGATTTTAAAAGAGTAGATTATCTCACATCTGCCTGTCCTGAGGTTCTTGCATGTCAGTGGAAGCATCTGGTAATGGTCAACGACAGATAAGGGGAATTGAATTATATTGGCCACAGGTCTAGTCCAGTGCATAGAATCATGGATTTGGAAGGGACCTCCAAGGGTCATCGAGTCCAGCCCCCTGAAATGCTGGAATCTCAAATAAAGCATCCATGACAGATGGCCAGCCAACCTCCCCTTAAAAACCTCCAATGAAGGAGAGCCCACCACTTTCCAAGGGAGTCAATTCTACTGCCAAACAGCTCTTACTTCTAACCATCAGAAAGTCCTTCCTGATCATTAATTGGAATCTCTTTTCTTGTAACTTGAAGCTATTGGTTTGAGTCCTATTCTCCAGAGCAGGAGAAAACAAGCTTGCTCCATCTTCCATGTCACAGTCATTTAGATATGTGAAAATGGCTATCATGTATGCATTTTATTCTTTTTCCCCCTCCAGTCTCTCCCCCGATCTCCTTGGTAAATGCAGGTATGAAATATACACCAAATATCCTCTCAATAAATTAAGCCTGGTAATCTGCAGCCTACAATTCCCATTAGGGTTTGTCCATAATATGCATTTAGGAGAGTGTACTCGCTTGTTGTGGGTTAAACCACAGAGCCTAGGGCTTGCTGATCAGAAGGTCGGCGGTTTGAATCCCTGCGACGGGGTGAGCTCCCGTTGTTCGGTCCCTGCTCCTGCCCACCTAGCAGTTCGAAAGCACATCAAAGTGCAAGTAGATACGGTAAATAGGTACCGCTCCGGCGGGAAGGTAAACGGCATTTCCGTGCACTGCTCTGGTTCGTCAGAAGCGGCTTTGTCATGCTGGCCACATGACCTGGAAGCTGTACGCCGGCTCCCTCGGCCAATAAAGCGAGATTAGCGCCGCAACCCCAGAGTTGGACACAACTGGACCTAATGGTCAGGGGTCCCTTTACCTTTACTCGCTTGCATGATAGTGTACATTCAGTGTTGGATGCAGGCACCTTTGGGGGCTGTTGTACGCAGGGCATCATTCCTATACTGTTCCTGTCCTACAATATTTGTCAATCAGAATGTCTTCAAAAGTTGGGTTACAAATCGAATAAATTTGGTGCAAATGGATAGCATTTATACTTTGGTCTGGATCTGATTTTTTGGCCCACAGATCCAGTATATAATGTTTGGGTACCTTTGTGGACAGGCACAAATCTCCTTAACTGAAATGGGGCATCAGAACTTCTAAAAGCAACTTTACTTCTCAATGCACTGGTTGCAATACTATATGTGTATCTCATAGGTGATTTGCAGCCGATCAGAAGAGTACAACAGCCGCCAGGAGCTCTGCAATGGCACCAACGAAGGTCCTGTGCTTCGAAATCCTGGGAACCATGACAAAGGGAGAACTCCCAGGCTTCCATCTTCAGAAGACGTCGAGTTCTGCTTAAGCCTGACCCAATATGAATCTGGGACCATGGACAAAATGGCCAATTTCAGCTTCAGGAATACTTTGGAAGGTAAACCATTTTTCTTTCTCCTTCCTATTGTGTGACAGTTGTGTGCACAAATATTACACCTGCCCCCAAATAAAGCTTTCACTATTGACTTCAGAGGAGCTCTTCTTTTTCAGGAAGGGGTTTTCCTGATTAAGTGCAAGATCCTTGTGTGAAAGAATAGACTTTCCGGCATTTTGTGTCAGGGTTTTGTTTGTAAAATGGTTGATTTTGGTGCGCAGAAGGCCCAAGTATACCAGAAGCTTCAAAGCAGAAGGGTATGCTTTGTTCAGGAAGTAGTTCAGAAGAAGGTCATGAATCCTAGGAACCTGACTGTTAAGGAGCAATAAAAACCTAACTCTATCCTTTTCCTGACTGGCTAAAATTTGGGATGGAGATTGGTTAAGCTAATAAGTGCCTAATGACAAGGTCAGAAACTTGAAGAGTTGGAGTTAGAAATCTGCCAGAGAGGAAAGGGGCTGATATACTTTAAAACAGGCATGTCCAACAGGTAGATCGTGATCTACTGGTAGATCACTGGATGTCTGTGGTAGATCACTGGCTCCCCCCAAAGAAGCTCAGCCACTTTGGCTCCCCTCAAAAAAGCTCTACATCTTTGCCCTGAAGCCCCCAAAACAGGGCTTTCTTTCCTAAAAAAAGCTCAACTTTGACCTGAACCCCTCAAAACATGGATGGCTTTCCTTCTTAAAAAAAAGCTCAACAACCTCGACCTGAACCCCCCAAAAGGGGATAGATCACTGCCAGTTTTTAACTCTGTGAGTATATCGCAGTCTCTTGGAAGTTGGCCACCCCTGCTTTAAAAGAACGGAAATACTGGGAACAGGGGCGGAGCAATGTTGTGCGTTGGGGCGGGGGACATTGGGGGCGGTGTGCCCCGGTTCCCACCCAGGAGGGGGGTGACACTTGGTGCCACCCCCTCGACTCCCAAGCCGTGCCCTGCTGCCCGGCACCCCGTCCATGCGGCGATAGCTCATAAGGTTGCCGTTCGCGCCTGGCGACCCAGACGGACTGCACATGTGTGGCAGCCCACATGGACTGTGCATGTGCAGAATGTCGCACATGCGCAGTCTGTGCGGGATGCTGCACTTGCGCAGTCTGTCCGGGCTGCCGGGCGTGAGCAGCACCCCGTCCGTGTGGCGGCTGCTCTCGCGGCAACTCGCAAGGCTGCCATGCGCGAAAAGCAGCACCGACGGGGCAGCCTTATGTGCGCTGTTTGCGCTAGGCAGCCTTACGAGTTGCCGCTCACTCGGCGGCTCGTAAGGTTGCCACGGGAGCAGCAGCGCCAGCACGGACGGACTGCGCATGTGCGGCATCCCTGACGCGTGCGCGCTGCGGAGCGACGCCCCGCCCCCAGGGGTGCCTCCGCGTTTGCCGCCCCGGGCAGCCAAGCGGCTCCGTTCGCCACTGACTGGGAAGTGTTTGAGAATTGTTGGGCACTGCAGGAAGAAGAAACCAGGAGAGGACCATGGACCATGGTCTCTTCCAACTCTATGATTCTATGATTCTATGACCCAGAAGCTGAACTGATGGATGCAAATTGATAATTGACTTGGTTAAGGAAGCAGTCTAGAAAAGGTATAGCTGAATGCATTTTTTCACTGTTTAGTTTTCTAATTCAAACTTATGAGTAATTACTCAAACTGTAAAATTGACTTCCCTTCCTAAAACTATTGTATCAAAAAAAAAAAAAAGTTACCTTATTAAATCCTTCAGTAAAAGCTTATTTTTGGTGGGGGGCATGAAGAGAGGGAATTGGTCTGAAACCATTTTATTCACTCCACACCTACAGTATGTGCTGTACTACTCTACCTAGTATTGGGAGTAGGTTGGACCAGTTGAAATCCAGATGGTTTAAGGGCTGTTTAGTGGAGGCAACCAGAGAAAAACTAAGTGATGGCACTGGTGAAATTAAGAGGAAAAACAGGGGATTTGTTTGTTTGGTGTGCTTGCCTCCCATCCTTCTCACAATGCAAGCTAAAACCCATGCTATGGGCAAATACAGCTGGTGTAAAGATCCTGGCTCGCTCTGAGGCTGGAAACCATTTCCGACACAATGCAAAATGACGGTTAAGTACACCCATCTTGGTTGAATGAAGCCACACTGTGATGGAGGAGCAAAAGGGTTGTATACATGGGCAAAAGGCTTGCTTGTATCTTGGCTGGTTAAGATATATCGTCTAAACTGGGGCAATGTCTTAGTTGTATGCTAAGTCTGTGCTATGTGAAAACCTTCCACTTGTGGATCTCTGGATCCAACCCAATGCGTCCTGGTAATTAATTGTACAAGGAAGTCTGTAAACCAGAGACATATTGCTCTGATTTCATGGGGTATAATTGCCCAAATAACCGATGCCACGGTTCATCCTGCACGAATTGAAACATCTTCAGGCAGCTGCATAAGAGGCCGTAGATCATGACCAAGCAGTAGCCATGTAAGAATCACAACTGGCAAGAATGTATTCAAGAGGCTGAGAGTCAAAATGCTACTTCAGGTACACCTAACACTTGAGTACTCTCAGCTGGATTCTGAGCCTTCCTTAGTTCTAACTCCTCTTAACAACAGGGATTATTCATGCCTTATGAAAATGCCCTTAGAGTCCAAAAACGTGACGTCATAAGTGGCTTGAGGTGGGCGTGAACGGGCACTGTTCAAGAAACATACACCGTTTTTTAATCTTAGCCTTAGAATTTCAGGACTACATCAAAGAGTAACTGCATCCAGTATGTTGTCAGGGGGTGTTGATCACAAGAACGTATGTTTGATGCTACTGTATCACATCCCAATACCCAAGCTGTCGTTAGTGCTGCTAGCATTACAGCGGTGGGGTTGTTGGCATCCGTCTGTCTTGAGTGTGCCACCACTGGTCCGATGGTCAAACCATTGTGTTTCCAACATTGACGTGACCTCCTCTGTGCTCAAGCCTGGGCAGTGTTTTACGGAGGTCCTGGGCTGCCAAGATGACAATACCCCACTCTCATCCTCACTCATGTGGTCCAAAGGAAAGCAGAGCAATGTGTCTGGCACCAGCTTAGCTGCCGGAGCTGCCGGAAAGAAGCGTACAAGGCAGCATCCAACTGCCTTAGGGACTCCGCTCTGGATTTGTGTAGGGTTTACTCCTTAGCCCTTTTTTCTCCCTGCGGAGGTTTAGGATTGGAGTATTCCTTCTCCTAGATGGGCTACCTACCCAGGTTGATGAGCCCCGCCTACCCCTCACTTCCCTCTACAACAAGTGCAGAAACTGCTTTCTTGATCATGTGGGAATGTTGAGGGATGTAGGAGAAGATATGTTGATTAAATATTATCCCTCCTCACTCACGCTAGTGAGCAAGCAGCAGAGCACATTGATGGATTCATTAGAATAATTTAAACTAAGCAATCCAGTCTGGATTGGTCCTGGTAATTCCCCCCTTTTATTTCCCTCTTAAAATAATAACAACACGACTGTCTTTAAAAGTAAGAGTAAAGTTTACTTACATTCAGTTCACAGCAGTAATCTGAAGGCAGGCTTTATCTTGTGGTTACAGTTACATTTGTAGAGAAAATAAGTCTGAGCTATGCTTCGGACTTTCTACCTTATGGCTTCCATCCTCTGTAAAGATGAGCCATGTGCTGGATAAGAGCTAGAAGAGGATTCCAAAAGGAGAAAATGGAAAAAGGGAAGATGACTGCGTGGCTTGCCCTTTTACAGGGTCTGCTAGGGTCACGTCCATCTACCTGGTCACACACAAGGGGAGGAGGCTCCAGAAGAGGTATGACAGGAAGTCCTCCCTGTCTGGAGCCACATTCCCCTGTGTGTCCACTCTAGGCATCAGGAAAATGTTGTACTTGACTGCTTCAGTGATGATACACCCCACAGATCATTGGATACAGTGGTGTAATTGCAGCATTATAGATTTGTCTCCTGTTGCTCCGTGTAGGACCTGAATCAATGGATTGGACTACACATTAGGAGGAATTTCCTGAACGTTTGAGCTGTTTTATTCTATTGTATGCTTCTGTGATGGATTTTTTCTGTTCATGGATTTTACCGAGCATCATATTGATGTTTGTGCTGAGACACACTGTAGACACACATGCAAGTTTGCCATTCTTTTCAAAACATACACAATTGTGAAAGTGCATATTGGCAATCTGATGGGTAAGGATGCAACCAGTGTGTGGGAACTATGATGACTGTGCTTCCAGTTGTTGGCAGATGTCATTGTAATCCTTTCCCTCCCTCCTTACAAAGCTCCAGGGTGAGGGCAGGAAGCCTTGACCTTCACTGCTGATGTCATGTGTGTCATGTGACAAAGACACATGGGAGCAAAAGCAGCAAAGCAGGCTGGGAAGTACTAGGACTGCAAAGTCATTCGGCCTACGAAAACAGTTGAAGCCTAACTACTAACTGTTGAGTCACTCTGGGTCATGTGACTCACTCTCCTTAAATGTAGCAGCCATTTTCTCTCAGTCTCAGTCTTTGTTGTAGTATCTTCAGTGTGGCTGCCTAGTGTGTGTGTGTCTGCCTCAGTATGCAGTCAGTATAGAGCTCAGTCTGTGTTTAGTCAGTATGTAATTCAGTATGTAATCTCTTTCAAACTATTTGGGACAATGTTATGAAGAAGTTTATTTTAACTTAGTAAAGATTTTATTATTTCTAAGAAGAACTCTGCGTTCCGCTGCGCGACAATGTGATACCCTCATGAAGCCAAATCAGAGTGAGGACAGTGCTTCTTGCCTTCACTCTGGAGGAGTGTAGAGAGAAAAGAATGGCACCTGCCAGCAGCTGAGGGCTCCCACTCTCAACCAGGCCGCAAAAAAGTTGCCAGAATTGGTGGGAAAGGTGTGTTGGAGCAACTTCATGAAAATGTTTGCTCATCTCCCCAGAACTGAAAGGGAAAAGTTTGGCAAAGATCTGCAACATATGCATGTTTAGGTCATAGCTGTCAACTTTCGGATTTGAAAATAAGGGATGCCGCGAGGGCGGTGCAATGGCACCAAGTAGCCTCGCCACCCTGCGCTCCAGAGGCTGCGCGCGAACGGGTGAGCGAAAGAGCGAGCGCGTAGACGGCAGGCAGGCTGTCTGTCTGGTTGGGCGTGAGGGTCTGGCTGCACAAGGCATGCAAGCTCCGCCCCCAGTCGGTCTCAGACTCCTTATTGGCAGCCGAGCGAGGAGCCTCCCTGGCCGGCAAGGAGGGAGAGGAGCTGCTTCCTTTGAAATCCAGGAAATTTAAGGGATATCAACAATCCGGTATAGCAGCGGGAAATGGCATTGGAATAAGGGAGTTTCCCGCCAAAAAAGGGAGGGTTGACAGCTATGGTTTAGGCATGTACAACCTGAAGCTAAGCTGAATGGAACTGACTGCCTGTGTATGAAAGCCTACCGGGAAATGGAATGATTTAGTATTTCTCACATCTGGGACTTAAAAAAAAAATGGTGGGTTGTGGAGTACCTGCTAAATCATGATGGGGCTGGTCTGATTCATTTACCCTGGTGGTTCACAAGATGTGCTGGTCTGATTTATGGTCTCTCTGCATGTGAATTACCTAAAAGTGCATATTTATTGCACAATCTACCTCAACATGTTTTTTGCATTGCTTGCCAAATATTGATCACCCTGTCCATCTTTTGCCAATGTGACATCTCCACCCTATGAACACCTTGAAATATTAGTTTACGGAGTAATCCCATCCCATAAGCTTAACTGGGACACTGCTATTTATTCAGTTTCCATTTATGCCCCAATATTTTTAAGTTTTCTTAAAAAAAGAAGAAGCTGGCAATAATTCTAAACTTCTTGGATCCATCTCAGTTTGTTATACAACTGTACAATTTATGCTTATAATTTGTCTCCCACAAGGCATGGTAGGCTCTGCCCGTAGGTGTAAACATAAATAATCTTACCCCTTCATCATAGATTATCAAATTGGCAATTTTGGCTTTCTTTCAGTCTTTTTTACTCATTTCCCCCCCAGTTACATTCTTAGATACCAATCCAGTCGAAGTTAAATGCTTTCAAGGGCACCTCAAAACCCACCAGCAATGTTACCAGGGGCAGCAAGTACACAAGGGAATACCTTATATTCCCTGTTGTGATTATTAGGGATCGGGGGGGGGGCTCAACTTTTGCATGCATTTTAATAAGATACTACTTAATTTTCACTTTTTGAACCAAAATGTGAGCCAGAAAGATTATTCTTTGAAATTCAATTTTTCCCAAATTTTGCAATGCTGTTGCCCAACCAAGCAATGAGTACGAAAATGGATACAACAGGGCAAAGTGTACTTAAAAATGCACAGAACAGGAGAAAGTGTGTATAAAAGGGCACACTTATAATAAGGGAAAGTGTGCAAAACAATACATACGTTAGTGAAAGCAACATGCTCAAATGCTGATCTTCATTCCAAAGCAAGCCAAACTCTGGGCAAGAGTTTTAACCCCTGGAATCTCTCACCACTCAGTGACTGGGGTGGGGCAATAATAATTACAAACTGATGTATAAAAGTGGAGAAGTGAATTTAAAACTAGAAAAACGAGAACCACAGAGGCACCGAAAACAACAGATTCATCCATCCATAGCTGGATGGGGGAGAGTTAACTTGATTGTGGTAACCTGCACGGGAACCTTATGGTGAAGATATGCTACCAAATGTCATAAATCTCCAATACAGCATTTGCCCAGGCTGAAGGATAAAATGGATAAAAATGACACAAATGCAAATTTGAAAATGTCAACAATTTAGCTGACTATTTGTTAGAAAGGCTGGCTACTAGAAATAAAATAAAACAATAAAATAGTGTACACTTGTCTTAAAATACGAGCATATTTTGATAACAGAATAATAATAACTACGACTCCTTTCTATTTTCCCATATAAAATAATAATAATATAATAATAATAATTTATTATTTGTACCCCGCCCATCTGGCTGGGTCTCCCCAGCCACTGGGCGGCTTCCAGCAAACATTAAAATACATTAACACATCACAGATTAAAAACTTCCCTAAACAGGGCTGCCTTGAGGTATTTTCTAAATGTCATGTAGTTGTTGATTCCTTTAACCTCTGATGGAAGGGCGTTCCACAGGGCTGGCGCCACTACCGAGAAGGCCCTCTGCTTGGTTCCCTGTAGCTTTGCTTCTCGCAGTGAGGGAACTGCCAGAAGGCCCTCGGCGCTGGATCTCAGTGTCCGGGCTGAATGGTGGGGGTGGAGACGCTCCTTCAGGTATACAGGACCGAGGCCGTTTAGGGCTTTAAAGGTCAGCACCAACACTTTGAATTGTGCTTGGAAACGTACTGGGAGCCAATGTAGATCTCTCAGGTCCGGTTTGCATAATCCCTGTGCAAAGCTGCTATTTGTCTAGTGAGGTGGAAAAAGTCAGGCATCTTATGGTTGGGATATAGGCACATTTAAAGCAATTCTTTCAGACATCATAGACACAACCACCTCTCCTTTTTTTTGACATTGAAAGGGAATTCGCAGCCTCTCTGCTTCCGTGTAGCTTATTTTCCAAAAGCACTCTCCCCTGTAGTGAGATTTGTGAATTACCCCGTTCTTGAAATCCATCGAAACCTAAAGCTTTCTAGGTTGTGGTGGCACAGACAACAGACGGAAGCGAGTGCCCCAGAATGAAAAGAGAACTTACAATCTGTCTCTGCCCGGCACTTAAATAATAGGGCTTATAATATATAACATCAACATGTGCAGCAGATAATGGAAAACAGATTTGACCCACTGCCTTGGAGTCAGGGATTTAGGCTGTGGCAAGGCAATAATTGCATTTAAAACTTTTGTTTTCGTGGAAGAGCAGACACATTTATTTTCCGTGCCAGCTTTCCATTACCCCTTAAGTTTTCTGATCCTCTTAAGAGATTTATCTCCCCAGGATTGAAACCCATCTCTCGTTGCAGTGCAAGCCGAAAGGTGTATAAGCTACGGCGATTTTCTGCTTGGTAAACTGGAGGGTGCTATTGTTTATGCTTTTATGTCCAGAGGCCTACCAAACGTTGGGAATCTGTGTCGGGGTGTAGCGATAAATGAGAGCTGCAGCTGAAGGTGCAGGAGGCCTCAGTCGTGGACTTTGGGCTTTAAAATTTCAGTGGCACCTTGTGCTCAGGGGTGTAGGAAGGGGGGTGCAGGGTGTGTGGGCCTCCCCGGGTGTCATCGGTGAGGGGGTGACAAAATGACAAAAAAAATATGAGGTTGTTTTTTAAAATAAAAATAAAAATGGGCTCACGAAACTTTTTAGTTCAGTTCAGAAACGTAACGTAAAGCGACTGGCACTAGGGGCCTGCCCACCGCCTCTCCCTCAACTGCCCTACAGCTGAGGGGGAGGCTGTGGAGAGGCTCCACGCAGTGCCCCTGCCTTGGCTCACCCCTCCCCCATGGGCGGCTCTTCTTTCTTTGGCTTCATCCCCCTTCATCCCTCCCTCTCGTCCGCCTCCTGTATTTGTTGGGGAAACGCTCTGGGGAGACTCCCCAAGACTCCGGAGCGTCCTCCCGGTGGCCCTCTCTGGCTGGCATGTCCCTTCAGTCCAGAGTGCCAGTAATCTGCGACCCTTTCCTTATGAAAAGAGCACACAGGTCTTCTAGCATCACGCAGCAAGAAGAAAGACACATCTGTAGCTCTAAACTACATTTATTTACAGTCTATATACAGAGACACCATAATCACGTCTGTGTTCTCCGATCTCCGGCAGAACAAGTACAAACTGTGACGCGGCAGAAGTGAAACTAAACTTTACAATAACAACACTTAGATGGAAGAGATAAGATGGACTTCCGTTCTCACACACTCTCAGACACTCATGTGATTTACACTAAACATAATATCAAGCTGAAGCAGCAGAGGATAAATAAAATCCCAACAGTATCTTCCCCCTAGTCTTCCTCCTTCCTTTGCTCTTGGATTTCTCCCCACTCCCTTTGCCGCTCCCCACCCCCACATCTCTTTGATCTTCTCTCCCCTCGCCCATCCCACCCCCCTTTTCTCTGTGGCTCCCCCCCCCCCGTCTGGTTAGCTGGAGGAGAGAAGTTGGAGGGCACCTGCCCAGTCCAATCAATTGCTGCGTGTGGCTCTCCCCCTTCTGCCTCCTGCCGCCTCCTCCTTCTCCCGGGCTTCCTGCAACCTCAGCAGCAGCAGCGAGAGTAGCCGGAGCGGGGGCGTGGCCAGGCGGGAAGCGCTGCGAAAGGGTGGAGTTCCCGGCGGCGCCCCAGAATGAAGTGGAGCCCGCGACGCACCAGGCACCGGAGCAGCTAGCTATGCCGCTGCTTGTGAGACACCAAAATTTAGCAGCCCCCACCTCTCGCCTTAGCCTCTCCCTCTGGTAGGGGCACTGTGGGTGCCTGGAGCAAGCCTGTGATGCCACACATGCAGTGTGTGTGTGTGTGTGTGTGTGTGTGTGTGTGTGTGTGTGTGTGATGTCATGTAGCAGGAGGAGGTCCAATGGGGCCCACCGCACCCACAGGAAGGCTCGGTGGGGCCCATTGTGGCCTCTAGAAGATAAGGTGGCATGAGGCAGTGAATGGGGGTAGCAGCGGTGGGGAGCAGTGGTGACACAAAGCGGCAGGCTATGAGGGCTGAGCCACAAGCGGAGGAAGGGGGCAGTGGGGGCGGTTCGCCCCGGGTGTCATCACTGAGGGGGGTGACATTCAGCACACTGCCCGCCCGCGACTCCCAAGCCTACCCTGAGCCATCGGGGGAAGGGGAGGAGCTGTGTCACCTTGCCGGCAGCCTTCCCCCTTCATTTTGACAGCTTGGGGGTGGCTTGGGAGTCGCAGGCGGGTGGCGCGCTATTGCCCCCCCCCACTCCTGGGCTGCTTCCTGGGGGGGAAGCCTCCCCCGAGCTGTCAAAAGGAAGAGGGAAGGGAGGAAGGCTGCTGGCAAAGCGGCGCGGCTCCCTCCCTCCCCATCCAGGAAGCAGCCCACCCCCTGGGACGCTTGCCCTGCCCCCATGGCCCCGCCCCCAGGTGCACAGCTTGTGCACCTCTCCAGGTGCCGGAGCAGCTAGCTCCACCTCTGGGCTGAGCACCCACAACAACAAAAATGTGGGTGCCCAGGGTTCTCTGGAGTTGGTGCCCCTTCCCCCTGGGAGGTGATATGGACTGGACCCAGAGGCAGAGGAAATGGGCACGCTCAGCAAGAGAGGAGGCAGGCAGGCAGGCACCTCTGAGCTCGCCTCTCTGCTTCTAGCTAAGACATCCTTCAAATTGCACTGTCTCTTTATGCGTCCCCCAAACGAAGCCTATTTTTAAGCACCTCAGCCTCCATCAGTGTCCTCCTCAAACCTTCACACGGCGCAGTTAGTTGTACAGCCTGCTGTCTTAGCTCTGCCTAAGAGACATCAACTGCTCCAGGCCCTTCAGTGCTTGCAAAGAGACGCCTACCTTCTGCCTGTCATGGCTCAGCACAAATCTATCTCAAGTGCTGTCAGGCCTCCCTGCTCTATCCTCAATATGCTACCTGAGAAACCCAACTTTAAGGTAACCTTTAAACCTTCTTCTTCTTCTTCTTCAGCCCAAACACTTCATTCCCTTCCAGGGCCCACATGCCAAAGGTGAAAGTGGGTGGACAACTCATGCAGGACTTCCCCTTCGTACAGCAGGCTAGGTTTTTAAAAATATGTATTCCTTTCCAATTTTAACAGGACCACAAAAGAAAAACCATGAAATAGCAGGACCCCGGAGACGCAAATCTCGCTACATCGTTGTGCGGCAACCGTTTCCTCTGCTGCTGTGTACTTAATAAAGGGGTGCCAATCTATTGAAAAAGTGTCCTTCAATTCCATGCCCTTTGGTATTTTTATTTGATCGGTTAGCTTCTCTGTTAACACTAGTTTCCAGGATTTCCTGTACTATGAAGTCGGCACAGTATTGTCCGAATGTTTCCAGCATCTGGCTAATTTTAAGAAGCCAAGATGGGCAAGGGTCACGGACGCAGGAGGTCGGCCATACTTCTTGTTATGTCTGGAGCTTTAAATCCTAATAAGAGGCAAGTAGGATTTTAGAATGTAGTAATATGATTGGCCGTTGGAGCCATCCAATCCAGCTACAGAAGGGAAGTTTGAACCAGCCTATCAGGTGTGACTGAGGGTGTGAATAAAGGATATATAGCCTGGGTGGGAAGAACACAGACAGAGACACGCCCGATGACTGACTGTTTTCATTACAAACTGAAATAAACTCCATGAAACTGATGACTCTACTCTGAGTATATTTCACTTCTTCAAGCAGTTTGTCCACATCCTCAGGCTGCAGTGATCTAAACCGATCCTGTATGGATGGAACAGACAGTGTCCTAGACCCTTTCTCTGGACTTATTCTAATTGTGGCATCTGCATCTGCCCAAATATGAGCAATTTTGTCCCTACAGTGTCTTGCAAAGTTGTCACAGCAGACCTCAACGAAGGTTGAGTAATGCTTACTCATTAGCCCCATTATTGCTTTCATTTGCTTAAACCGGGAAAATTCACAAAGAAATCCAGGAACATCCACATGGCAGCCCTAACTAAGGAGGGCATTTCACGGAGAATGGCCTCTCTGGAGCCACCCCAACCTTTTTTTTTTTTAAATCACATTGGTGCATTTGACCCACAGCTGCAGAATAAATGATTCGAAATAGCAATAAATTGTGGAATAAAGTATACCTAGTGAGGTCCGTTATGCAAATTGTTTGCATAATTTATTCCGACTGCAGAATTCAGCTTTCCTTTTTTTCCTTTTTAGGCAGGTGGCAGATTCCAGTTACTCTCTCAATAGAGTTTCAGGGTTTTTCTTTTCTTTTACATGAGTAAAGGTAAAGGTAAAGGGACCCCTGACCATTAGGTCCCGTCGTGTCCGACTCTGGGGTTGCGGCGCTCATCTCGCTTTATTGGCCGAGAGCCGGCATACAGCTTCCAGGTCATGTGGCCAGCATGACTAAGCCGCTTCTGGCAAACCAGAGCAGCACACGGAAACGCTTTTTACCTTCCCGCCAGAGCGGTTCCTATTTATCTACTTGCACTTTGACATGCTTTCGAACTGCTAGGTGGGCAGGAGCAGGGACCAAGCAACGGGAGCTCACCCCGTCGCGGGGATTTGAACCGCCGACCTTCTGATCAGCAAGCCCTAGGCTCTGTGGTTTAACCCACAGCGCCACCTGGGTCCCTTTTACATGAGTGGCAGGATCCAATTCAAGATTAACAGCAAATGCAGAAAGCTTTCACACCGTTTTTCCTGCCGTATGCAGTTTCTCCGTTTTTCCTAACGAAAAGATTCCAAACTAGGCTCAAAGTCGCAAAATCTGGATTGAAAGAGAAAGCAAATTTCAAGAAGGAACCAACGCATCTAGGGTGGCCAACTTTTCAACCCAACAATGTAAGCTGGGTTCCGGTGACCCTGGTGAGATGTGCAGACATGTGCAGGTGATGTTGCTTACCTACATGCCATGAAAAGCTTCTCCTTCTGATTTCTGCGCGTGAGCTGCTCTGAAAAGCACAGGATCAAGCCAGGCCAATTTCCCACCCCCCATCACATCATTAGATGCTTCAGCCCCATAATAGGTCATCATGGGGGGACCTTTTCTACCCTCCTTTGATGAAAAAGCAGTTATGGAGAACTAGTTGAAGTTAGCCCGTTGACTAACGGGCTCTAGAGGAAGAGGAGGCAGGAGGCGGCAGAGCGGCTCGTGGGGCCCCGGCGCGCCCTGCTCCCCCCGCTTGGAGCGCGTTCCGCGGCGCCCGCCAGCGCCCACCTCGCCGCCCCTCCGCAGGAGCAGCAGCGCCAGGAAGAGCTGGTTGGCTTCCCCCGCGCTTTGGCTGGCGCTGGTGCGGGGAGGAGAAGGGCGATCGGCGGCGGCGGCCGGATCCGAGGCGCGGCGGCGGGAGCGCCGCAAAGCGGTGCTTCCCCCGCGCTTTGGGTGGCGAGGCTCCGTGCAAGGCGGCGGCGCTGCCCCAACTGACACCGCGCGTGCGTCGCCGCTGACTTCCAGCCTGCGTCCCTGTTGGGGGGGGGGGACAGTAGAGCTGTCCAATCCCTGCGTCCCCGTGTGACATGCGCACAACGCACTTCCGTGACACACGGAAAAGCAGGGACACTTGCTCTTTATTATATAGGATAGCACATGACTGAAGCTTCAGGCGCTGAAATCTATCATGCGGTACTTTGACCTCACAACAGGATGCCAGGGTACAAAATTTCCAAGGCCCTTTCAGATTACATTAAGGGGGCATTGTTTCCAAGGCTTGGGAAACGACAGGGACACAGGAAGTTGCCTTAGGTCACAACCACACGATGCATTTAAAGCCCTATCCCACCTTAAACAATCATGGCTTCCCACAAAAAATTCTGGGAGCCAGGGGTGCTGGCTCCTAGAAGCTGAGCCCTTTTGGTGGCCCCAATATTTTGGGGGGTAGCCCGCTCCCCCTCTTTGATGTCCCAAAAGCACAGAGCTTTGGGAAGGAGGCAGGAGGGCTTCAGCATCCTGTCAGAAGCTTCTGCCTGGCTTAGGAAGGGTGGTGTGAAACAAGGCCACTTCCCCCTTAGGAGGAGAAGAGGAAGAAGAGTTTGGATTTGATATCCTGCTTTATCACTACCCGAAGGAGTCTCCAAGCGGCTAACATTCTCCTTTCCCTTCCTCCCCTCACAACAAACATTCTGTGAGGTGAGTGGGGCTGAGAGACTTCAAAGAAGTGTGACTAGCCCAAGGTCACCCAGCAGCTGCATGTGGAGGAGCGGGGAAGCGAACCTGGTTCCCCAGATTACGAGTCTACCGCTCTTAACCACTATACCACACTGGCTCTTCTTCTTCTTCTTCTCTGATGCTCTGATGGGGTCCAAGACCCCTTTTGCCAGCTTCGCAAAGCCCTCCTGGCTGCGGCTCTTCCTGACATCATGCGTACAATGTCTTTGTCATCCCCCCCATCGCCCTCACAAGCTGGTGGTTCTGCAGGGAGCTGTATTTTGATAAGGGTGTAGAGCAGGCATCCCGAAACTGTGGCCCTCCAGATGTTTTGGCCTACAACTCCCATGATCCCTAGCTAACAGGACCAGTGGTCAGGGATGATGGGAATTGTAGGAGGGCCTACATCTGGAGGGCCGAAGTTTGGGGATCCCTGGTGTAGAGAGTTGCTGGGACAGCCCAATTCCCCTCCCAGACCTGCAATTCCCTGAGTTTCATGAGAAGAGGGATTGTTAAAACACTCTGAGAATTGTACTCTCTAACAACTCTCAGCGCCCTTAACAAACTACAACTAAATTCTTTGCAGGAAACCATGAGTTTTTGAAGTGGTTAGCATAGTGTCTTCACTATATCGTGTGAATGCAGTCTGAGTCAGATCCATAGCTGTCAAGTTTTTCCTTTACTCACGGGGAATCCTATTCGGCATAATGGAATTTCCCTTAAAATAAGGGAGAACTTGACAGCTATGGTCAGATCCTTGAATGACCGTGATTTGAAGTGGCTCTCCAGGGTATCAGGCAGAGACCAGCCATTGAATGCACACACCCCCTCCCTAATTTTGACCCTGGGTTCTAGTCCTGCCCTCTGCACCAGGAGAGAACAGGTTTTCTCCATCTTCTTTGTGAGAGCCCTTTCAGTGCTGGAAGGCAGGCATTTGGTGAATGGCATCTGAATGTGTGAATTTAATCCAGTGGGGATGGGGAGAGAGCAATGTATTTGAATGAAGATGTTGCATCCTTGCTGGATGTCGCAATACTGTAATAATAATAATGTCCCTGTTCAAATCAGCCCCTGGTGTCTAGAAAAAGAACCAGCTTCAAGAGACAGGCTTTCATGTCTTTGGTGACACAGGGTCATGGATGTTTAGAAAGCAAGCAAAAATCCATACAGGGGAAGACTGATGTACTGGGCTTTTCCCGTGACCCCTTTAGTAACCCAGACTAATTAATACCCAGGGTGCTCATTCTGAAATCATATGCCATGTACTGTGTGTTGAGTAACAAGTGAAAATCGCAGAAGTGGAGGTAAAAAAAACACACACACACACACACACACAATTTGTTAAGCCCTTGGCTTAGTATAATCCATTCTGCAAACTTGCCATGGGTGGCGCAATTTGGTTTCAGGGTATCCAGCAATTTCTGTTGAAAATGAATCAGATTTGGTGAGATAATAAAGGAGCAGGGAGATAACTGAAGTCACTGAAATGCCAGAAGATTGGGGACACGTTTGTTAAGACACAGCCAGAGCACAATGCAAGAGTTGCACAGAAAACGTACATTTTTTCAGGCTAGGTGTGAAGAAAAAGTACTCAGCCTGGCATCAGCCCTCTGTTTCTATCATTCTTTATCAGGTACCTACATCCTTTGTCATAAAGTATCTCTCCAGGTGAGGGGCACTTTGAGAAGGATTTGAGGGGTAGCAAGGCTAGTGACTCACACACCAGCCCTGCGGGGAAAGTGTGGCAAATCCTGCTGTCATTGTCTTCTCTGGATTGGCAAATACGTAGCGCTGGATCTGCCCATCCAGATTGTCCATTGGAACCTCGTGGGCAGGAAGGGGTTTTAAATGGCTTCCTGTTCCGTTTGACATCCTTGGCAGGTCTTTGGTCTTGGTTTCTTCCTGTATTCTCGCTTGCCTTTCAGAAAAAACAACAACTGAATGAACTTCTGTCTTGCTCCTTGTTCCTGCCTCCTGGTTCATTCTGAGGACCTGACTTCTGATTTCTCTCCTGGCTCACCACAGACTGCTACCCACAACCTTTTCCTTACAGATAGCATCCCCTCACAGGACCTGATTTGGCCTAAGGCTCTCTGTTTATAAAAACGGTGTGCAGGGCCTTCTTGGTGGCGGTTCCCTGTCTCTGGAATGCCCTCCCTGGTGAGGTGTGCCTGTCTTCCTCATTATTAACATCCAGGAGGAATTTAAATGCATCCCAGTTCGCCCGGGCATTTGATGACGGAAAGAGACTGTTCCTGGCAACCTTGAAATTATTAGCTCCAAGGATATGCAACTGTTTGTATTCTCTTTTATTTCACACTGTATCTTTTTCCTGCTTTTTGTTGTTGTTCTTGCCCTGGACTTCTTTGGGAGGAAGGATGGGATTGACATTTGTTTATTCAACCAAGAAATAAAATAAAATGTGCCAGTTGCTCTTGTGTTCAGCATTGTTAATGCATTGTTTTATGCTGCCACAACAATCCATGACTGTGCTTCTTAATACACATGAGTAAACTCATGAGCGACACGGATGGGCCAAATGAGGGGAACAGTCATGTTCTAAAGCAAATCATGCCTCATTAGTTGTTAATACCGAAAGTTATGTAAAGCCGTTCTCCCATAAAAAGAATATTAAATAGTCAATTACTGCAGGTTTCAGATTTCTGCCAAGTTCCCATTGATGACTGAAATTCTATTCTCTCTGGCAGTCTTAGGCTGCTTTTAAAAAACTGTTCAGAAATGCCAACTGCTCCAGAAAGTGTTTGAACGGTTATTAACCCGTACAAATCACTGGGCTTGATGCAAGGTCTGTTTTGATGATTTCCACCCTCGGGCACATGCCAAAGCAAGCAGCCACCTCCTCCTCGCCTTCTGCCACCTTCACACACACACACACACACACACACACACACACACACACACACACAAAACAACAACAACAACGTCCTTTTTTCCAGGACCTAGTGAACTTGTCTGGAAGGTAGAATGGACAAAACCAAAGGCTTGTTCCTCGCATGGCATATAATGAATTATGGCATGAAGGATGGCTCTGCCGGTGACTGTTAGCCATGCAAGCTAAATCTGGTGCCCCTGTGCTCCCATAGCCATAACCTCCGAATATCTGAAGCTGGAGACTTATCAGAAGCTGGGAGTTTGTTTATTTTCTGACACGGACATCCTGACTTTCTTTCTCTGTCATGGAGCTCTGTTTCCATGGATGCTGCATCCATTTGTCCCACGGAGGCTCCAGAATGTGGGTGCCCAACAGTGCGCGCACACAACATGACATCATGCCACGCCACATATGCGTACCCACTGCTGCCACTCTCTGGTGCATGGGGGCAAGTGGGCCAGGGCCTCCACCTCCACTGCAGGACACTGGTGGGGCCGCCACGGCCATAGACGCACCCCAGAAGCATGGCCATGGCCACAGCGGGCCCCAACAGAGGCCCCACGGCTCAGGCTCTGGCCCAGTCGCTGCCACGACGCCAGAGAGCCGGAGGTAAGGCAATGGGTGGTGGCATCTGGCGGAAGCCAGGCATCCAAAGTAAAAGAATTCTGGGTGCCCAGGCACCCAGGGGCCCCTGCAGATGTCTCCAGTGGCCTCCCATCTGGACAGGAGAAGCGGTACTCGGCTGAGATACCATCACCACCAATACTGCAACTCACAATACAGTGAGTAGTAAGCAATTAAGGAGTGCAGGTGACCTCCTTGGATAAACTAGGCCACAGTTTGAGTGCTGGGATGACAAAGGCCTCGATTCTCATGGTCACCCACCAGACTTTAGAGAACAGGCCAGGGGCCCATAGAGCAAAACCTCTGATGTTGATCTAAGCTTATGGGAATGTAAGTTCCAATATGCAGTGACTGCGGCGAGAATGTTAATAGCGCAAAAATGGAAACAAGAACAAACACCGACAAAAGAAGAATGGATTGTGAAACTAACGGAGTATGCAGAATTGGACAAGATGATGGGGAGAATCCACGAACAGCGGGACCAGAAGTTCATCAAAGACTGGACTAAATTTACAGACTATTTAAAGGAAAATTGTATTCAATTGAATACGTTGGTAGGATTGCAAGAGGCTTTGTAGAGTAAGGAAGAAATATTGTTGTTAGTACCAAGATATAGTGATTAATTTTAGAAAATAATAATATAAAACAATGATTGACTTTGGAAATATAGATATAAGGATATTAGAATATCATAAGGAAGGTTTGACGGAAGTCACGGCCATAAAAAGCCAAAACGGTATAAGATGTGAAGATAAATGTGCAAATTTATTATTGTATTTATATAAAACCAATAAAAATGATTATTAAAAAAAAAACATATGGGAATGTATGAATAGGAAGAGTGCACTGGGTGGTGGCCAATGCCAGCCCTACTCAGAG
The DNA here is from genome assembly GCA_034642065.1 of Darevskia nairensis. Lineage (NCBI taxonomy): Eukaryota > Metazoa > Chordata > Lepidosauria > Squamata > Lacertidae > Darevskia > Darevskia nairensis. The sequence goes on from JAWWNI010000862.1 coordinate 438,875, forward strand.
TAAACCCACTTAAGGTAATGGGCAGAGTGAACCTAGGTTCGTTAATTTCAATGGGTCTACTCTGAGCAGGACTTCACTGGCTGTAACCCAATAATAACAATAATAATTTATTATTTATACCCCACCCATCTGGCTGGGTTTCCCCAGCCGCTCTGGGCGGCTCCCAACAGAATATTAAAAACACTACAAAACACCAAACATTAAAAGCATCCCTAAACAAAGTGTATTGCAACAAACACAATGCTTATTGCAAAAACCATTGCCATTCACTGCTCTGTTCCCTCTCCTCCCTACAGGCTTTGCGAATCCAAGCACCGCCATATCGAACGTGTCCCAAAGCAGCCTGCACAATGCCCTGCACATCTACATGAATGGCTCCATGTCCCAGGTGCAAGGCTCAGCTAATGATCCCATCTTCATACTGCACCATGCCTTCGTCGACAGGTAGGGAGGAAGCTTCCTGGTAAGGGCGATGCCTTCCGTGAGTGCAGACAAATATTAAAGCTATTGATACGTCAGATCAGGAGTGGGGGGAATTTGTCATACCAGAGACTGCATTTCATTCTGGCGCATATCTTCCAGGGCCCACAAGCCAGTGCTGGGAGGGACCAGAGGAGGAAGTGGGTGGGGCTATGTAAATTTTACCTTTGGTTTCCACCCACAAGTACACACATCTCTCTAGTCGCCACCAGGACAAGCAAGAGCCATCGACAGAGTTCAAAGATGCTGTCAGCTGAAAACACCCCCACAGAGGCACACAGCAGGACCATGCAGAGATGCAGCTTTGAGGGGGATGGAGAGGGTATGGGGCAGGAAAATTACAAATAGGAAATAGGAAAATTACAGGGTTTTATTTGGCCCCCAGGCCTAAGATTTCCAGCCCAAAGAACTTAAGATGAGAATGGCCCATCTAGTCCGGCATCCTGTTCTCACAGGGGCCAACCAGATGTCTGTGGGGAGCCTGCAAGCTGGGCAGCCCTCTGCCCTCTTGAGATTCCCTGGTTGAACAATATAACACAATAACAATGGCACTAAACACTATTTATAGACTAATACAAATGATCAGAAATTACAACCAAAGTCTCTAAATCTTCTTCACCAGTCGCGGTAGAATAATTCAGAAGTTCAATATATACATCATCTGTCACCAAATATCGCCGGAACAGAGTTTCTGGATAACCAATCTGTTCCGTTCAATGCTTCATCAGCCAATCTTGATCAATCCTTCATCAGCCAGACATGTAAGAATTAATATGAGATGCAGTTCAATTTCTTAACAAGCCAATCTTACATGTAAGCAAATATAAACACTGTAGAAAATATACTCTGGATCGGTGCTCTTATGATACTGTAGCCACTTGCGATTACCAGCAACTGGTATTTAGAGGCATACCAGGGATTGGAACATAGCCATTATGGCTAGTAGCCATTGATGGCCTCCTCCTCCTCCGTGAATCTGCCCGCTCTTCTTTTAAAGCCATCCAAGTTGGTGGGCATCACTGCTTCCTGCGGGAGTGAGTTCCACAGTTTACACACTGCATGAAAATGTGGTTTCCTAGATGTGACAACCATGGGAATATCTGCTGGTTTACATAATAAGCCCCATTTTGGTGAACTGCGTAATAATATTCTAAGGCAGGCATCCCCAAACTGCGGCCCTCCAGATGTTTTGGCCTACAACTGCCATGATCCCTAGCTAGCAGGACCAGTGGTCAGGGATGATGGGAATTGTAGTCCAAAACATCGGGAGGGCAAAAGTTTGGGGATGCCTGTTCTGAGGAAAGATGAGCAGGAAGCAGGAGTGCCCTGGCTGATCCCACCCCCAATGCCACACAACCATTTCCTCCCAACCATTTCCTCCTCCCAACCATCTGCAGTGCCAACACCTGCAAGGAGCAAAGTTTTGTAAATACAGCTGTGCTGTATGTGCTATATATGTCAGTGCCAGCAGGTGGGGCTAATCAGCGCCTGTGATGTCAGAGCAGGCACAGAGAAACATTGATGGAACAAGGGAACTGTTTGCCACAGATGGACCTAGAGATGTCTTGCCGTTCTTTCCTGCCAAACTGACAACAATGTCTTGGTCCTTCAGTATCATCCTTAGCACTCACGGGATCCTGGAATTGTAGATGCGGGAATCTCAACTGGAGTGCTCTGTTTTAGAATTCCTTTCTGTTCCCTGGATTCCCTGGAACTGCTTAGCTGAACTTTATAGCCTGATCGTTCATAGCAGGGATCCTTGCCTCTGTTGTTCTGTGTGGTGCTGGGTTCGGGCTTCTCCAAGCACTGCAGTGGCCTGGTTCCTTACCCCAACCATAGACCATAGCTTGGTGTGCTTGGTCCTCTCCCCTTGTAAGTAACCTGTGTCAGCGGACAAGAGAGCACTCACAAGCACAAGAAGAGCCTGCTGGATCAGGCCCATCTAGTCCAGCATCCTGTTCTCACACTTCCCTGTGGGAAACCTGCAAGCAGGATTTGAACACAAAACCACCCTCCTCTCCCTTCTGGCAACTGGTACAGTGGTACCTCAGGATACAAACGCTTCGGTTTACAAACGCTTCAGGTTACGGACTCCGCTAACCCGGAAGTAGTACCTCGGGTTAAGAACTTTACCTCAGGATGAGAACAGAAATCGCGCGGCAGCAGCGGGAGGCCCCATTAGCTAAAGTGGTACCTCAGGTTAAGAACAGTTTCAGGTTAAGAACGGACCTCCAGAACGAATTAAGTTCTTAACCCGAGGTACCACTGTATTCAGAAGCATTGCTACCTCCAACTGCAGAGACAGAGTGTAGCCATCGTAGGCATCAATAGCCTTAGGTAAAGGTAAAGGGACCCCTGACCATTAGGTCCAGTCGTGTCCGACTTTGGGGTTGCGGCGCTCATCTCGCTTTATTGGCCGAGAGCCGGCGTACAGCTTCTGGGTCATGTGGCCAGCATGACAAAGCCGCTTCTGGCGAACCAGAGCAGCGCACAGAAACGCCATTTACCCTCCTGCCAGAGCGGTTCCTATTTATCTACTTGCACTTTAACGTGCTTTTGAACTGCTAGGTGGGCAGGAGCTGGGACCGAGCAACAGGAGCTCACCCCGTCGCAGGGATTTGAACCGCCGACCTTCTGATCGGCAAGCCCTAGGCTCTGTGGTTTAACCCACAGCACCACCTGGGTCCCAATAGCCTTATCCTCTGCTAATTTGTCTAATCCTCATCCAAGCTGCTGGCCACCACAACCTCCTGTGGCAGGGAGTTCCATAGTTTAACTATGCACTGTGTAAATAAGTGCTTTCTTTTATCCAATTGAGGCTGGCCAAATGGCAAAAGTGTGATTAAACTATAATAACCAATATTTTGGTGCCAATATTTGGAGGGAGGTGGAGCCCTAACACGATGGGGGGCGGGCGGGCGATGCTGTGCTGTCATTCTGGAGACAAACCACCCATTGCTTCTATGGCTTCTGAGTCTATCACCTTCCTGTACCCAGGGCATACTGAAAAACTCCCCTCTTCCTGTGGGGCGATCCACTTTTAGCATGCAGATTGATTGATTAATATTCATGCTGCAATTCAGGACATGTTTTTTTTTTAAAGGCCCTGCGTGCATGCCAAGTATGATGATGATTATTACCTTGATCGCTCGGTATTGGCACAGCAAGCCTCAACTGTTTGCAGCCCTCGCCTCCCCCTCCAGTGCCGAAATTTGCTCCAAATGATATGCTGTCGAGCTGCGTGAGCTGTGGCTCAAATCCACAGTAGATCTGCAAGACAAAGGCAGGTCAAGAGGCGGCCATTAGCATTGGCCTTCCACCCACAGTTACAGTAAAATCTGTTTTCATATTTTTTATTTTTTTAGAAAATAAAAATCTGAGTTGCCTGAAAGGTTTGTCAACTCAGGTCCCAGATCGGCCTGTATTTTACATGAAGAGCGCTATTTAGTTTTGAATTCATGGGAGGGGTAACTACAAGGCGGGGGGGGGGGAGTCAGACCCCATTTGCACTGTACATTGAAAGTGTCACCCTATAGGTCAGCACTACATCGCATGCTAGGCCAGATGCACAGCTGACAGTCATGGAAACTGTAAGCTGGCAAAGGAACAGCCCCAGAATTACGAAAGCCACCCCAGCTTTTGATCTGATCCCGGAATGTCCCTGTTTTCCGTGCCAGCACCTCTGCCAAACTCGGGGAGCAGGATAAGTGTTATGTACTGAGCTGAATCCTAGAACAATAGGATCCAGAATGCAACAGTCTGATTGGTCTGCAGGAGCCACCCAATCCAGCTCCAGGTGGAAGTGAATCAGCAACTTGATTGGCCTGCAGGAGCAGCCAATCAGGCTCCTGGATGAAGTGAGTCAGCAACCTGATTGGCCTGCAGAAGCAGCCAATCAGGCTTCTGGAGGAAGTTAATCCACAACCTGATTGGCCTACAGGAGCAGCCCAGAAGTAGCCAATCACGCAAGGCCCATTGTGTAAATAATGTATATGTAGCAGACATTTTGGGGAAACAGACATTCTTCTTCTTCTTCTTGCTACTACGAGCTGAATAAAGAGCATGAAATTCACACTGGACTCTGAGTATATTTCAATAAGCATAGGGCGGAATATAAATTCAATAAATAATAAGCCGGCACTTGTCCCGAGCAGCAGTGGCGGCTGCGAGGGAGCACCCCATTGCCTCTCCATGGCTTCTCCATGGCTGTTGCTGCCAACCTTGGGCAGCTTGCAGTGGCTGCTGGAGGGCAGGGGAGGAGGGCGAGAGGATGCCGCTGCCGAGACCCAGCCCCACATGATATGCCAGCTCTGGGGTGCAGGCAGAAGGCAGAGCCACCCTGGGCAGGAAGAAAGGGGGATCTGAAGCGGAGTGCAAGGAGTCTTGATTTTTTTTTAAAAAAAGAAATGCTTTGTGCATCCGTGTCTAATCTTGCCTCTTTTTAAGAATTTTAATGAAAAATAATCTTCCACAAAAGCTGCTGCTTGCCTTCTAACACTGTGCCATTGAGAGAGTGCTCACTTATGGTTTATGTGTGTGGTATGGAAGGATTGTGTTGCGAATAATTATCAAAACAGCAGAGAGTATCATTGGCTGTTCACTCTCTACCTTAGAACATATGTATACCATCAGGTGCCACAGAAAGGCATTAGATATATCAAGAGACCCACCACACCCTGGTCACCGTTTCTTTGAGCTTCTACCATCGGGACGGAGATACAGAACAATGAAGGCGAGAATGAGCCGTCTTAAGAACAGTTTCTTTCCTAGAGCAATTTTGGCCTTAAATGGAAACTTTGGACTCTGAAGTCATCTTATTTTATTTGTTATATTGTCCTGTATTGTATTGTGTTTATCAGTATTTTTAAATTATGTGGCGTGCCTTATTTGAGTTGATATAGCAACTGAGGAATTTTGTTGTTTCCCGCAAGGGGACAATGACAATAAAGATCTCTTCTCTTCTCTTCTCTTCTCTTCTCTTCTCTTCTCTTCTCTTCTCTTCTCTTCTCTTCTCTTCTCTTCTCTTTTTAAAAAAATTATTTAATGATGTGCATTTTTCTTTTTGTAAATCTACCAAAGAATAAAGTAAAACCAGGATTACAGGGTTTTTTCAGGGCGGTGGAGGGTCTGTGTGCTGTGTCTCGTTGGTGAAGTGGTGGTGGCGCTCACCCTTCTTCTGATAGGAAATGTTGGGGGGGTACGACAAAAAAAGGGGGTCGAGGAGGGTCAGTTGGCGGGGGTGGGGGTGAGAAATGTCCCCATTTTCATTTGAGGAATGTTGGAGGGTATGTTAGCATGTTGTACTCTGGCTGGGGAGTCCTGGGTTCAGATCCTGGGTTCAGTTCACTGGGTGACCTTGAGCCAGTTGCTGCCTGAGCCTAGCCTACTTCACAAGGCTGTGGTGAAAATGAAGTTGGATACCCCAACTTTACCAGAAGCAGTGTCTGTGTGTGTGTCTCTCTGTGTGTGTGTGATTATAAAGGGCAATTAGCAACATGCTGGATGCACATTGGTTGTTGCAGAATTCAATTTTGATTATTAAAGCTGAGAGCACAAAAGAGAACACTGAAACGTTGCAGTGAGATGGGCGAAAATACTGATGAATTATAACCACCATCGACTTTTGGACTCCTAAGCTGGGAACAGGTGCTCTTTTGGCTCAGGTGAATTTCAGCAATGTAAGATCTCTGGCCCTGATTGCTTTCAGCATAATTACGTCGCAAACTGCTGACAGACCTTCATGTACCGCTGGGTACGTGATTCATGTTTTTATTTTGAAAAGGTTAATTTTGGCTTCTCTTGGACTCAAGAAATCTGAGCCACCCTCCTTGTTGCGAGAAGATGGAGAAATATCTCCACAAAACATTGATCTGGGCGAGCTCTGCATCTGACATCCAGTGTCAGAATGTATCCTCTCTCTCCCCCTCGCCAATCTTTTTTTCTGTCTTTCATGCCATGCACCGTTCTGTACAAGACTTAGAGAAAAGTGGCAGGGCAAAGTGGCATGCTACCAAGAAGAAGAAGAAGAAGAGTTTGGATTTGATATCCCTCTTTATCACTACCCGAAGGAGTCTCAAAGCGGCTGACATTCTCCTTTCCCTTCCTCCCCCACAACAAACGCTCTGTGAGGTGAGTGGGGCTGAGAGACTTCAGAGAAGTGGGACTAGCCCAAGGTCACCCAGCAGCTGCATGGGGAGGAGCGGGGACGCGAACCCGGCTCCCCAGATTACGAGTCTACCGCTCTTAACCACTACACCACACTGGTGGGCACAGACACCAGTGGGGAAAATATTCAGGCCTCTCAACAAGGGGGGGCCGGCTTAAAATATTTACATGTATATACAATAATTGTGTGATCTCATTTTTGTGTTAAGGATACATATGCTAATATTTGCACCTGTTGAGGATTTTAAGATTGGAATGACCAACATCAATAATTTAAGCACCAACACAATCATTGCTGATCTAACCATACACTTTAAACATCAAACTTGTATATGTAACGCAACACAATGAGCACCACACAACAAGTCACTTACGAAAACATACAGATGTGGCTGTACATAATAAGATGAGACTGCACTGCTATGCTGTCAAAGCGCAGAAACAAATGTTCATGTAGAGTTGGAAATACTCTGAAAGAAGACGGGCCTTTTTTGTGGTGGCACCGAGGTTATGGAATCCAATACGTAAGGAGGCTCACTTTGTTCCTTCTTGTTAGATGTTGAGTGAAGATGGTATTGCTGATGCTTCTGTTTGACCTTTCCACCTTGCCTTAAAAATGAAGCTGCCCTTAGTGTTACAATACTGATATGAGTGTTTCCTTTCACAGCATTTTCGAGCAGTGGCTCAGAAGACACCAGCCCCTGCGCGAGGTTTACCCTGCAGCCAATGCCCCTATTGGACATAACCGTGAATCTTACATGGTCCCCTTCATTCCTCTCTACCGGAACGGGGAATTCTTCATTTCTTCAAGAGATCTGGGATACGACTATGAATATCTAGTAGAGCCAGGTAACATAGAAATCTCGAGGCAGTTGCCTTTGTTTTTTGGTAAAGCCAGATCAGAAAATGTGGTGGAGGCCGTGTGACAATACCATGAATTGAGATACTAGATTGTGGTGTCCCTGCATGCTAGGACAATCCGGAGGAGCAGGCTGTTGAGACTTGGCGCTCAAATAAGACCTAAACATCTGGGGGGGGGGTTAATTTTTCCATACACTTAGAAAATAATAATTTAGAATTATATGCCATCCTTTTATGCTTCCAGAGCCTTAGCTGTCAACTTTCGGATTTGAAAATAAGGGATCAGCAGCCTCACCTGTCCCAGGGACAGTCTATGGTTCTCGGGGACAGTCCACGCCACGGTAATCCCCCCAGGCTACAAATTAATTTACACCAGGCTACACACCATCATCTTTCCCCACCTCAGGGTCTCTTTTCCAGGGAGTCTTCTCTTCTCATGTGATGCTTCAGGATCTGTCCTTCCGGTGAGCAGCCAGGGCCAATGTCCTTCAGAATGGATCGGTTTGATCTTCTTGCAGTCCACGGGACTCCAGCACCACAATTCAAAAGCGTCAATTCTTCATGGGGGGATTGATCAGGTTCACTCTTTTGGCTCTCTGGCATCCATTAATAACTTAATATACAAACGTGTTGCAGACTTTGCATCCTTTAACACTCTTTTGGAAGGAGTGTGTTTGTGGGCTGGGCCAGAGTGGTTGATTTTACATGCAAGCAAAGCACAAACAGTGCTGTTGTCTAATGGCATCCTATTCTCTGTAACTATTGGTGAGCAACGCAGCTGAGCAACGCAGCTGAGGAGCCTCCCTGGCCGGCAGGGAGGGAGAGGAGCTGCTTCCTTTGAAATCTGGGAAATTTACGGGATATCTAACAATCCGGGATAGCAGCGGGAAACGGCGCTGGAATAAGGGAATTTCCCGCCAAAAAAGGGAAGGTTGACAGCTATGTCCAGAGCAGATATTTTTTTAAAAAATCAATAAAGTGCATTGTAAAATAGCAGCCCACAATCATGATCAAAGCCTACCAGGAGGACGCCAAGACAACGTTCTCCAGATGTTTTTCACGTGGAGGATAAAGCTATCAATGGCTACTAGCCATGATTTCTATGCTCCATGCTCAGAGGCAGTAATGCTTCTGAATACTAGTTGCTGGAAGCCACAGGAGGGGAGAGGGCTCTTGTGCTTGGATCCTGCTTGTTGATTTCCTACAAGCATCTGGTTGGCCACTGTGAGAACAGGATGCTGGACCAGATGAGGCATTGGCTTGATCCAGCAGGCTCTTATTATGCTCTTACGCTGAACTCCCAACTCCTATCAACCCTAGCTAGCATGGTCAGTGGTCAGTGATGAAGGCAGTTATAGTCCAGCAACATCAAGAGAACATCCCGTTGGCTACCCCATCAAAATACAGCAGGAAAAACCTTCTCCAGCATTACACTATAAACATGGGACGCGGGTGGCACTGTGATCTAAACCACAGAGCCTCTTGGGCATGCCGATCAGAAGGCCGGCGGTTCGAATCTGTGCAACGAGGTGAGCTCCCATTTCTCTGTCCCAACTCCTGCCAACCTAGCAGTTCAAAAGCATGCCAGTACGAGTAGATAAATAGGTACCACTGTGGCAGGAAGGTAAACGGCATTTCTGTGCGCTCTGGCACTCGTCACGGCCCTCTGTGCGCCAGTAGCAGTTTTAATCATGCTGGCTACATGACTTGGAAAGCTTCTGTGGACAAACACCGGCTCCCTCGGCCTGCAGCGAGATGAGCATCACAACCCCATAGTCACCTTTAGGTAAAGGTAAAGGGACCCCTGACCATTAGGTCCAGTCGTGTCCGACTCTGGGGTTGCGGCACTCATCTCGCTCTATAGGCCGAGAGCCGGCGTACAGCTTCCGGGTCATGTGGCCAGCATGACAAAGCTGCTTCTGGCGAACCAGAGCAGCACACGGAAACACCGTTTACCTTCCCGCCAGAGCGGTTCCTATTTATCTACTTGCACTTTGATGTGCTTTCGAACTGCTAGGTTGGCAGGAGCTGGGACCGAGCAACGGGAGCTCACCCCGTCGCGGGGATTCGAACCGCCGACCTTCTGATCAGCAAGCCCTAGGCTCTGTGGTTTAACCCACAGCGCCACCTGGGTCCCACTAGTCACCTTTGGCTGGACGCAGCTGTCCAGGGGTCTTTTACCTTTATCTTTTTTACCTATAAAAATAAAGCCAGTGAGAGAAGCTGTGCATTAGTCTAGGCTTGTATTTAAGCACTCGCCTGATACCCACAAGGTTTTAAAGAATTCCCTGCAGGCAAGTGACCAGAAAGGTGGAGGATAGATGAAATGTCCTGTCCTTCCTCTGCAACCACCATAAAAGGAGGAAGGGAGGCCTCATTCATGCACACCAAGCATAGAAATGCACCAGGCTTCTGCAAGGGGCATGGAGCTCTCCATCCTACCTCGGCCAGCCCCTAGCAAATGGGTAAAAGTGACTAGCCTGCAAGCAATTTTGTGGGCTGGTGTTTAAGCCTGGATTAATAATAATAATTTTTTATTTGTACCCCGCCCATCTGGCCGGGTCTCCCCAGCCACTCTGGGCGGCTTCCAACAAATATTAAAATACATCAAAATCACAAGTTAAAAACTTCCCTAAACAGGGATTAGTCAGCAAGGTTTCCAAATGTTTGAAGCAAAGTAAATAAATCCAGCCACACTGCTCTCTAGCTCTCCTTCCCATAGTGCCTGGTGCCCTGTCTTTTTAGTGCGCCATAAAACACCACAATAGAGCAGCTTTCACTTACCCTGGGATACCAGGAGGGAATCTGCAGCAAATAGCTGCAGAGGGAGGAGGAAGAACAGAAATTCGGGGCCAGGGGGGCAGGGGAAAGGCTTGTTAGACGCAGGCTCCACAATCCTGCAGTCCCACTCTGAATTTGGGGACCCACTTCTATAATTAAAATAATAATAATAATGAAGAACGCACACACATATATGAATGCACAGTATTATCATGTCATGGGCAGTTTCGCCCTTTGCCATGGTTCACGTTGGAGCGGAGAATTGGCTCCCCAGAAATCGCTAGGAGGGGAGAGCATGAATCGGCAGCCTGTTCCTGATCAAATGACTCCATCTGAAAAGGCGTCTCTCCGTTGCATCAGCACTGGCCCCCTTTAGGGGCGTTTGGCATTTGGGTTGTTTGCTTGTTTGGTTTATTTTTCTCCGTGCAAACCGATAAGAGCGGAGAGCGCTACCCATCGCCCCCGCCCCACCCGCCGTTTCCAAAAAGCGTGTGCAATTTGTTTGATGTTTGGCTGGAAATTCAGCTGGGAGCCAAGAGAGCACTAATCATAGGCCAAAGGCAGGAGAAGCATTTTAGCGGCGCTAATGTTTAAATCGTGCCCCCTCCCTACACACACACACACACACACACACACACACACACACACACGGCTCCCTCCCTCTCTGCCACCACATAGACATGCTGTCAGAAAGATCACTTATCACTCTGGAAAATGTCACCCCATTTCATTAGGCAAGAGATGAATAGCTCAGTTGGTTAGAGCTTGGTGCTCATAACACCAAGGTTGCAGGTTTGTGATCTCTGTATGGGACAGCTGCATATTCCTGCATTACAGGGGGCTGGATGAGATGACCCCCCAGGGTCCCTTCCAACTCTACAATACAGTGGTACCTTGGTTCTCAAACACCTTGGTTCTCAAACACAAAAAACCTGGAAGTAAGTGTTCCGGTTTTCGAACGTTTTTCGGAAGCCAAACATCTGATGCGACTGTCGGCTATTGTTTCCGGGGCACCTGCACCAATCGGAAGTCGTGCCTTGGTTTTCGAGCATTTCAGAAGTCGAATGGACTTCCAAGTTTGGTGCTTTTGTTTTTGCTATTTATTTTGCGTTTTTGAGGCTTTTTCGGTGAATTTGTTTTTGTGACTGTGTGGAACCCAGTCCAGCTACTGATTGATTGATTGTGTGACTGCGGAAATGGATAAAAGCTCCTCATCCAAACAATGACTATCATCAGTGCAGGTAAGGGGAAAAAATATTTTTTATCTACAATACTCTATTATTTATTTTATAGTACAGTGCATTGTACCCAGGTGGCGCTGTGGGTTAAACCACAGAGCCTAGGGCTTGCTGATCAGAAGGTTGGCAGTTCGAATCCCTGCGATAGGGTGAGCTCCTGTTGCTTGGTCCCAGCTCCTGCCCACCTAGCAGTTCGAAAGCACGTCAAAGTGCAAGTAGATAAATAGGAACCGCTCTGGCGGGAAGGTAAACGGCATTTCCGTGCGCTGTTCTGGTTCACCAGAAGCGGCTTTGTCATGCTGGTCACATGACCCAGAAGCTGTATGCCGGCTCTCGGCCAATAAATAAAGCGAGATGAGCGCCGCAACCCCAGAGTCGGACACGACTGGACCTAATGGTCAGGGGTCCCTTTACCTTTACCTTTACAGTGCATTGATTATTGCTTTCATTTTATGGATCAATGGTCTCATTAGATAGTAAAATTCATGTAAAATTGCTGTTTTAGGGGTTGTTTGTCTGGAATGAATTAATCCATTTTGCATTGCTTTGCATGGGAAAGCGCACCTTGGTTTTGGAATGCTATGGTTTTGGAACTGACTTCCAGAATGGATTAAGTTTGAGAACCAAGGTACCACTATACTATGATTGTAGGAAAATATGTTTTCTTCTGGCTCTCAGGGGTATGTGGATGTGTGATACTTGGGTTTTCCATAGCAAAGTGGCCCCAAATAGCATCCAGCCAATTCCTTTTCAATTCTTCCTCCAAATAAAACCCAGCCGAGGGGCTGATTCAGTGGAGAAACCTTTATTTTAGTCTAGTTTCTTTTCCTAGCTAGTTATTCTTCTAAGTGAGGAAAGAGGGCTGGGCTTATTGCTGCTGAGTCAATGGCTGTTTTAGGTTGTTAAAACTGGAGGGAAGAATGCCTGGCATCTCATTGGTGCATCTGTCTCAGTATTGTGTACAAGCTTGGGTCTTCAGATGCCACAACTCCCACCATTCTTGACCATTGGCTGAGTCGGAAGGGGAGGGTGGAAGTTGTAGTCCAACAACACGCAGAGACCTAAGGTTGAAGAATGCTGGTCTATTCCAACCGGCATCAGAAGCAGAACTAAGGCAGTGTGTGCAGTGATTGCTTCCCTGGCTTTGGGAAGGAGGTGTGAGGGCTCTAGGACTCTGCGAGAGTCGTGCACCTCATTCTCAATGACTGGCTGAAGTTGGTGGAGAGGGCATCAGTTGGCCTTGTACAGGGCAGCATATTACCAAGGTCTGTCCCTGCTGGCAGCTGCTCTTCAGGGTTTCAAACAGGGGGCATCCTTAGCTGGAGATGTTGGGAACTGAACTGGGATCTTCTGCATGCAAAGCAAACAATCTATCACTGAGTTACAGCCCTGAGTTACCAGCAGTCATTCTATGGTCCTCCATGCCTCCTGTACCTTAGGGACATCCATAGGAAGCTGCCTTATTCTGAGTCAGACCATTGGACCATCTAGCTCAGTATTGTCCACATGGACTGGTAAACCAAGCTTACCAGATAAGCTTGGCTTATCGCTCGATATCCAAAAAACCAAAGTGCTGCACCGACAAGCCCAAAACAACCCCATCTGCAGTGCCACAAATCCAACTCAATGGTGTAATGTTGGAAAACGTCAATCACTTCTCCTACCTGGGCAGTTCTCTTTCCACAAGCGCCGACATTGATGCCGAAATCCAGCATCACCTGAGCTCTGCAAGCACAGCTTTCTCCTGATTGAAGTGCAGAGTGTTTGAGGACCGGGACATTATCAGGGACGCCGAAATGCTTGTTTACAAAGCCATTGTACTACCAACTTTACTGTACACTTGTGAAACATGGGCCACTTCTAAACTCCATCTCCAATTCCTCAAAATATTCAATCAACAGTGCCTCTGAAAAATTTTATACATCACTTGGGAAGACAGGCGAACAAATGTCAGTGTACTGGAAGAAGCAAAGATCACCAGTGTCAAAGCAATGATTCTTCAACATCAACTTTGTTGGACTGGTCATGTTGTTTGGATGCCTGATTATCGTCTTACAAAGCAACTACTCTATTCCAAACTTAAGAATGGAAAGTGATGGACAACAAAAGAGGTTTCAAGAAGAAGAAGGAAAAAAAGAGGTTTCAAGACACTTCAAGGCAAATCTTAAAAAAAAAAAAAAAGTGGTATAAGCACTAATAACTGGGAAACACTGGCCTGCAAGTACTCCGATTGGAGAACAGAATGGCCAAGACCCCCTCAAATTCCAGGATCAAAAAGCGTGGGGACTATTAGATGGATTTTTATGGGTGGGGTGGCCTCCCTCATGGGGGATTTTGGAGGTGATGTTCCCAGTGACTGCCACCATTCCCCAACATGTACACTCTCAAGGCAAATCTTTTAAAATGTAGTATAAATACAGACAACTGGGAAACACTGGCCTGCGAGCGCTCCAATTGGAGAACAGCCTTTACCAAAGGTGTCGTGGACTTTGAAGAAGTTCAAACTCAGGACAAAAGGGAGAAATGAGTTAAGAGGAAGGCACATTTGGCAAACTCTCACCGTGATCAACTGCCATGCGGAAATCTATGTGCCCACTGTGGAAGGACGTGTGGATCCAGAGTCCACAGTCACTTATGGACTCACTGTTAAGACTGTGTTCATGGAAGACAATCTTACTTGGCTACTAGTGATCACCAAAGAAGATACGGACTGGTGGCAACTCTGCAAAGTTTCAGGTAGAGGGCCTTCTCATCCCTAGTGGAAGATGCTGGGGATTGAACCTTCTGCATACCAAAAAGGATGTCCTACCACTGAGCTATAGCCAGTTCCTTCCATAAGGCAAATGAAGCTGTGTTATATTGAGCCAGGCCATCGATGAGTCCAGCCTACTGTTGTCTACTCTGACTCAAAGCAGTTCTACAGGGTCTTAGGCAGAGAGTGGTCTCTCCCTGTCATGCTACCTGAGATACTTTAACTGGGGATGGCAATAATTGATCCTGGACTTCTCTGCTTGCAGAGCACATGATCTACTCAAGCTGCACCCACTATCTGATTATTACATGTGAAAAAATCTGCCCGCCAGATGTTTTGGACTCCTATTCCCATCAGCCCCAGCCAGTGTGGTTTCAAAACATATGGAGGGCACCAGGTTGGGGAGGTCTGGTGTGGAATCAGAGGGCACCACTGCTCGTATATTAGCCTGCACTGCTCCAAAGATTTCACATAAAGTTTCACTTGGGCAGCCCAGAGTAGGTCTTGATCACTCGATACCATATTCAAAGGAGGGGTCTGACACGTTGACTTGGCATCTAGTTCAAATAGAGAATTTTGCACTTTGATATTCTCTTTTGATCAGCTTGTGAGGAATTTTTTCATTGTTTCCCTCCTGGTAACTAGCTTTGAAATGAGGCGTTCCTTTGCGGGCTCGGTTTCCTTGGAAGCACTGGAGACTTCTTGAAAGATCTGTTTTATTTACAAGCATGCATGTTGGGTGAGCGGGGGCAGTGGAAGCCGGCACCCATTAGGACTGGTAGGGAAGCCATTGACAGGCGGAGCCAGAGCAGCTCACGCCATTTACCTTCCCGCCGGTTATCTACTTGTACTTTGACGTGCTTTCGAACTGCTGGGTGGGCAGGAGCTGGGACCGAACAGCGGGAGCTCACCCCATTGCGGGGATTCAAACCTCCGACCTTCTGATCAGCAAGCCCTAGGCTCTGTGGTTTAGACCACAGCGCCACCCGCATTAATTAATATGTGGTTAATTGAGTGAGGAGACAATGCTTGACTAGAGTTTACTTTTCAGTTGGATGAGAAGTGGAAACCGCAGCTCAACCATGGTTTCCTTTTTTGGTTTTCATGCAAACTATGGTTTATACAAGCCATGGTTTGTTTGGCTCAGAGGAATAAGATACTTTGCTGGGAACAAGAAAGTTGCAGGGGGAAGCACGAGACTCATTTATTTATTCCAAAATAATGGTTTGGCGTTTGCATCTGAATTGAGCCTTTGTTTTGACAAGGAATAGCCAATATGGTTGCTTCCAGAGGTTGTAGGACTACAGCTCCCATAGGTCATCCACAAGGATGGCCAATGGTCAAGGATGATGGGCCTTGTAGTTCAGTAGCATCTGGAAGCAACCATATTGGCTATTCCTCATCAAAACAAAGGCTCAGTTCAAACGCAAATACCAAACCATTATTTTAGATTTAGATTTTAGGTTTAGATTTTCCTGGTATGATTGCACGGTCATTTTATAGAATTCTGTTGTTTCTGATTTACCCCAAAGCACTGTGGGGGTTTTGCCCTTTGAAGGTAGAACTGGGACAAACCGCAACGGCATGAACTATTTTGCACAATCTCATTCCAGAAAAAAACTGCTTTTATGGTCCTGACTGTGAAGTAGTACCACGGGGATTAAATAAAATGTCAATTAATTAGAATTGACAGTGCATCGGAAACATCTCCCCGGAGAGAGGTGTCTGTGTGTTTAACTCGCAGTAAGGTGTGACAGGAGAGAATAGGAATTAAAATGTCAAGCTAAAATAAAAGATTAGGAAGAGGACTTTAGCCACTGGGATTTCTTCTGGCTGTGGCAGGAGAGGAAAATAAAGGTAATTGAGAAGAGAAGTGTAGGAGAGGGGGAGGGGGGAATCTCCCTTATTGGGGGGGAACACACATTCAAAATGGTGTAGCTTATTGCAAGTGTTATCTGCATTGATTTAATTAACATTAACGGGCATAAACAGCCAGTTTTTGGAAAGTAATTATGATTTCCTTTCACGCCTTTTAGAGCAGGTAACTATCAGCTGGAGAGCTCAGAAGTGGGCCTGTTGTGAATATGATTACAGATGCAAATATTTCATGGAAGATGGAAATTGGGAGCAAAGGAGGGGAAACCAGGAACCGATTATGAAATCAACTCTCCTGAGCTTATGCACTAATGCAGGGGTCAGCAATCCTTTTCAGCCGTGAGTCGGTCCACCATCCCTCAGACCATGTGGGGGGCCGGACTACTTTTTTTTGGTGGTGGGGGTGAACAAATTCCTATGCCCCACAAATAACCCAGGGATGCATTTTAAATAACAGGACACATTCTACTCATGTAAAAACATGCTGATTCCCGGACCGTCCGTGGGCCGGATTGAGAAGGCGATTGGGCCGCATCCGGCCCACAGGCCTTAGGCTGCCTACCCCTGCACTAATGGAAACTTTAACCCTTAGACTTGCAGACTCGTTTCTTTATGGCATAAATGGGCAGTCGTTTTCCTGAGATTTTGCTGAGATTCCTGCATTGCAGCGGGTTGGACGAGATGATCCTTGGCGTTCCTTCCAGCCAGCCCCAGACAGAGGGTGGGCCATATGGGCCACTTGGCCCGGGCCTCCGATTCCAAAGGGGGCCTCGGTCAACATATTCACAATCGCTCACCTGAGGTGTATGTAAAAAATCAGAAAAAACAACAACCAGAAAACGCGAAGGGCGGGAGAGTGGTGTGTTTCAACCTGCTAATAGCGCCCTCTGGTTGTGTTGGAGAGGTGAGGGATTGTGAATACGCCTTCGGTAAGCAAGTACCGGTAAGGTCTTAGTCGTCAAGTGTTTCTGATGGTGGGCCATGTTTTTCATGCTGTTAAAAGTTGGTGAGTTTTTATTTGAAATTTTGTTGACTAGGCCAGGAATATTACTTACACCCGAGGAGTACATATAGCTCAATGAGGATAAAATTTGGTGGAAACCATGTTTTTTAAAGAAATAGTGGCTTACGAGCAATAGTGGCTTTCTGACAAGCATACATCTTTTTAAAGAGTAGAATAAGAAAATAATAAATAATAGTCAAAGTTGTCTACTTAAAAATAAATACATTTTGAACTATTAAAATTGTATAATACATTTTAAAATGAATAATGTATTTATTGTAAAATGTATTTAAAATTATAATACATTATAAAAAAAGTACGTTATCGGAGATCCCCAGGGTAAAAAAAAGGGGGGGGCACATTATCTACCTGGCCCGGCCTCTGCCTGGCTCTGCAAGGGCCTGCTTCCAGCTCTATGATTCTATGATTCTGTGATTCTGCCAAGGGTGATGATCCCCTTGAGGACCATCTGTTGGGGGTTCTGTGCCAGAAGTAGGCACGGCTAGTCAAATGTTCAACCTGGCACATGGGTTATGTGCACTTTGCAACTGTAAGGTGGAAGGAGCACAACTGGGGCAACCGCTTCACTGTGAGAATTTCGCCCCTTTTCGAGCTTCAGGTTGCCCAGTTATTTCCGTCCCCCCCCCCATGTATAACTGAGAGCATTTTCTCCTCTTGTCTTCCTGTGCAGCCAACCCCTTCCAGAATTTTTTGGTGCCTTATTTGGAGCAAGCCCGCCAGATCTGGCCTTGGCTGTTGGGAGCGGCTGTTGTGGGAGCCATTATAGCGATGTTGGTCGCTGGAGTCATCGCTCTCGGTTGTCGGAGGAAGAAAAGAATCTCGGAGGAGACACAACCTCTGCTCATGGAGAGCGAAGATTATCAGCATGTAACATATCAGTCGCACTTATAATAGCTACCAAGCGCCTGTTGCTAAAGTCAAAGCCATCATGATATGGGCGGCCCACAATGCATTTTCCAAAGTTTGATGGTGGCCAACACAATATTGGACCTCAGCTGCAGTGAGGTGGTTGGGGGAGCCATGGAGTGTATAGGGCAGGCTTCCTCAACCTCAGCCCTCCAGATGTTTTGAGACTACAATTCCCATCATCCCTGACCACTGGTCCTGCTAGCTAGGGATCATGGGAGTTGTAGGCCAAAAATGTATGGAAGGCCAAGGTTGAGGAAGCCTGGTGTAGGGTGTTAAACCCCCTCCTCCCCGCAACATCTTCCCAGTCAAAATGCCTCCCACTCGAAGCAGCTAATAGCCAATGTCCTTAGCTGCCTTTCCTTCAGCACGATGGCTATTAGCAACTCAGGGGAAAATTTGGTTAAGAAAATGAGTTACTGTACCTCCTCATGCCCTCCTGATCCAAGCCCACACATGATAAGAATGGTATCTTTGTGCTCTATATCCATTTTCTCTCTGTCCATTGATAAGTCTGCTCCATACCATTTCCCCATAAGTGTGTGGTTTTTTTTAAAAAAATAAAACAAAATAAATGCACACAAATTCGTTTTATTTTTGTTCTTTAAAAACAACAAGAAATGCATTTCAACCAATAGAATGTAACTTTCCATTCCTTTTGTGTGTGAGAGAAAAGTTTTCACAATATTCAGAGAGATACAAAGGTCCAGGAAGTACCAATAAAGATGGTTTCTTTACAAATCCAGACCAAAGGAAATCATTGAGCATCCCTACCCCATGATTAATTTTAAGCTTAAGAAAGACATCAGGTGTTACTATCACATGCCTGCCATAGCACAGCTACAAACGTACATGAAATACAGAACTGTCTGAGTTCTCTTAGTTAGAGTTGCCATATTTCACCCAAAGAAATTTGGGGGGGGGGATTTCAAAAATCCAGACTTTTTGTTGATTTCCCAAAATCCCTGCCCCCTGGACACTAATTCCGTCCTTGAGATCCCGGACACGTCCAGGAAAATCTAGACATGCGCCAACCCTATCTTAGCCTCCCGGACAAAATCACCGTGGCAAAGCAAAGCTCAAACAAATGGGTCTGCAAGAGTTCTGAAATTATTTTCCTATTTAAACATTCCAGTGGCATTGTGAGCTTGACGAGGTTTGCTGCAAAGCCACAAACAGTTTCCTGGCCGTTAACAACCGGGGAGGGTGGGGAGAGAATATTCATTGCTTCATGAGCGCTTTGTCAAAAGCTTCTCTTTATGGTGATCCATTTTCATAATGCCGCAGCTCTCTGCCAAGCCCACTCCCGGCAACTGCCGCAATCAATATGAGTAAAAGCAGGTGGCTGCAGAACCTTTTAATCTCAGCGGCCGAGCCGCACAGAAAGTTTTCCTTGACTTCACAGGCTGTTAATAGGTAGGCACAGTAAAATCCACACCTGAAACCATTGTATTGGCAGGCTAAACCAGTAATTCAGTGGGAAATGGCAACAGGGTGAGCTGGTGTGTGTGTGTGTGTGTGTGTTGATGTGCCAAAGGCATCTCTGAACCAAGAGATACGAGCAGGGAAGAAAATAAATGACTGCAGTGTGTAACTTGGAGCAGAGCAAAAGAGACTTCGAGAAATACTGGCATTTTCTGGATAAAGTCCTAGGGTGCTTCTGAAAAACATTTTTCAGATTCTTAAAAGAAAAAGGGGAAAGCATTCAACCTTGCTAGGCAGCTCCCAATATCAAAACAACTTACGATTTTTACAATGGCAGTAATTAAAACCAATTGCATAAAATTGTAAAACACAGCAGAGCAGATAAAATCCCCCAAAAAGGAGGATGAAGTTGGAAGAATTAAATGCCATCAAATGTCTGAGAGGACACGCCGGTTTTTACTAGGCATCGAGAAGACACCTGAAATATACTCGGAGTAGAGTGTAGATTTCATGCTCTTTATTCAGCTCATAGTTGCGAGGAATGGAAGTTCCCCCAGAACGTCTGCTTTATATACATTATTTACACAATGGGCCCCACGTGATTGGCTAATTCCAGGATACTCCTGTAGGCCAATCAGGTTGCGGATTCACTTCCACCTGCATTTTGGATCCTATTCAAGTCAGTACATAACAACACCAAAGTATGTTGCCTGGGAAGAGGACTTCCTAGTACTTCTGCTGGAGTCCCAGTACCCAGCAGGGCCCACATATATGCTCATATCTTCTTTTCGGCCAGTTTCTTGCAGCTTTCTGATCACCGCAGGTCAATTGGTGGCTTGGCACCTCCCGTTTCAATGCCGCACAATGCCCCCAATGTTGCATCACTCTGAGGCATTGTGGGAAATTGGTGGCTCCCAGAGCCAGCTGCCCAATGATGGCTGGTGTTTTTGCTGCTGCTGCTGCTGCCACCAGGAAAGAAGAAGAGTTTGGATTTGATATCCCGCTTTATCACTACCCGAAGGAGTCTCAAAGCGGCTAACATTCTCCTTTCCCTTCCTCCCCCCCCCCAACAAACACTCTGTGAGGTGAGTGGGGCTGAGAGACTTCAGAGAAGTGTGACTAGCCCAAGGTCACCCAGCAGCTGCATGTGGAGGAGCGGAGACGCGAACCCGGTTCACCAGATTACGAGTCCACTGCTCTTAACCACTACACCACACTGGCTCTGAAAGTTCAGTGATGTAGGAGAGGGGCTTCCTGGAGGGCACTTTGCCAGCACTCCCCTATCAAACTTGCCCTGCCAGATAGGGAGTTCTGCTAATAGAGGGGCAACCATGTAAATGTCCCTGTCCCTTGCAGCCACTCAGTTTACCTCGTAACATGGTGGTAGCTAGATAGAAATATTGGATGAATAAGCTAATGCTCAGGCAGGTTTGGATGGGAAGATGCAATGCATCGCACAGTGTGGTCCCAGACCTTGTTGCAGTGACAGCTGGTCGATAAGGGAAAGTGCAGCTCTCCCCCCATCAACCTCAGCCTGCCCTCAGCCAACCTTCCCTTCGTACTTATAGCCACATTGGCCAACTGTGAATTTCTTCCACTTTAGTCTCAACAGAGAGGAGGATGGGGAGAAAACAGGAATGAGTTGGCTCTGCTCTTGCGCCACCTACTGTTGGCCTCCCTCCTTTCCGCCCCATCAGCCACGACTCGTGTATTTAACTTGTTCCTGACATTTCCCAAATCTTCCCAGGTATATCGTTTATTTGTATTTATTTTGCCAATGAGATTTCTTCCTCTCCCTTCACTGTAAGGAGCCACGGTAGGCTACAAAAACAAGACAGACAGTTATAAGAACAGACAAAACAGTGGCAATTATTAAAAGGTGCAGACCTTTAAAGCCCTAAACGGCCTCGGCCCAGTATACCTGAAGGAGCGTATCCACCCTCATCATTCGGCCTGGACACTGAGGTCCAGCTCCGAGGGCCTTCTGGTGGTTTCCTCACTGCGAGAAGTGAGGTTACAGGGAACCAGGCAGAGGGCTTTCTCAGAAGTGGAACGGCCTCCCACCAGATGTCAAGGAAACAAACAACTATCTGACTTTTAGAAGACATCTGAAGGTAGCCCTGTTTAGGGAAGTTTTTAATGCTTGATCTTTTATCGTGTTTTTAATATCTTGTTGGGAGCCACCCACAGTGGCTGGGGAAACCCAGCCAGATGGGCAGGGTATAAATAAATAAATAATAATAATAATAATAATAATTATTATTATTATTATTATTATTAAACACCCAAGTCTTACACAGAGAAAGTCCCACAAAACAAAACACCTAAACTGTGAAATGTGAAGGTAAAGAAAAGCATCTTCAACATGCCAGGAAAACTATACAAGGAAGATGTTGGACGCACCTCTTTGAGGAGGGGGTTCCATAGTTTACGATCTGCCACAGAGAAAGGCATCTCCTGGGCCACTTCTGAGGGTGGCAGAACTACCAAGACAACCCTTCTGCTGATCAGAACATCCCAGAGAAATTGTTATTAAGGGCAGCTGCTTTTTAGGTATTTGGGACCTTTTTTATAGTTGGGGTGTGTGTGCTATACACACCACAGATTTGCAAAATAGCAGCAGCAGCAGCAGCAGCAGCAACAACAACAACAACAACAACATCCACTTGCTACACATTCTGAACTGGTAAAGAATTTATCCACCCCACCATTTTACCTCCTGAAAACATGGCCCTCAAATCAGCCTTGTTTCAGAAGTCTTTAAAGCGTGTGTAAGAAATATTCTCTCTTGAGGTTGCAGGAGAAATTGACCTGCCCATTCTAATTGCCTGGTGGTAAATTTACAAGAAAACAGTGAGGCAGAGACTCTCAGGCAATCAATGGTACTGTAAATTTTCCTGGAGAATGTGACTTCACTTCTACACTGCTGTGTGTGTGTGTGTGTGTGTGTGTGTGTGTGTGTGTGTGTGTGTGTGTTTTAAAGAAGTCATGTCCTTCGACCAAACTACAATGCTGTGGTAGTTTCTATGGAAAAAATGACGCTTTGGCAAGTGATGACAGGAAAGCAACGGCAGGGTAGATTCTGTAATATCGCAGGAAACAAATCCTGGTGTTCAGTTACAATTCTGGATGGCTACTGACAATTTCATGAGGACAACAGGATTGCAATCGTAAGTGGTTTTAAACCGCTTGCGATATTGTGCCCTCTTCTCTGCCCACAATTACTTCCCTCCAAATTGCTGCCTCTAACAACCCTCCCCTCCACCACCACCACCCCTGCTTGCAAAACCCCAGTGCAAGCAAAACAACATTTGGCAGCTGCTACACCTAGGGACCCAGGTGGCGCTGTGGGTTAAACCACAGAACCTAGGGCTTGCTGATCAGAAGGTCGGCGGTTCGAATCCCTGCGACGGGGTGAGCTCCCGTTGCTCGGTCCCAGCTCCTGACCACCTAGCAGTTCGAAAGCACGTCAAAGTGCAAGTAGATAAATAGGAACCGCTCTGGTGGGAAGGTAAACGGCGTTTCCGTGCACTGCTCTGGTTCACCAGAAGCGGCTTTCTCATGCTGGCCACATGACCCGGAAACTGTACGCCGGCTCTCGGCCAATAAAGCGAGATGAGCACCGCAACCCCAGAGTCGGACACGACTAGACCTAATGGCCAGGGGTCCCGTTACCCGTTACCATTACACCTACAATGGCAGTCACCTTTCAAGAAGAAGCACCTCCAGCTTGAAAAACTGGGTGATGTTGTAAGCCAGTAAAGGTAAAGGTACCCCTGACCATTAGGTCCAGTCGCGGACGACTCTGTGGTTGCACGCTCATCTCACTCTATAGGTCGAGGGAGCCAGTGTTTGTCCGCAGACAGCTTCTGGGTCATGTGGCCAGCATGACTAAGCTGCTTCTGGTGAACCAGAGCAGCGCACGGAAATGCCGTTTACCTTCCCGCCAGAGTGGTACCTATTTATTTACTTGCACTTTGACGTGCTTTCGAACTGCTAGGTGGTCAGGAGCAGGGACCGAGCAACGGGAGCTCACCCCGTCGCAGGGATTCGAACCGCTGACCTTCTGATCAGCAAGCCCTAGGTTCTGTGGTTTAACCCACAGCGCCACCTGGGTCCCTAGGTGTAGCAGCTGCCAAATGTTGTTTTGCTTGCACTGGGGTTTTGCAAGCAGGGATGGTGGTGGAGAGGAGGGTTGTTAGAGGCACCAATTTGGAGGGAAGTAATTGTGGGCAGAGAAGAGGGCACAATATCGCAAGCGGTTTAAAACCACTTATGGTCGCAATCCTGTTCTCCTCGTGAAATTGTCAGTAGCCATCCAAAATTGTAACTGAACACCAGGATTTGTTTCCTGCGATATTACAGAATCTACCCTGCCGTTGCTTTCCTGGCATCACTTGCCAAAGCATCATTTTTCCATAGAAACTACCACAGCATTGTAGTTTGGTCGAAGGACATGACTTCTTTAAAACACACACACACACACACACACACACACACACACACACACACACACACACACACACACACACAGCAGTTTAGAAGTGAAGTCACATTCTCCAGGAAAATTTACAGTACAAAATTTACAGGAAAATTTAGACCACAGCGCCACCCGCATCCCTTTGTAAGCCAGTACTTTCTCATTTTACCTCCTGAAACAGTGGCCTCTGCAGGCACAGAGAGGTATCAGGGCATGCAGTTTTTCATTGCAAAGCTGCACAAACTCCTGGTTTTTTTTAACATGGTCATAAAGATAAGGGATATGTTAGGATGACGTGGGGGTCATGCTCACATTGGCCATGTGAAATTCACTCAGAGGTGCCATGTTATTGGAACCAATTGCTTGCAAATGTAACTAGCCCATGGGCAACCAATCTCTGCACAGCCGGCACATAGACATATAGTCACACGCACAACATACGCTAACTGATCATTATAGGTTGCCAATAATCTCATAAGATCATCCCAGGGCATTTGTGCTTCTCCCCATTGTGTCTATTTCCTTCTGTCTCTAGTGGCTTCTTCCCAGGAGTTTCGGGAGAGAACCGCACAGGATTCCTAAACACACACACACACACACACACACACACACACACACACACAGTGTTCATTGTGAGTGCACACCAGGACATTCTCACCGGAAGAGGCTGCTGAGAGGCTACATATCACTAGGATTAATGCCAGGACTGGGGTATTCACCCTCTACAGATCAAGGCTGCATCGCTCAGAGTTCAAACAACCCTCTTCCTTGCAACGGGGTGGGTGGGTGAGAATGACAAATTGGACAACAGAATTATCATGATGCAATCTTCCCCAAAGGGACATCTAGGGCCAGCGATGCCCTGCGACAGATTGAAGATGCATCGCTCCATTTGTCGGCAGAGGGAGGCTTGCATTCTCATTTTCATGCCCAAGTTCTGTGCCCAAAGGGAGGAGGGCAGACGCGGATCAGAAGACTGGCGCAATGACCTTGCAATGACAGAATTTTAATGTGCGGCCCGTGCGACTGAAGCAATGCAGCAGCAGCCTGCTTCTCTCTCTCTCTCTCTCTCTCTCTCTCTCTCTCTCTCTCTCTCTCTCTCTCTCTGCCTCTCTCTCTCCTCCTTGTGCTCCAATGTACACCAGACATTTATGTAACTCCACTTCTCGCCTTCCAACTTGTCCTTACCTAGGGGTCAGCAAACAAATAGCCCAATATTTATTTATCAAACCGTCAGGTCCGCTTACACTCAGAGAACTGCTTTACATAACTGGCGACAAAGGAGTTAAGAAGGCAGTGACATTCAAAAGCCAAATGCAGATGCTTAATGCAGGCATCAGTGATGTTCTTTCCCAGATAGATATTCACCTCACACCCAGCCCAGCAAAGTGTGCACCAGTCGATGCAACACAGAGGCACGTCATGATGCTCATTCAGTCCCTGTTGAACGCGATTAGATGTGCATGCGAAGACTTATCAGTAGCTGCTAACCCTGGTGGTTGTGTTTCACCTCCACTGTCGGAGGCAGTGTGCTTCTGAATGCCAGTTTCTGGGAACGACAGGAGGGCAAAGTTCTGTTGTGCTCAGGCGCTGCTTAAAACTCTTCCCTGGTCTCCTTGCTGGCCCTAGCAGGACTAACTTGGCCAGTTAGCCCTGGCGATGCTACAGTCATGTTGTACTTTATGCTGTTTTTAATCTGTTATTTAAGTTGTTTTTAATCAATGTTTTATATTTGTTGTTAACCGCCCTGAGCCTGGTTTTTAATTGGGAAGGGCGGGGTATAAATAAATTATTATTATTATTATTATTTATTATGCTTATGGGCTTTTCACTGGCTCTCCAGAATGGAGTTCTTTCCTCACTGAAATATATTCGGAGTCGAGTGTGAATTTCATGCTCTTTATTCAGCTCCTAGTAGCAAGGAATGGATGTTTTCCCCAAATGTCTGCTATAAACACATTATTTACACAATGGGCCCCATGTAATTGGCTAATTCCGGGATACTCCTGTAGGCCAATCAGGTTGTGGATTCACTTCCACCTGGAGCTGGATTGGGTGGCTCCTGTGGACCAATCAGACTGCTGCATTCTGGATCCTATTGTTCTAGGACCAATCAGACTGCTGCATTCTGAATCCTATTGTTCTAGGACCAATCAGACTGCTGCATTCTGATTCCTATTGTTCTAGGACCAATCAGACTGCTGCATTCTGGATCCTATTGTTCTAGGACCAATCAGACTGCTGCATTCTGGATCCTATTCAGCTCAGTACATAACACCCAGTCTTGGTCCAGTCCTTGGTCTTGGACCTACCACAGGTAAGGTTGGTCCAGGAGATGGAATCAATGAACATAAGTACATAAGATGAGTCTGCTGGATCAGGGCCATGTTTGGTTAGCCCCAAAATGAAAAACGAGCAAGGTCCCAAACAAAGAAGAATGGCAACTTAAACTTGTTGGAATATGCACAGCTTGCGGATCTAACTTATAGAATAAGAGAACAAGAAGAACATTTGTTTAAAGAAGATTGGAAAATGTTTATTGAATATATGGGGGGAGATTGTGTACACTTGGAAACGCTGGCAGCATTAAGATAAATTCAACAGTGTAAATAAGTTTTAATGGAAGTAACAATGGAATTACTGAATGGTTAAGTTTATATAAAACTAGTAACTTATGCCAGTTAAATTAACGGGCGCTAGAACGGGCGCTAGGGCAACAGGGCGGCTCCCAACAGAACACGAACACGGACAGATGCCCGCGTGTACATGTGTGTGTTTCATGAATACACGTGTCCACCTCATGGGCAGGCTGGAGCCACCTGTCACGGAGGCTTCAGCTGAGACGTCTGCGTTTGCAAGGGGTTGGGCTGGATGACCCTTGGCGTCTGTTTGTGTGTGTCTATATCAGTTATTATCGCCCTCATTCCCTCACAGCCTTCCCTGTCCCCTCAGGGGCGGTGGCAGCAGCAGCAGCGCAAGCCCCGCCAACCCGCCCTTCGCGCCCAGGCCCTTCCCCTCGATGCAGCGACGGTTGCCGTCGACTCCGGGAGCTGATTGGGCGTCCGCCCCTCCCCTCCCCTCCCTGATTGGAGCGCGCCTCTTTCCTTCTTGCTACCCTCCTCGGCCCACCTCCCCTCTGCGGGCGCGCGCGCGGCCCGGCGCATCGGCGGCGCTGCTGCTGCTTGTGCTGCTGCTCCTGAGCGGGCCGCTTTCGCCTGCCTGCTGCCTCGCGCGGGGAGCCTCGAGGCGCCTTCGTCCGCTCCAAGTCCCAACGGGGGCGGGTCCAGCCCTCTCCCTTGGTTAGCACGCCCTGCCGCCTTCCAAGTCGCCGCGAGCCCGCCGAGGCTGCAGCCCGCTGCCGGTTGGCTCCTCCACTGCGCCACTTTGCATGATGCCACTCTGCTCGCTCCCCATTGCACGGCGGCTGGGCGGTATTTGCATGCTGCCGACGCCTGCAGCCAATCAGGGCCCCGCAGTCTCTGCGCTCCAATCCCTGTGTCCGTGGGGAACATGCGCAGTAGGACACAGGGACGGACACAGGGACTGGACGCAGAGACACTTGCACTTTATTATATAGGATATGCAGGGATTTATGTTATGCAAAATGAACCATGGAAAGAGAAGAAGGGAAGTCATTGATTCTCACAATGCCCAACCAGATGCAACAGTCCTCTTCCCATAATTTTCAGCAACTGGTATAGTCAGGTATACTGTCTCTGACAAAACCATTTGTTTAACCTCCATTTACAGATTCATAGAATTGTACAGTTGGAAACGACCCTGAGGATAATCTAGTCCAACCCCCTGCAATGCAGGAATATGCAGCTATCTCATATGGGGATCGAACCTGCAACCTTGGCGTTATCAGCGCCATGCTCTAACCAACTGAGCTAGGTTTTAGCCATCCACACTGATTTGCATCAGTATACATTGTGGCTGTGGATGCCAGAGTATAGCAGCGTACAGTGTGAAGAAGCACCTCTCCTGCAAAGTCAGGGATGCAGAACTCTTTGAAGAACTGAAGTGTCCCTACAGGTCTGAGGTCAGACCATTCGTGGTAGGAGGTGTCTGCTCAAAGCACTGGCTGCTCTGTTAAAAATCACATCCCCCCTTTGCATTTCTTACACAAGCACAGATGATAAATCAGGAGGCCTCTCTTCCCATTCAGCAGTATATTGATCAATATTAACATCCTCCCATACCTTTCTGACTTCCTGAATTCTTCTGTGGCTTCTTCTGTCATTTGATAAATGTGTTATGACACAATTTACCTGCAGCTCCAGGGCCTCTCCATGGCTTCTCTCCCCAGCAGGAATAATACAAATCACCAGGCAAAAGGTATAGATTTAAGAACTAGAGGTGGGAAGTTGTTTTTTTACAACAGGAACACTGGAATGTAATTACGTTTCCCCCAATATGGGCAGAACCTACAAAGCTTTAAATGTCATTGCGTGCACAGAACAAGCAGTTCTGTGCAACGATGCTTGCATTTATCAATATGTTAAAAAATGCATGCAAAAAATTATCAGAGATTTCCCCCCTGAAATTCTCATAAGGTGGGAACACATTATTATTATTATTATTATTATTATTATTATTATTATTATTATTATTATTTGCTTACTTTACTTTTGAAATGGCCAAGGGGTGTTTGTCAGCATCCTTTATTCTCTCCTATATATCATCTCATCACTTCAGCCTTCCTGGGTGCCCCATGTAGTGAACTGCTGCATTCATTCATTTATTGAACTTAAATCCCACTTTTATCTCCAAGGAGCTCAAAGTGGGGTACATAGCTCTCCTCTGCCTCGTTGAATCCCCACAACAACACTGTGAGGGAAGTTGGCTTGAGAATCATCGCCAGGCCCAGGGTCACCCAGGGAGCTGCATGGCCAAGTGGGGATTTGCGACCTGGACTCCCGGGTCCTTCTCTGATATTCGAACCACTGCACCCGACTGGCTAACTTTCGTAATGCGGCACATGTCTGGTAGGAAAGCAACCACTATGGGCAAACAGCTTATATGACCTCATCGAGGGGATGCGGGTGGCGCTGTGGTCTAAACCACTGAGCCTCTTGGGCTTGCCAATCAGAAGTTTGGCAGTTCGAATCCCCGCGAAGGGGTGAGCTCCCGTTGCTCGGTCCCTGCTCCTGCCAACCTAGCAGTTCGAAAGCACGTCAAAGTGCAATTAGATAAATAGGTACCGCTGCGGCGGGAAGGTAAACAGCATTTCCGTGTGCTGCTCTGGTTTCTGTCACAGTGTCCTGTTGTGCCCGAAGCAGTTTAGTCCTGCTGGCCACATGACCTGGAAAGCTGTCTGTGGACAAATGCCGGCTCCCTTGGCCTGAAAGCGAGAGGAGCGCCACACCTCATAGTCGCCTTTGACTGGACTTAACTGTCCAGGGGTCCTTTACCTTTTTACCTTTACCATGACCTCATCACAGTTGGGGTGGGGCTTGTTTTCTCCTTTCTGCAGGCCCTAAACACTTTGAAACAGGATGGGGGGGGTGATGCTATATTGTACATGCATTTGAAATGATGCGTGCCATTCCTCAAAACCGTTTTCTGTCTCTTTATGGTGTTTCTGTGGTTTATAAGGGCTTGCAATTATGGTACATTTCCTGGAACAGCACAATGGAAACGAGGTATCGGGGAAGACCCTGCCAGGGCCAGTTTAAGAGACAGAACTTGGGTGAGGGGACCGTGCTCCTGTGTTCACTGTTAGGTTGCAATTTTTGCGACTGTGATTTAATTTGCATTATGTATGAAAACCCTCGCATAGGAACCCACTGGAAATCCCTTTGCTAGGGTCTTCCTTCCCCTCAAGGTGCCCACCTTGGCAGTTTCAGCCATTAATATTGATCCTTATCAGCGGATCTGTTGTGATACAGGTGAACATTCAAACTGCAGTAGACGTGGAAAAGCATAATGTGTAGAGGTCTTCAGTCTCGTGGAGCGCAGAGTAAACAAGGTATTGGAGCGAGTGTCTGCATATATAGCAGGTGCGATCTGTTCCCTACAAACTATATGCAGAAGAAGAAGAGTTTGGATTTGATACCCCGCTTTATCACTACCCAAAGGAGTCTCAAAGCGGCTCACATTCTCCTTTCCCTTCCTCCCTCACAACAAACACTCTGTGAGGTGAGTGGGGCTGAGAGACTTCAGAGAAGTGTGACTAGCCCAAGGTCACCCAGCAGCTGCATGTGGAGGAGCGGAGACGCGAACCCGGTTCCCCAGATTACGAGTCTACCGCTCTTAACCACTACACCACACTGCAGGAGGGGGGTCCCCCATAGGTCCTTGCAGAACCTTTTCCCTCTGCTATTAATCCTGTAACAATTTTGCTCAAAGCCTTTCCGTTTCAAAATCGCTTTATTTATTTGCCAGCGCAGAGCAGCATTTCGCTTCCAATACATCCCCCCCCCCCAGCCTGATCAATCTAGTGCCCCTTTCTAGGGCCTGCTGCCCTGAGGTGGAGAAACTTCAAATAATGCACAGATTGACCTTAAAGCCAGCCATATAAGCCACCCTATGCGCCTCTAATTGTCTTCAGCTAATTCAGGCCCTCTGTAAAGATGAAGGGCCAACTCCTAAGGTATTTTGGCTTTCGTGCTAGAGCATATTTCACTTTGTTTCTTTGCCTTTCTAGAGTTTTAAATAGTTATAAATTACACACACACATACAAATGCACAGCCGAAAGACTTTGGCTACTCTTTGGTACGCGACGTCAGGCTAACGCCGCTGCTTGTTTTCGAAGTCTTTTCAATTGCACTCAGGCCTTCCAAACAGTCCTTATTAAGCCCCGGGGGCTTTCAGCTGAAGGACTCTTTGTTGTATTCAAACCTCGTCCCATAGGGGTTGCTGCTGTTGCTCAGCTTGTGGAGGGCTTTCGAGATTCCATTGGGTCCGCAACAGAAAACGCCAACCGTCTTCCTGTGGAGATCGAAAACAGGGTCACCCAACTCATCCATGATAGCTCAATACATAGAATCATAGAATCGTAGAGTTGGAAGAGACCACAAGGGCCATCCAGTCCAACCCCCTGCCAAGCAGGAAACACCATCAAAGCATTCCTGACAGGTGGCTGTCAAGCCTCTGCTTAAAGACCTCCAAAGAAGGAGACTCCACCACACAC
Source organism: Darevskia nairensis (assembly GCA_034642065.1). Taxonomy (NCBI): domain Eukaryota; kingdom Metazoa; phylum Chordata; class Lepidosauria; order Squamata; family Lacertidae; genus Darevskia; species Darevskia nairensis. Next base: position 469,998 of record JAWWNI010000862.1, read on the forward strand.
CTTGGCAGCAATGTATGCCTGAAGCAGAGCCCAGATTCCATCTCCCCCCTCCCAGCTTAAAGACCTTAAAACAGAGGTCAGGAACCATTTTGGCCCAGAGAGGACCAGATCCTTATCTTGACAAAATAAATTTCATTGGCTTGTATCCAATGTAGTGCTATGTAACTCATTCCATCAGAGCAAGGATTTCCACTTGCACAAATTATGATTATGATTATGATTAAAATGGAACTTGCCCACTTCCTCATCCTGTGTGCCCCCTAAATCTGTTTTAGGTTTCCCCCACCAGCCCTCCAGAGCAGAGTTTTAAGAAGGCATGGGGCACATGGTGGGAGAGGAGGGGGGAATTTCTTTGCACAAGTGTATCCTTGGACTGATGGAACAAGTTTGTTGCATACAGGGGCGTAGGAAGTGGGAGGCGGAGGGGGGGCGGGTCGCCCCAGGTTCCATCATGGAGGGGGGGTGACAAATGATCAAGGAACAATTACTGCCCTACTAGGGTGGTTCATAAAAAACTTTTTTTTTTTTGAAAATGCCTTCTCCAAAGGTCTTATCTTACTACACTAGGGATTATATAGCTATATGTGAAATTTCATGCATATCAGTTAATATCTTGACCCTCCTCCACGAAAATAGCTGTTTACTTGGCCGTTTTCCTATGGAGCATTTACTGTTCCCAACCCTAACCCTGCGGAAAGCCATCTAATTAGACTTTAATTTGATTTTGACATGTTTTTAGGAGGTAATTTAATTATTGTTTGATTTTATATCAATGTTATGTATCTGATGTTAGCCGCGCTGAGCCCGACTTCGGCCGGGGAGGGAGGGATATAAATAAAAGCTTATTATTACTTATTATTATTCCTTTGTAAGAAAATAGGAAATAACGTAAAACCATTTTTGCAGGCCAAAACAACAACAACAACAAAAAAAAAACAATGTGTGTGTGTCTGGGGGGGGGGGGTGACAAGAAATTTTCTGCACCGGGTACCACCTGACCTTCCTACGCCTCTGGTTGCATACTTACGATATTCTTCTGTGCAGCTATGTACAACTTTCTGTTTCCTAAGGAAGCGCCGTAAGAGTGAAAAGAATCTTTGCAAGAGCTAGAGATTGCTGCTATTTTCCCCAGCCATGATAGCAGTGGCGTCACAAGGTGGGGGGGGCGGTGCACCCCCGGTTCCATGTCTGGGTGACAAGAAGGCACCCTGCGGGGTGCTTACCCTGCCACCCTGGCCCAGGCGTGGCGGCGTGAGCAGCCATCGCGCTACCGCAACCGCATATGGAGGATCTTCCATTCGCGGCTGAAGCCGTGAGCAGAGGATCCCGCCACCATCCATATGGCGTTTGAGTGGCGCCGGTGGCAAACCACTATGTACAATGCATGTGCGGTGTCGCACGCATGCGCTGTATGTAGCGACACCGCACATGCGCTGTACATAGCAGTTTGCTACCGGCGCCGCTGGAGCGTAGTACGGATGGCAGTGGGATCCCTCCGAGAGCCAGTGTGGTGTAGTGGTTGAGAGTGGTAGACTCATAATCTGGGGAACCGGGTTCGCTTCCCCGCTCCTCCACATGCAGCTGCTGGGTGACCTTGGGCTAGTCCCACTTCTCTGAAGTCTCTCAGCCCCACTCACCTCACAGAGTGTTTGTTGTGGGGGAGGAAGGGAAAGGAGAATGTTAGCCGCTTTGAGGGTCCTTCTCCCCACTCAGTGCCCTACCTTGAACTAACGAGGCCCAAACATGGCAATAAAACTGCTGGCACATTTGCAAAGCTAAGCAGGGTCTGGTACGGTTTCAAATTGGATGGGGCACCAGGTGTTGAGATTCCTGCATCGCAGGGGTTTGGATTAGATGACCCTGGGTGCCCCTTCCAGCTTGGTGATTCTATGGGAAACTCTATTCATAGGGGAGTTGCTTGACCCCCTTGATCATTTAAAACTTATGCAGGCAATTAAGAACCTTTGCATAACAGCTGAGTCCTGATTTTAACTTTTTAAATATGGAATCATTTTATGTACTATTTCTGTAAAGAACACTGATATTTCTTATGATTGGGGGTATATATACATCACCACCACCACCACCACCACCATCATTATTATTACAGCCGTACCTTGGAAGTCTAACGGAATCCGTTCCGGATGTCCGTTCGACTTCCAAAACGTTTGGAAACCAAGGTGCGGCTTCTGATTGGCTGCAGGAAGCTCCCACAGCCAATTGGAAGCTGCGGAAGCCCATTTGGATGTTCAGCTTCTAAAAGAATGTTCGAAAACCGGAACCCTCACTTCCAGGTTTTGATTGTTCGGGAGCCGATTTGTTTGGGAGCCAAGGCGTTTGAGATCCAAGGCACAACTGTATTTTATTTTATTTTAATTTTTTTTAAAAAAGCCTGATTCCCTTTTCTGCACATTCCCCTTCCCTGTCATATCTCTTTTGAGGTGCAGTGATCAGGGCTGTGCCCACTATTCCAAGTGATACGGCCAGTTTTATTTTCTTCTTTCCTAACAATCTCTAGCATGAAATCCACCTTCCTCACAGGTACTGCGTACTGAATCAAAGTTTTCACCGAGTTACCCCACCGCAGCCCCCAAATCTCTTATCTCAGCTCAGAGGGTTTGTTTTTAAGACGAGAGCAGGTGGCTTTCACACTTCACCAAACCTGTCCAGACAGGCCTCTACGGGGCCAATGGCAGGATGCACAAATTCGCTGGCATCTGTCCATCTTCGTAAGGCACGAAGCTTCCAGCATCCCAAGGGGAGGCTGTAATTAGTTTAATTGGTCTGGTGCCCGAAGAAGCTGATCCCGGATTGACAGGGTCCACCAAGGGTCTCCCACCCATAATCTCCTGTGAGAAAGTCACAATTAACCATTCTTTCAACACTGCCAGGGCCACTTCATATGTGACGGCCCAGATATTTATGATGCCAGATGTTCTAGTCACTTCTCAGGAATTAATGTAATTTTTCAAAGAAGACTAAAGAAAAAAAGCTCACCAACATCCTATTTTGCAAATGAATTCTACCCAAAGATGCAGACTGATTAGTGAGCTTTTGAATCACAGTTTGTATTTCTTTCTGTTGTTATATTTTGCTGAATGCTTCAATAAAGGTGGTTGGTTTTTGTTTTGTTTTTAAATGTTTGGGCATCTTATAGCTCTTGTTCTTTGCCAAAGTTCTGAGTTGTCCTATATCAACAATATTCAGCCATCTGAGAGACCCTAGAGGGGTTTATCGATCAACCCCTCTTCCCAGGAAACTCTGAGAATTGTAGCTCTCCGAAGGGAATAGGGTTCTCCTAACAGCTGGACCATAAAGAAGGCTGATCGCCAAAGAATTGATGCTTTTGAATTATGGTGCTGGAGGAGACTCTTGAGAGTCCCATGGACTGCAAGAAGATCAAACCTATCCATTCGGAAGGAAATCAGCCCGGAGTGCTCACTGGAAGGACAGATCCTGAAGCTGAGGCTCCAATACTTTGGCCACCTCATGAGAAGAGAAGACTCCCTGGAAAAGACCCTGATGTTGGGAAAGATGGAGGGCACAAGGAGAAGGGGACGACAGAGGACGAGATGGTTGGACAGTGTTCTCGAAGCTACCAACACGAGTCTGACCAAACTGCGGGAGGCAGTGGAAGACAGGAGTGCCTGGCGTGCTTTGGTCCATGTGGTCATGCAGAGTCGGACACGACTAAACGACTAAACAACAACTCTCTGCGTCCTGAACAAACTACAGCTCCCAGAATGCTTTGAGGGAAGTAGTGGCTGATTAAAGTGGTACCACAGTGATTTAAATGTGAATGTGGCCTAGCTCCATGGTGGCTCTCCACGCTTTCAGACTGGGATCTCTACTAGCCTAATCTACAGATGGCAGGGATGAAATGCAGGATTTTGTACATACAAAGCAGACACCATCACTGAACTATGGCCCTGCAACAATTGTTGCTTTGAGATTTTTCCTGTCGTGATAGCTGCCCTATGACAACATCATACCAATGAAGGTCAAGCTTATGAACTTAGGGGCTATCTACTAAATCAGACTCTTGGTTCATCTAATCCAAAATTGTCTCCTCTGATTAGCAGCCAGGGGTGGGGGAGGAAGCTGATTCAGCCCACATTTGAAGGAGAACTTATCAGTTTTGTGCTTTCCGAAGCAACACGTGAACCGAAGCACAGCTATCCTTTGAAATTCACTCTTGCCCAAATTTCACAACCAAGTTCTCCAACCAGACAACGTTGACAAAAATACCTGCGTCTGGAGAAAGTGTGCATAAAAACGAAGGTAGTAGTAAAATAACACCAAAAAATGCATTATATTGCTTGCAGAAATGTGCACTTTAGCCAAAACCGTGTATGAACATGGGTTTGTTAGGAAAAATCTGTGCTAAAAAGAGATGAATGCTCGTGAGGATTTAAAAATAATAATAATAATAATCACAAATTGCTGCAGGAAATGCAGATTACTGAATTGAGTGAAATAATGAGGAACTTGTGATTAACAGACCTTTCCATCCCTATGGTCAGCCAAGGTCTTTCCTGCCTAGCAGCCCATGCTCCTATTACCGGTATCTTGAAAAGCAAAAATGTACCTGGGACCGTCTGCATGCAAAGCATCCAATATACTATTAAGCCAACTCATTCTCCAAGGGCTGTTCCTTAGGTAACCCAAATGTTGCTACTGACACACAAGAGAGAGGTCTTTGCAGGCTTGTGGGAACCCCACGGTTTGCAGAGGTACCTTGAATGTTAAAGGTGCATGCTAGCTTGTCGCCAGTAGATGGCACACTTTTGCTCAGCATTGTTCAAGTGAAGAACGAAGATGCAAAGCCCTGCTAAAATCATGAAGGCATCCGAAGGAATAGGCTGTGAAAGTTCGTACCGCATTCCATTTGCTGGCTCTGATGGAGTCGCAAGATTCTTTCGTTCCTTGTGATGCAACATGGCAAGAATTTATCCCTAGGGGAGCTGTGGACATGGATCTGTTGTACAATGAGCTAGCTGGGTTCTTAGAGGTGCCTGAACTAAGGTCCCTACATCCTTAAAAGTGTTACATTTTTGTGCCGGTGAAAGAGACAACAAGATGTGTACATCACGGAGGAGATAAAATCATCTGGTGAAATTGATTGCTAGTGGATTCAGGGCAGGCAAAACAAATTACCTCTTAAAACACCACATAATGGGCCTGTGGAACTCCTTGCCACAAGATGGGATGGTGGCCAATAGCTTAGATGGCTTTTAAAGGGGATTGGGCAAATCCACTGAGACGGGAAGGGGTCGAGTGGCTTTTAGTCGTGGTATTTATAGCGAGACTCCAGGTTCAGAAGAAGGATGCAACTGAGCCCTAGTTACTGGGAGTCAACAGCAGAGAAAGGCATTAACAGTGGGCTTTCCAGAACCATCTTTTTTGCCATTAGTTCTAGTTACAGGTATGTAGCCGTGTTGGTCTGTCATAGTCGAAACAAAATAAAAAAATTCCTTCCGTAGCACCTTAAAGGGTAAAGGGACCCCTGACCATTAGGTCCAGTCGTGACCGACTCTGGGGTTGCAGCGCTCATCTCGCATTATTGGCCGAGGGAGCCGGCGTACAGCTTCCAGGTCATGTGGCCAGCATGACAAAGCCGCTTCTGGCGAACCAGAGCAGCGCACGGAAACGCCGTTTACCTTCCCGCTGCAGCGGTACCTATTTATCTACTTGCACTTTGACGTGCTTTCGAACTGCTAGGTTGGCAGGAGCAGGGACCGAGCAACGGGAGCTCACCCCGTCGCGGGGATTCGAACCGCCGACCTTCTGATCAGCAAGCCCTAGGCTTTGTGGTTTAACCCACAGCGCCACCCGCGTCCTTAGAGACCAACTAAGTTTGTTATTGGCATGAGCTTTTGCCATTGTTTGAAACAAGGCACTGTCTGAGTTTGGCCTTTGGCCTGGTCCCCCAGGGCTCTTCTTATATTCCCATGCAGGGTCTATGTGTGCTTCTAGGAACGGACAATTTAGCAGCCCTCTGTCATTGCTGCTCTAAGCTGGAAGTGGGAGACCAACTCTGCTTCCAGAGTGCCAATAACATCAGAGGCAGCCAGCATGGTGACCTCCAGACATTTTGGACTAAAAAAAAGTCCCATCAGCCCCAGCCAGCATGGCCATCAGTGAAGTCAGGTGGGAGCTCTAGTCCACAGGATGCTACTCTGTTGCATACAGGTAGGTAGCCCCTCTTTCTACAGCCCTAAATGTTGAAGGTGGATGATATCCATTGAGACCATGGAGTGGGGTGCAAGGTTTCAATATGGCACCCGTCCCTTGCTACAATCTCAATGGTGCTTGGTGAACTGCGCCGCTGTTCCATTGTATTAAGACAAGTTGGATTTGAAGTTTTAGGGGGCAGGAAGGGAAGCTGAACAGTAAAAAGATGGGAGGGAGGGCATTTAAATTTTAAATTTTAACCTGTATTTTAATTAACGGTTTTTCTTTCTTTTATATTTTACAGTAATTTTTATTGGTGTTAGCTTCCCTGAGCCCGGTTTTGGCTGGGAAGGGCGGGGTATAAATACATTTTTTTATTATTATTATTATTTATTATTTTGACCACAGCACCATGCAGATACGCTGTAAAAGCGAGTGATCAAAATGTGGCTTTTCTGAAGTAAAAACTCAGATTAGACTAAATCTGATATCTTCAGAATTCTCAGAATTTTGCATAAGGCAAAAGTATTTCTTGAAAAGAAAAATAGCACTTTTTCTTTCTTTCTTTGGTATATTATTATTATTATTATTATTATTATTATTATTATTATTATTATTATTCCACCCTTCATCATAAGATCTCAGGGCACTTCACAGAATAAAGTACAGGATAAAAACAAGTAAATAATTATAAAACGAAACAGCAAAACAATACCCCGCCCCCTTCACACAGTCACACTTAAAGGGCTGTAGAATATTAATCTGCCAAAGACCTGGTTGAAGAGGAATGTTCTTGCATGGTGCCTAAAAATATATAAGGAAGGTGCCAGGCCATCTTCACCTGGGGAGAGCATTCCGCAAACAGGGAGCCACCACAGAGAAGGCCCCGTTCTCATGTTGCCACCCTCCAGACCTCTCATGGAGGAGGCATACAAAACAGGGCCTCTGAATGCAGAGTCTGGGGTGGTTTATATGGGGAGAAGGGACGCGGGTGGCGCTGTGGTCTAAACCACTGAGCCTCTTGGGCTTGCTGATCAGAAGGTCGGATGTTCGAATCCCTGCAACGGGGTGAGCTCCCGTTCCTCGGTCCCAGCTCCTGCCAACCTAGCAGTTTGAAAGCATGCCAGTGCAAGTAGATAAATAGGTACTGCTGCGGTGGGAAGGTAAACGGCATTTCCGTGTGCTCTGGCACTCGTCACGGTCCTCCGTGTGCCAGTAGCGGTTTAGTCATGCTGGCCACATGACCCGGAAAGCTGTCCATGGACAAATGCCGGCTCCCTCGGCCTGAAAGCAAGAAGAGCGCTGCAACCCCTTAGTAGCCTTTGACTGAACTTAACCATCCAGGGGTCCTTTACCTTTTACTTTTTATATGAGGAGAGGCAGTCCTTGAGGTACTACAATCCTGAGCTATTAAAATAGAGGACAGCACTGTTTGCCAGGGAAAATATGGCCAGATCGCTTAGCAGTCCTCCGGTGCAGACCCTACTGAAATCAATGGGATCCTTGTGCAAGGGAAATTCCCAGTGCAATGCATCCTAAAATGATTTGGGACAAACCACCTGGCATCATAGAAGGGACCCAGGTGGTGCTGTGGGTTAAACCACAGAGTCTAGGGCTTGCTGATCAGAAGGTTGGCGGTTCGAATCCCTGCGACGGGGTGAACTCCCGTTGCTCGGTCCCAGCTCCTGCCAACCTAGCAGTTCAAAAGCACGTCAAAGTGCAAGTAGATAAACAGGAACCGCTCTGGCGGGAAGGTAAACGGCGTTTCCGTGCGCTGCTCTGGTTCGCCAGAAGCGGCTTAGTCATGCTGGCCACATGACCCGGAAGGTGTCTGCGGACCAACGCCGGCTCCCTCGGCCTATAGAGCGAGATGAGCGCGCAACCCCAGAGCCGGACACGACTGGACCTGATGGTCAGGGGTCCCTTTACCTTTACCTTTACCTGGCATTGTAGAACCAACCTATAATTGCTGGACAAGGCATCTCAATATGGAAGAATGGAGCAAGAGACAAAATCCCTATGTATGTTATGAAAATGTATAAAGCTCCCACCGCCCCCAGCAGTTCTCCGGAAGACGAACTGTTCCGATTGTGGGAACTGACAGTTCTTTTGTTAAGGCCCCATTTCTCAGATGCGACATATTTGATAACGCCAAACCATCAGGCGCTTGGGCGCATTAAGTCATTTCCATACAAATACAGTTTATTAAACTCGCCCGATTCCCTTTCTCCGAAGATGCCGGGTGAGGAATCTCACTTACTGTCGGTTGCACTTGGCGATTTCATTAAACAGGAGTTTCCAGCGAGGCCGACCAATCAGAAGCCGGCGGTTCAGCACTTGGTATTTCTCGCCAATTATTTTCTGCAAGAAACAAGACATCCCCTTTGGTGCGCCTCGCAGGACAGCTGCAAATCAATCACCGGCCACTTTGCGCGTCAGCCTTGTGCAGACAAGGATGGCCTGGTAAGCAGCTCGATCCATTGAAAGCGCCTGCAATGGATTTGAAGGCATGCATTGGTGCATGCAAAAGGATTGCTATGGGAAGTCTGCATAATAATAATAATAATAATAATAATAATAATAATAATAATTTATTATTTGTACCCCGCCCATCTGGCCGGGTCCCCCCAGCCACTCTGGGCGGCTTCCAACAAACATTAAAATACATCAAAATGTCACAGATTAAAAACTTCCCTAAACAGGGCTGCCTTCAGGTATTTTCTAAATGTCATGTAGTTGTTTATCTCTTTGACCTCTGATGGGAGCGCGTTCCACAGGGCGGGAGCCACTACTGAGAAGGCCCTCTGCCTAGTTCCCTGTAGCCTTGCTTCTCACAGTGAGGGAACCGCCAGAAGGCCCTCGGTGCTGGACCTCAGTGTCCGGGCTGAACAGTGGTGGTAGAGACGCTCCTTCAGGTATACAGGATTGAAGCCATTTAGGGCTTTAAAGGTCAGCACCAACACTTTGAATTGTGCTCGGAAACGTACTGGGAGCCAATGTAGATCTCTCAGGACCGGCGTTATGTGGTCCCGGCGGCCACTCCCAGTCACCAGTCTAGCTGCCGCATTCTGGATCAATTGCAGTTTCCGGGTCACCTTCAAAGGTAGCCTCATGTAGAGCGCATTGCAGTAGTCCAAGCGGGAGATAACTAGAGCATGCACCACTCTGGCGAGACAGTCTGCGGGCAGGTAGGGTCTCAGCCTGCGTACCAGATGGAGCTAGTAGACAGCCGCCCTAGACACAGAATTAACCTGCGCCTCCATGGACAGCTGTGAGTCCAAAATGACTCCCAGGCTGCGCACCTGGTCCTTCAGGGGCACAGTTACCCCATTCAGGACCAGGGAGTCCCCCACGTCCGCCCGCACCCTGTCCCCCAAGAACAGTACTTCTGTCTTGTCAGGATTCAACCTCAATCTGTTAGCCGCCATCCATCCTCCAACCCTAACCTTCAAAGGTAGCCCCACGTAGTCCAAGAGGGAGATAACCAGAGCATGCACCACTCTGGCAAGACAGTCTGCGGGCAGGTAGGGTCTCAGCCTGCGCACCATATGGAGCTGGTAGACAGCACCCCTGTGCCCTGGCAAGGCCTACCCAGGCAGATGGGCTGGGTATAAATAATATATTATTATTATTATTATTATTATTATTATTATTATTATTATTATTACAGAAACCTGCCCTGGGACCCACCCTCTAACAAACAGCCTCTGTCCCCCTAATGGAATAGAAGTCTAACGCTTTTATGAATTTCAATAGGGACAAATGTAAGGTTCGACACTCAGGCAGGAAGTACCAGTTGCACAATTATAAGATGGGGGGCAGATTGGCTTGCCGGAAGTGCATGTGAAAAGGATCTAGGGGTCTTAGTGGACCACAGGCGTAACAGGAGTCAACAGTGTGATGCAGCAGCAAACAAAGCTAATGCTATTCTAGGCTGCATAAACAGAGGTCTAGTGTCCAGATCAAGGGAATTAAAAACGCCACTCTATTCTGCCTTGGTCAGACGACACCTGGAATACTGTGTCCAGTTCTTGGCACCACAATTTAAGGAGGATATTGAGCTGGAAGGTGTGCAGAGGAGGGCGACCAAGATGATCAAATGTCTGGAAACCAAGCCTGATGAGGAACAGTTGAAGGATTTCCATTAGCAGACAATTCATTTTTGGGCAGAGCGAAATGTGGTGTTAGTGATGGGTTGGGTTAGGAACTCTCGTCTCCCCAGTAGCAACGGATTATCCACCGTGCTCTAGCCCTGTGGCAAGAGTCTCTTTTATGACCAGATTAGTTTCCAGTTGTCTCCCCAAGGCCCCTCTGCAGCTGGGAATACCTGCATCCCATCTGTTCGACTGAGGTACAGTTGAATGTTTACAAAGTCTGGTCGGTTTTCTTGCCAGAGCTGAAACAGTAAGAAAAAGGAGTAAAGTGCTTGTGCGGAGGGGAGACATTAAGTGAATTTGCACATGTCCTCTTAAGCAGAAACATGTCTCTGTGTCACATGTTGGGTGGTATTCAGCTAAGCTTGGCCAAAACACCCTTGGACATTAGTTTAAGTTGAAATTCAAAGATTCGTTGAAATCTCATAAATGATAATGATGGATATGATGATATGGATAATGACAGTACAGTGGTATCTCAGTTTTCGAATGTCTCGGAAGCCAAACATTTCAAAAGCCGAACGCCGAAAACCTGGAATGTTCCATTTTCGAACGTGCCTCAGAAGTTGAGCAGCTTACATGGAGCCCCCCCCCCAATTTTCTCCATTGCATTTGCAGCCAGCCCTTTTGCGCCTCAGTTTTCGAACATTTCAGAAGTCGAACCATCTTCCAGAATGGATTATGTTCGAAAACCAAGGTACCACTGTATTTTTTGTCCAAGTGTGTATGTGTGCATACATACACACATGCATGAACACACCATGAACACACACCCTGCGCATGTGTGTATGTGAACACAGGAACTAAGCATGTTATGCATGTTGCTGTGTACACACAAAACACACACACACACACTGCAAACCACCAGTGTCTGCATAGTTTTTTTAAAATACATGCTTAATTGCCAAGTCTCACTTAAATTCAATACAACTATCTGTATCTGAAGAAGTGTGCATGCACACGAAAGCTCATACCAAGAACAAACTTAGTTGGTCTCTAAGGTGCTACTGGAAGGAATTTTTTTATTTTGTTTTGTTATGGAAATTACAGGGGGGGCACCTAAGCAAAGTCTCCTCCTGAGTAAACTCATAGGGTACAGAGCGATGCCCATAAGGGAGCCCTTCTGAAAAGCGGCTCCTGCCATGAGCTCTCAAGCAACAGATCACGTACACAGGAAGAAATTTCAAAGGGACATTGACAGCTAAGCACCAGCCATATCTCTGTCCTCCAGCAAACCCATTGTTCTGGTCCCAAGAACAATCAAGGTGAAGGGCCCAGTGATTACCAAACACTTAAGATGAATACACAAGTGCTTAGCACCAATTCACCGGTGCTTACCATTCATTTGCATTGCATTTCCTCTATGTTAATGCCATGTAACCCTCCACTTCTCCACCCTTCTGGTGATGTTTTACTGATGTAACAGTGACGGAGTGATGATGCTTAGTGAACTGTGTTCTGGGAAATTGAGGGAAGTTTTAAAAGTTCTTCCCACCCCATCTTCGCGGTTCAATCTTTGCTTTGAACCTGTTGCGCAATAAACATTGTTCTCCTTTGCTCCTTTTCCCCCCGCAAATAACCACAGGCTTTGCCTGAAGAGCCAGGTGGCCGAGCAGCCTCGCACCTGGATTTTTTCCGTAACAGTTTCGACTACGGCAGACCAACACGGCTACCTACAACTAAATTAAATACCCAACACTCAACAGGCTATCCCAAGAACAAGCACGCTTTCAAAGACAGGACTGAGGTTTCCTTCAAAACCAAGCCCAGGGAAATATTTTTATTCCTCTTACCTTGTTATGCAGCTTGCAGAGCAGATCAGCAAACCAGCGGAATGACGCGATGTCCCTGCACACCCATACGAAGTAAAGCCTTCTGAGCTTGTAGCGTTCCCAGCCGTCACTTTTATGCCAAGGCCGCGTTTCAGGGAGGAAGGAAGAAATTGCCATTTCAGAAAGGGGCACCAGCTTTGAGAGGCATCGTGTTTATGGCACACAGTTTCAGTTGCTGCAGTCCAACCAGAGGATGCACAGAACTAATATGGACCGCTCTGCATCTCGAGTGGGACTTCCGTTCCTGTGGTGTGGGGTTGTAGGACTCACCTGTGCATGCAGGAGACAGAGGCTATCTATTGCAATGTTATGGGAAGCAGCCACTGATGGTGAGGTTCGCTGCCAAGGAAGGGCAGACTGGAAACCGCAAGGCAGTTGGGGTCTTGAGAGTGGCAGAACCCTTTATCCCCCTCCCCCTCTCTCACACACTCGGGAGATACCGATTGGCCATCAACTTGGATGGCTTTAAAAGAGGACAACTTGATGGAGGGAGAGGACTACTGATGGCTACTAGCCAGGATGGCTGTTCTCTGCCCTTCACAGTTGGCGGCAGCAATGCTTCTGAATGCCACATGCCGGAAACCACAGGAGGGGAGAGTTTACAGGCTTTGATTTGACTTAAGGGAGAGGGAGTACCTCTGCTGAGGGAAATGTCGTGCTGCGAGAAGTGAGATTACAGGGAACCAGGCAAAGGGCCTTCTCGGTGGCGGCGCCTGCCCTGTGGAAGGCCCTCCCGTCAACGTCAAGGAAAAAAACAAATATCTGACTTTTAGAAACAGGTAGGTAGCCGTGTTGGTCTGCCGTAGTCGAAACAAAATAAAAAAATTCCTTCCAGTAGCACCTTAGAGACCAACTAAGTTTGTTCTTGGTGTGAGCTTTCGTGTGCATGCACACTTCTTCAGATTCCTGAAGAAGGTGCTACTGGAAGGAATTTTTTTATTTTGTTTCGACTTTTAGAAGACATCTGAAGGCAGCCCTGTTTAGGGAAGTTTTTAATGTTTGATGTTTTATCGCATTTTTTATATTTGTTGGGAGCTGCCCAGAGGAAACCCAGCCAGATGGGCGGGGTTTAAATAATTTATTATTATTATTATTATTATTATTATTATTATTATTATTATTATTCCTTCTGTGGCCCTTTGTTCACCTTTGGTCCCCACCCTGCACTCAGCTCTCACCTGTGGCTCCTTTGCACCTTCCCCTCCTGAAAAGCCCCGTTTTGTTTTGTTTTTAAAAACCCTAACTCATAGTTTTGAAATTCTGGGGACAACCCCGTTGCTAGGGGGCGCATCTGGGGGAAAAAAATTCTAGTAACTCTAGCAGCAGATGGGAGAGAGGAAGGCTTTAGTGCGACGAGGCTTACATACAGCAGGGTGTTGAGGATCGATGCAAATGGAGTCACTCCGATGCCTCCAGCCACACAGAGGCTAACCTCGTAATGGAAAGACTCCTCAAAAGGGCTTCCGAAGGGACCGTCCACATACAGCCTGCAGAAGAATGAGAAAAACACGGTTTTGAAAATTAACACCATCATCATTGTTGTGTATTGATTCAAAGGTTATATCCGTATTACTATTGTCTGTAAAGTAACTGCATTCCTGTTCCAGAAGGAACAGCTACTATTGGTTTATTTAAGCTGCTGCATTTGGATCCTCAGCTTTATTGGTTCCCACCAAAAAGCTGCTGTGTGATTGCTTGAGATTGTTCCCTCCAAAATGTATCTTTTCCTCGCCAGTCTCTATCCCTATAAATGTAGCTTCCCTACCCTCAGTTCCCTCAGTCTTGTCTTGTTTGCCTGAATAAAGGAGTTGTTACATGAAGACGCTGTCTCCTTGCCTGCAATGTCAGAGAGCTGAAATCACTTGCTGAAATCATTAACCCCACGTTACAACAATCATCCTGTTCAAAAGATATCATAATTATGTATTAGGGAAACATGCCTGGCACCAATACTGTCAGTTTTTAGGCACCAGGTGAAGGCCTAAATGGCTTCGGTCCAGTATACCTGAAGGAGCGTCTCCACCCCCATCATTCTGCCCGGACACTGAGGTCCAGTGCCGAGGGCCTTCTGGCAGTTCCCTCCCTGCGAGAAGCGATGTTACAGGGAACCAGGCAGAGGGCCTTCTCGGTAGTGGTGCCCGCCCTGTGGAACGCCCTCCCTTCAGAGGTCAAAGAGAACAACAACTACCAGACCTTTAGAAGACATCTGAAGGCAGCCCTGTTTAGGGAGGCTTTTCATGTTTATTGTATTTTAATGTTCTGTTGAAAGCCACCCAGAGTGGCTGAGGAAACCCAGCCAGATGGGCGGGGTATAAATAATAAATTATTATTATTATTATTATTATAAGGCATTTGTGTTTGCCCAGGTTTGGGTTTAGAATGCATTTCACTATGATTGGTGACCCATTTTTGGTGCTCCTCTTTTGTGGGGTGGGATAGGATTCCCCCATTTAATTCCTGCTTTGGTTGGATGAGCTCCTTTAGAGATTTCTCTGTTTGTTCTGTGTACCTGGTTTTATAAAAGGCTGGAGAGCCGGTTGATATTTTACATCTTTGAGACTTTTTGGAGGGAGAGAAAGCAATGAATGAACACAATAAACAGTAACGACAAGGGGCACATTCCAATTATGGTGTGGTTTAAACGAAATCTTTTCTAACACCTTGTGTCCAGAGCGGTTTGACAATCAATCCCTCTCCTCGGGGAATTCTGGGAATTGTAGTTCTGGGAGGGGAATGGGAAGCTCCTCATTGCTCTCAACACCCTTAAGAAACCAAACCACCCAGAATTCTTTGGGGGGGAGCTATGACTGTTTATAAAGTGGCATGATATTTCTTTAAATGCACAGCATGAATGAGTGCCTCAGTGAGACCAGACATCACCTTGTTGACAAAGGTCCGTATAGTTAAAGCTATGGTTTTCCCAGTAGTGATGTATGGAAGTGAGAGCTGGACCATAAAGAAGGCTGATCGCCGAAGAATTGATGCTTTTGAATTATGGTGCTGGAGGAGACTCTTGAGAGTCCCATGGACTGCAAGAAGATCAAACCTATCCATTCTTAAGGAAATCAGCCTGGAGTGCTCACTGGAAGGACAGATCCTGAAGCTGAGGCTCCAATACTTTGGCCACCTCATGAGAAGAGAAGACTCCCTGGAAAAGACCCTGATGTTGGGAAAGATGGAGGGCACAAGGAGAAGGGGACGACAGAGGACGAGATGGTTGGACAGTGTTCTCGAAGCTACCAACATGAGTTTGACCAAACTGCGGGAAGCAGTGGAAGACAGGAGTGCCTGGCGTGCTCTGGTCCATGGGGTCACGAAGAGTCGGACACGACTAAACAACAACAAGACCAGCTGATACCCTACTTGCCTGGCCACTGTCTCCCCAGAGTGGTACATAACATGCAGGGTGTATGGGAATCTTGAGTGTGAGCTCAGAAAAATCTC
Source organism: Darevskia nairensis (assembly GCA_034642065.1). NCBI lineage: Eukaryota > Metazoa > Chordata > Lepidosauria > Squamata > Lacertidae > Darevskia > Darevskia nairensis. Next base: position 485,602 of record JAWWNI010000862.1, read on the forward strand.
TGCTCCATCTCCAACATTGTGAAGGATGATGCCTTCAGGATGGGAAAGGTCTGCTATGAAGGTAGGCTGTGGGTAGTTATTTTTTGACACCCAGTAGGTTCCGTATGTTTCCTGCATCACTTCCACCAAAGCATGATTGTCACGTTATTCCTATTTTACTTTTACTTCTGCTGGCTCCAGCTTCACTATAAACTAATGGAGTGTACAAATTGTTTCCTTTGAACATCTTCTTTCAAGGCAAAGGAGAGCCTGCAAGACGTTCTACTCATTGGTAGGTTTTCCATCTTCTATAAATCTCAGCGACTTTAAGGTATTTATCGGCACGATGTCTAACTTATAGCGAAGAGACCTGCATGAAACCCACTTGAATCAATTTGCTTCAGACTTTATTTTCATATGCATGGGTGAATTATATTTTACTGCTTTTTTTTATAAAAAAAGATGTTTATTTCTATTCTCTGGGGAAGAGGCAGTCTCAGAGGCAAAGGCAGCAGATTCCTCATCCGGGGTGAAAAACGCACCCTTTTCGCCCAAGGAGTTTATTATCTCCTTTTATTTCTTTTGGCCAGAATCAGGTCTGTTTGTAAGATGTTCTGCTTGCTTTTTAATTTGCAAGAGGAAAATAAGGATTTATTCCCTTGTCAGGATTAAAAAGAAAAAAGAAAAAAGAAAAAAGCTCTTTAGGGATTTCTCTCTTTTTGTTTGTTTCTTGTAGAGATAAATAAATGTATAAAACCACTGTATTTATAGCAGGGTTGAAGAGCCTGTGGCCCCCTAGGTGTTGGTGAAAAGGGCTGGTTTTCAACATTGTGTGTTATAGCACCAGCTATACTTTGTGATATACCGATATATCACAATGTCTAAAATAAAAATGGAGCTATGTCGAGGCATTGGCTGGCTTCCTGGTTTTTCCTCATTGTGATTTTTACACACACACACACACACACACACACACACACACACACACACACAATGATTCGCCATATATGCTAGGTCAAAAAAATATGAAACTGATATCACAATAAGGGCTTCAAACCGGTTTTGGACGATATATCGTTCAGCCCTAACACATGTCATGATTCACGATATATTGCAATATATTACTTTAAACAGCCATGTCGTCCCCCAAAGCATCTTGGGAGCGGTTGTTTCTTAAGGGTTCCCAGAGTTGTGAGGAGATCTCTATTCCCCTCCCTCTTCAAAGGGAACTCTGGAAGCTGTAGATTTGTGTAGGGCAGGCATGTCCAACAGGTAGATTGTGATCTACTGGTAGATCACTGGACGTCTGCGGTAGATCACTGGTAGATCATTGGCTCCCCCCAAAGAAGCTGAACAACTGTGGCTCCCCTAAAAAAAGCCTCCTCTCTGAAAAAACTCAACAACTTCGACCCAACCCCCCCAAAAAGTGGGGAGATCACTGTCAGTTTTTAACTCTGTGAGTAGTTCGCAGTCTCTTGGGAGCTGGCCACCCCTGGTGTAAGGAATAGGCGTCAACCATGAGCTGCCAGCACTCTTAGCAAACTACAGTTCCCAGAATTCTTTGGAAGGAAGCCATGACTGTTGTGATATGGGCCACTTTGGACCCTTCCCTACTTCTGTTGCCAGTATTTGCTGCACTATTCAACCGCCTTCCTCCAAAATAAATTGGGAGATGTTTGGCATTAGCCAAACGTCAGCGCTGCTTCCATTGCTTCTGAGATTCACACCCCAAAGTTCAAGGCTCCATTAGCCCAAGGAAGCTTTGTCCCGTACATTTCATTTTCTAACAAGCCAAGGTCAGCCCAGAGGCCAGCTTGCAATGATTACTGCACGGGTGAAGAATGTTTCCTTCCTCCAGCTCCACAGAAAGCCAGGCAGACTTTTTCTTCTCCTTCTTTACTTGGAGATATTGTAGCCGGTGACCTAAGCTTCAGGTCGGCTGCTATTGCTCCACAAACTGGGCCTCGCTGTGTGCCTGGAGGCAGAAGACTGTGCCTGAGTAGACTGTTTGTTTTATCTCCTCACCGAGCAAAAGACTCAGGTCGGCAATTAGTGTAGAGTTCAAGCCACCCTGTCGAAGGCAGAGATGGAGAGGAGCGGGAAAAGGCCACCGCTAAGTGGTCAGGGTTGCAGAGCGCTGTCCGTAAGAGGCCAGGCTAAGACAGGCCTGACAACTCGAAGCCCACTAGCCATTTCATGAAGGCCTATTCAAGGGCTTGAAAGATCTTCCAGCTTTTGCTGACTGGCAAGAAGAAGAAGAAGAAGAAGAAGAAGAAGAGGAGGAGGAGGAGGAGGAGGAGTTGGCGCTGTGGGTTAAACCACAGAGCCTAGGGCTTGCTGATCAGAAGGTCGGCGGTTCGAATCCCTGTGACGGGGTGAGCTCCCGTTGCTCGGTCCCAGCTCCTGCCCACCTAGCTGTTCGAAAGCACGTCAAAGTGCAAGTAGATAAATAGGTACCGCTGCAGCGGGAAGGTAAACGGCGTTTCCGTGCGCTGCTCTGGTTCACCAGAAGCGACTTTGTCATGCTGGCCACATGACCCGGAAGCTGTACGCCGGCTCCCTCGGCCATTAATGCGAGATGAGCGCGCAACCCCAGAGTCGGACACGACTGGACCTAATGGTCAGGGGTCCCTTTACCTTTACCTTTTAATCACTACCAGAAGAAGTCTTAAAGCGCTAACATTCTCCTTTCCCTTCCTCCCCCACAACAAACACTCTGTGAGGTGAGTGGGGCTGAGAGACTTCAGAGAAGTGTGACTAGCCCAAGGTCACCCAGCAGCTACATGTGGAGGAGCGGAGACACGAACCCGGTTCACCAGATTGCGAGTCTACCGCTCTTAACCACTACACCACACTGGCAGATGAAGGTGGTGGTGGTTACTGAGCACCTGGTTGCCCTGGCTGGCCATAATGCATGGATGACAGGCCCTACTTAGAATCATAGAACTGTCGAGTTGGAAGGGAACCCAATGGTCATCTAGTCCAATCCCCTGCAATGCATCGCTTCTCGGCCTTTTGGCTAAGATCAAGTGTAGTACCTGCAATGCAGGAATCTCAGCTAAGGCATCCATGGCAGAAGACCATCCAACCTCTGCTTACAAACCTCCAAGGAAGAAGAGTCCACAACCTGTTCCACTGTCAAACATTTCTTAATGTCAGAACGTTCTTCCTGATGCTTCATCAGAATCTCCTTTCCTGTAACTTGAAGCCATTGGTTTGAGTCCTACCCCTCCAGAGCAGGAGATCACATATTGTGAGGACTACTTTAACAGCAGGTTCTGGGGGTTACAGCAAGAGTGTGTATCAGCAACGACAGAGCCTGAACCTGAGGACATAAGGAGAGCCTGCCAGATCAGGTCAACAATCCATCTGGTCCAGCATGCTTTTCACACAGTGGCCAACCAGATGCCTGTGGGAAACCTGCAAGCAACAGAGATCTCCCCTACTGTGGCTTCCAGAAACCGAAATTCAGTAGCATTGCTGCCTCCAACTATGGTGGCAGAGCACACCATAGGCCAGCTTGCATCATGCCAGTCATCATGGCTAGTAGAAGGCTCTGTCCTCCATGAATTTACCATACCTAATCTTTTTTTGAAGCCATCTAGGTTCATGGCCAACGCTGCCTCCTGTGGGCATGAGTTGCATAGTTTAACTATGCATTACATGAAGAAGGACTTTCTTTGATTTGCTCTGAATCTTCCCACATTTAGCTTCATTGGATGTCCACAGGTTCGAGTGTTCTGAGAGAGGAGGAAAAGCAAAGGAGCCCATGGAAGCCCTCTCCCCACTCTTCCCCATAACATTAGAAAATGGTCCTCAGCTTCATGGAACAGAGACATAGGAAGCTCAGGTCATTGGTCCATCAAGGTGAGTACTGTTTACACAGACTGACAGGGACAGAGTTTCTTCCAGCCCTACATAGTGATGCCAGGGATTGATTTAGGGACCTTCTGTGTGCAGAGCAGATGGTCTATCACTCAGCTGAGGTCTTTGTGCATATATTTTGGCTCAAGGTGCTCTGTAAATGTGATGTCCTTAGATGGCACCAAGAAAGAAAGAAAGAAAGAAAGAAAGAAAGAAAGAAAGAAAGAAAGAAAGGAAGGAAGGAAGGAAGGAAGGAAGGAAGGAAGGAAAGAAAGAAAGAAGGAAGAGGAAGAAGGAAGAGGAAGAAGGAAAGAAAGAAAGAAGGAAGAAAGAAAGAAAGAAAGAAAGAAAGAAAGAAAGGGGAAGAAAGAAAGAAAGAAAGAAAGAAAGAAGGAAGAGGAAGAAAGAAAGAAAGAAGGAAGAGGAAGAAAGAAAGAAGGAAGAGGAAGAAAGAAAGAAAGAAAGAAAGAAAGAAAGAAAGAAAGAAAGAAAGAAAGAAGAGGAAGGAAGGAAGGAAGGAAGGAAGGAAGGAAGGAAGGAAGGAAGGAAGCAAGGAAGGAAGAAAGAAAGAAAGAAGGAAGGAAGGAAGGAAGGGGAAGAAAGAAAGAAAGAAAGAAGAGGAAGAAAGAAAGAAAGAAAGAAAGAAAGAAAGAAAGAAAGAAAGAAAGAAAGAAGAGGAAGAAAGAAAGAAAGAAGGAAGAGGAAGAAAGAAAGAAAGAAAGAAAGAAAGAAAGAAAGAAAGAAAGAAAGAAAGAAAGAAAGAAAGAAGGAAGGAAGAGGAAGGAAGAAAGAAAGAAGGAAGAGGAAGAAAGAAAGAAAGAAGGAAGAGGAAGAAAGAAAGAAAAGAAGGAAGGAAGGAAGGAAGGTTGTACTCTGTGCTATACTGTAAGGTTACCAGATGTCCCCGTTTCCCAGGGACAGTCCCCAGATTGAAAAATCAGTCCCCTGACAAAATCCTATCATTCCGACTCAAGTTGAAAAGTGTCCCTGGATTCATTGAAAAAAATCTGGTAACCTTACTATACTGCATACTTTAATTTGATTCTTTTTTAAAAGTAGCAGCCCAAAATAAAAATATTGGAGGAAATCCCACTCAATTCTGTATTGCTACCAACAGGTCTATAGCCTGACACCTCACCTTACTGATACACACACCCTCAATGCAAAAACAAACAAACAAACAACAGCTTCTGCGCCTTTTGGTCTCAGCACAAAGCAGCTCCAGCTAGCTGGTTAGACACCACTTGCAATACCTTTGGCACCTAATTTCATTGGCTGCTACTGCTGTTCTGTGGCTGCTGGCCACATTCCCCAGCTGCTAGCTGTCCAGCTATTCTGCAGCGCATCTGATTTTTGCTTTGGGGACAGAACAACTAGGTTGCTGGAAGATGCCATCAGTGCTTGAGCTCTGGAGTGAATTGGAGAAGCAGGAGGGTAACAAAGGGCTGTGCAAATTCATATTGCACACATTGCATCTTTCCTTGCTTGCATCCTTCACTGCTTTTCCTCTAGAAGGCCCCCTGTCACTCAGTGGTAGGGCAAGCAAAATGTCCCACATCCAACCCTTGGCTTCTCCAGGGAGGGCTGAGAGAGAACCCTGCCTGAAACCCTGGAGAATTACTGCCAGTCATTGTTGACAGGACTAAGCTAGAGCTATTTTAATAAATAGAGGTCTTTGTTGTTGTTCAGTCGTTCAGTCGTGTCTGACTCTTCGTGACCCCATGGACCAGAGCACACCAGGCACGCCTATCCTTCACTGCCTCTCGCAGTTTGGCCAAACTCATGTTAGTAGCTTCGAGAACACTGTCCAACCATCTCATCCTCTGCCGTCCCCTTCTCCTTGTGCCCTCAACCTTTCCCAACATCAGGGTCTTTTCCAGGGAGTCTTCTCTTCTCATGAGGTGGCCAAAGTACTGGAGCCTCAACTTCAGGATCTGTCCTTCTAATGAGCACTCAGGGCTGATTTCTTTAAGAATGGATAGGTTTGATCTTCTTGCAGTCCATGGGACTCTCAAGAGTCTCCTCCAGCACCATAATTCAAAAGCATCAATTCTTCGGTGATCAGCCTTCTTTATGGTCCAGCTCTCACTTCCGTACATTACTACTGGGAAAACCATAGCTTTAACTATACGGACCTTTGTTGGCAAGGTGATGTCTTTGCTTTTTAAGATGCTGTCTAGGTTTGTCATTGCTTTTCTCCCAAGAAGCAGGCATCTTCTAATTTCGTGACTGCTGTCACCATCTGCAGTGATCATGGAGCCCAAGAAAGTGAAATCTCTCACTGCCTCCATTTCTTCCCCTTCTATTTGCCAGGAGGTGATGGGACCAGTGGCCATGATCTTAGTTTTTTTGATGTTGAGCTTCAGACCATATGTTGAGGTCTTAGTAGACCACAATCTGGACATGAGTCAATAGCATGACACAGCAGCAAAAAAAGCTAATGCTATTCTAGGCTGCATCAACAAAAGTATAATGTCCAGAGCAAGGAAAGTAATAGTTCCACTCTATTCTGCTTTGGCCAGACCACACCAGGGAAAATGTGTCCAATTTTGGGTGCCACAATTTAAGAAGGATGTTGACAAGCTGGAATGTGTGCAGAGGAGGGCAACCAAGGTGATCAAGAGACCATAGAGACAGCAACATCATTCTAGAGCTACAGAAAGCTAAACTTGCGAAAGGATTGCAGGTAACAGCAAGCGATACAATTACAACAAAATGTGTCAGTTGTATTACCGAGAAAGCTGTAAAACCATCATTTCCATGTGGCTCAGAGCAGAGAAGCACTAAAGTAATTGATGTAGTCTATAGCGACTTATGTGGACCAATGAATGTTCCATCACTGGGTGGGAACAGATATATATTAATTTTTCTTGATGATTTCTCCAGTTACTGTGTAGTGTATTTCATTAAAGAAAAGAATGACACACTGGAAATGTTCAAGAAATACATAGCAATGGTCCAAAACAATTTCAAGAAACCAAGTCTTATGTGGAAAGGTTGATGGAACTGTGGATATTTAGCCTGTAAAGAGGAGACTGATATGATAAAAGGTAAAGGTAAAGGGACCCCTGACCATTAGGTCCAGTCGTGTCTGACTCTAGGGTTGCGGCACTCATCTCGCTTTATTGGCCGAGAGCCAGCGTACAGCTTCCAGGTCATGTGGCCAGCATGACTAACCCACTTCTGGCGAACCAGAGCTGTTTACCTTCCTGCCAGAGCGGTTCCTATTTATCTACTTGCACTTTGACGTGCTTTCGAACTGCTAGGTCGGCAGGAGCTGGGACCGAGCAATGGGAGCTCACCCCGTCGCAGGGATTCGAACCGCCGACCTTCTAATCGGCAAGCCCTAGGCTCACCCACAGCGCCACCCGCGTTTACATACCCTTAAAGTGTGGATCTCCCTCCCCACAGAGTTGTGTCTGGCACCTCCATTATTTTGGAGAATGCTGAGGACGCACTTGAATTGTATGTTTTCAGGACCCACATTATTTCTGTGACTGTATTAAGCTGCTTTTAGTATTGTATACTAATACTGGGACTTTAGGGTGAAGGGCAGGTAATAAATTAAAACAAGAGCAACTTTCAGCTCAGCCCTAATTTTCAATTCAAACTCTGTTTTTCATAGGTTTCATAAATTTCTTCAATATTAGCATGGCTGTGCTTGTAGACTCTCTCTCTCTCTCTCTCTCTCTCTCTGGTGTATTTATATATAGTCCTCAGCTTGTTTGTTAATGAGCTGTGATGCCAACGAACCATTTCCTGTAATGAGCAAACCATTAATTGCAAAAGATTAATTATATTATAAATGGCAGCCAATGGCTCCAAATAACATATGTAAAGATTTCTCTTTTAATGAGCTGCCAAAGTGTGGCTGACTCTCCCTGTGTGGAAAACACAGAACAAAATGAAGCAAAAGAAAGGGAAGGGAAAGGAAAGGGAAGGGAAGGCAACCAGTCCTTATTCTTCTCTGGGAAGGGCACGGTTTCAGCCAATCCGGTTGCTGAGCTATAATGAAGGACCATTATCATTTCAAAGAGTGCTACAGCTCAATAATCTAAGCAGCATGAGATGATGGTTCAAAGAGTTTGTGGTTTTAAGAGAGGGAGAGTACCCACTGCTTCTGTGGAAATGAACAAGGAGTTGAAAAACCGTTCAGCAGATCTCGCCATTAGCTGCCAGGAGACACAAGACCTCAAGCAGTAACAGCGGGGAAACTGTTCCTTGCATCTAATTATATGATAAATACACACACACCACAACTCTGATTTTTTTAAAACACACAGACATATTGGGATAGATTTGGAGGCTGGCATTCCACTGAAATTCACCAGTAAAAATGAGCTGCCATTTCTTCTTCTTTTTTTAAAAAAAATGTTTTTTGAGGGTGGGGCAAATGAGCAAAGCAATTTCTGAATACCTGGAAGGCGAATGCATTCATAAGAGATCTCTGCCACACCTTACATTGGCCTATGTTGGTATTTTCGATGAATTTGAACACACTGAGAGTGTCTTATGAATGGTTCAACATGCTTCCGGATCACTGGCTATGCATCTAAGCTTGATCTGTCTCGACCCGTTCATTTTTTGCATTGCAAATGAACACACATTGACCCCTTCACAAGACTGCTTTAGCGTTGCCAACTTTTCAACTGCCACCCACTGCTGTGCCTTTTCTATACACATTAATTTCCTGCTAAAGGCACAAGAGCAACTTAAAGTTTTCTTATTTTGCTGTTTCATAGGCCAATGCTACTTTGCATGCCATCCCAAAATCCGCAAGCTTTTTCTTTATTCAAATTAGGCCTACTCTTTTCCGGTGTGCTGAACTACTCACGAAACCAGATTGACACTTGCAAACCCACTGGGAAAATTCAACATCGGTTGATTAGCACCAGTGAAATGTTACTCATGCAGGTGGACTGTCACAAATTTGCATCATCTTAAAGCTCAGGTTGAAAGGTGTCACAGAGGTTTGTAATTACCTGGCTTGAAATGCAAACTTGTCCAGCTTGCAAAGCTTGGCTAGGTTACAAACTGAGCAGCATTTTCAGGCAAAGTTCCTTTCTGGCTTGGAATCAGAGCCCTCCCTCTTTCCCTGAACACCACAAAGAGAGAAGAATGCAGATGGGCATGATCACACTTTCCCAAAACTTTGAGGACAGCCACAAAGATTAGTCCTCCACAACCCCAGATCTAATGGACTTAACTTACAGAAGGCTAGACCTTGGTTGAACATTAGAGGAAATGTACCGATGGTAGAGCATTTCCGTGTGCTGCTCTGGTTCGCCAGAAGCGGCTTAGTCATGCTGGCCACATGACCCGGAAGCTGTACGCCGGCTCCCTCGGCCAATAAAGTGAGATGAGCGCCGCAACCCCAGAGTCGTCCGCAACTGGACTTAACGGTCAGGGGTCCCTTTACCTTACCAATGGTAGGAGCCATCTGACAATGGAACCAATTATCGGGGTTAGGGAGATTTCTACCTCCCTGGAGGTCCTCAAGGAGAGGCTATCTATCATCTATCTATCTATCTATCTATCTATCTATCTATCTATCATCATCATCTATCAGCTGAGGATGCTTTAGCGCAGGGGCTGAATTCTCTGATTTCAGGCCACATCATTTTTTAATACGGATCTCAGAAATCCAGAAAATTACATGTCTCAAAGCTCATGAGCATGCTTGGCACCATCCCAGGCACAAGGAGCCTTGGGAAATGCTGTTCCCAGGGCACCCAGCATTTCATTGGCACAGTATTCAACGTGCTGGAAGAGTAAAGGGTAAAACACTCAGTTTATACAGTCCACACCAGAGAAGAATTTGGCAGGGAAATGTTGTTCAATTGGTAATAGAGTTGCAATTCCCCCCTTAAGAGTATTATTTCTCAAAATATCCACATGCAGAAAAATATACAGTGGTACCTCGGTTTAAGAACTTAATCCGTTCCAGAAGTCCGTTCTTAAACCAAAGCCGTTCTTAAACGGAAGCGGGCTTTCCCTACTGAGGCCTCCCGCCTGCCCTTTCATCGTTCGGCTTCCGAGGTAAAGTTCGTTAACCAGAACACCTACTTCCGGTTTTGTGGAGTTCGTATGCCGAATAGTTCGTTAACAGGGCTGTTTGTAGACCGAGGTACCACTGCATGCATTATGTACACCGAATCAGACTGTTGGTCCATCTATTGCAGTATTGTCTACTTTGACTGACAGTGGCTCTCCAGGGTTTCAGGCAGCAGCTTTCCTCAGCCCTACCTGGAGACATCTGGGACATGTTGCACGCCAGGCAGAAGCTCCACCACTGAGTTACAGCCCTTACAATCCTAATCTGGAACAGGGTGGTATTATATTAACTTCCCTCTGCAATGTTCCAGGCCACAACCTAAGGGATCGTTCATTATTCAATTTTTAAAGTATGTGGCAGGTCTGTGCACTGGATTTGGCCAAAGCCTGAACCAAATTGAGCTGATTCAGGGAAGATCCAGGCTCTGGCCGAATCAGGTGGTGACAGACACTGATTGCTTTGGGGGTGGGATTGGGTTGGCTGTTTTCTGGGTCGGCCTGAGTCAGATCAGGTGGCGGTGTGGATATGCCTAGTCCTGGCATGTGTTTGAATGAACCAGGGAAACATTTCAATTCAGAATGCTGTGAGGGCTTCCTTCTCAGAGCCAACAGCTCTGCTGTTTCTATCTCTGCTTCTGGAGCCAGTTCAGAACAGTCGCCCTGTTGGTTTTTTAAGCCATTCTTGGCAGTTGTCTATCTGTTTTAATGAAGTCTCTCTCTCTCTCTCTCTCTTTGGCGCAATCCCTCTTTCTTCTGTACATCCAATGCTTGACTTCCAATGGTCTTGATCCTCCGCTCAATCTGGCCCTGCTGTGTTCCAGAGAACCTTCTCCCCTTCATCTCGTGCCACCTGGAACAACCTCCTCACACCTTCCCACTGCACTGTTTCATCTCAAATCTGTGGCAAAAATGCCCTCTTCCTTCCCCTGTCCGTATAGTTAAAGCTATGGTTTTCCCAGTAGTGATGTATGGAAGTGAGAGCTGGACCATAAAGAAGGCTGATAGCTGAAGAATTGATGCTTTTGAATTATGGTGCTGGAGGAGACTCTTGAGAGTCCCATGGACTGCAAGAAGATCAAACCTATCCATTCTGAAGGAAATCAGCCCTGAGTGCTCACTGGAAGGACAGATCCTGAAGCTGAGGCTCCAATACTTTGGCCACCTCATGAGAAGAGAAGACTCCCTGGAAAAGACCCTGATGTTGGGAAAGATGGAGGGCACAAGGAGAAGGGGACGACAGAAGATGAGATGGTTGGACAGTGTTCTCGAAGCTACTAACATGAGTCTGACCAAACTGCGGGAGGCAGTGGAAGACAGGAGTGCCTGGCGTGCTCTGGTCCATGGGGTCACAAAGAGTCGGACACGACTAAACAACAACAACAACCTTCCCCTCTCAGCTTTCTTCATTTCTTTATTTTGGTTACACCCAACCTCGGTGTATTTTAACTAAACTCAACATGCAAAAAAAAAAAAAAATTCACACAGTTGAATAGCAGCAATAAAGGCTGCTGTGAGGACAAATGCAAGCAGTTGATAAAGCATACTGACTACATGAAGTCCTACGGATGATGATGATACTAAAAACAACATCAGACAAGCAGAACCATTCTATGTCCACTTACTTGGTTCAATAGGACTTCCTCTTCAGCATGCATAGGAAGTCACAATTCTAGTAAATGTTTATCAGCACTATATATTCTATAAAATGCATGAGGAACTCTTTGCTGTTCCAGGCTCACTTCCTGCTTGCAGTGGCTCAACCTCTCCTTCATTGAACACCCAACTCACAAACATGGCTAAATATCATTGAATGGCAGTAATAGACACCTACCTACCTTCCTTCCTTCCTTCCTTCCTTCCTTCCTTCCTTCCTTCCTTCCTTCCTTCCTTCCTTCCTTCCTCCCTCCCTCCCTTCCCTCCCTCCCTCCCTCCCTCCCTCCTTTCTGTTCTAAACACAGGAGAGCTGCAAAGAGCTTCTCTCTGCGAGACAGTGTGGTGGTAGCTGAGGAGAGGCGCTGAAAGACCATTTCAGGGTCCTATTTCTTTTTCTGGTCTTTTAGGTGTGGCGGCCATTTTGTGCTATGCCATGCTCCCATGGCAGCCATCTTGCAACTAGAGCTCATGGCACTTTCACAAAATTCCAGATAGATCCACCAGCCCAAAAATGTTGGTGGCCTCCAATTAGATAAATAGACAGATCGATGTAGACCAAGTACACCAAGAGAAGATACAAGAAAAGCAGGGTCCTGTTACCCCATATCCGTGCTACCTCTTAGTGAGCATGGTTGTTACCATTTTGGCTACCTAAGGGGCAGCACGCAGATAGATCATTTGGAATTGAAATACAGAGTAGGTATAGAGAAAGCCAGGTCTCAAGCATGGCAGAGGGTAGATCTTCACACAGGGAAAAAATATATGCTATAAATAAGTCATAACAAAAGAGAGAGAGAAACGCTATGTAAAACCACATAGAAAAGTTTTGTACTCTACAGCGCCATCTGGTGCCGTATGTTTATAATGCATTTAAAACAATGGCGTTATGCAGATGAGAAAATGGAGCTATGCAGATGAGATGAGGCTTCCTTCTCAAAGGCTATAGGTCGCCAGGGGCAGGGGGCAGATTTGGCCCCCATTCCTCAAAGGATATATTTCTGTATGCTCACCTAGGAGAGAGAAAAGGGGAAACCACTCCATTTTGGAATACTGCTGTGCTGAGGTCAAAACCAAACCTCCATCGCTGACAGACCCAAAGACATCTTTGCATGTCTTGCATGATAGGAAAAATCTCAAGATCTTTGCAGCATGCAAGCCCCCTCCCCCACAGCCCTTGATAATGGCGGACACCTTGTTAATTAACAATAAAAGTGGCATGCGATTCTGATGGGCCCGTTCCAATTACGGGTGCACTCTCATCTATCTCTGTCTTAGCTCTCTTTCTTCTGAAAACAAGCAAGCTCTCATTAGAAGGTGCTTCTGTTTACGACTTGGCTGCCACAAAAACCAGGTTCCTGATTCAGTCGGCTTGCATGCTTCAATGGTTTTAGCAGGCTGTGACGTGTGTGTGCGTGCGTGTGTGGCACCTACCTAGGATGCCTTGTTAAAAATCCAGGTGTGCCTGTCATCACGAGAGAAGGAATACCAAAAGATACACAGAGGGATTAACCTAGCTAGACCCTTCCCTGTGTCGATGCTGCCCAGACACTGAGATCGGTGGCTTATCCATCAGTCTGGGAGCTCAGAGACCCATCTCTTTTGCACCATGGGAAACCACAGGACGAAACTTGCCTTTTTTTCTTATCTAATTCTTCCCAAGGAGAAGGTAACGTTTACTTACTTGGGATAATGCCTCTGCTGGAAGACCGGCAGGATCTCAGCATCCCAAGTGGAATGTAGGAACAGCAGGTCCCGAAATCTCTCTGTCAAACAGCAATAACAACAAAAATGATGTAGCCTTTTGTTGAAAAGGTCATGGGCAGTATCCAGCTAGCTCAACTGCATCGGTGCAAGGCTTTTATCATATGTGGTGGACTTGTAAGGTAATAAAAGCTTTCTGGGAGATGATATACAATGAAATGAAAAAAAAAATGCTTAAAATAACAAAGGAACAGAAAAGACTTTTTATGTATGCAACAACAGCCGCCCGGGTGCTACTAGCCCAGAGATGGAAGAAGAAGAAGAAGAAGAAGAAGAAGAAGAAGAAGAAGAAGAAGAAGAGGAGGAGGAGGAGGAGGAGGAGGAGGAGGAGGAGTTTGGATTTGATATCCCACTTTATCAGTACCTGAAGGAGTCTCAAAGCGGCTAACATTCTCCTTTCCCTTCCTTCCCCACAATAAACACTCTGTGAGGTGAGTGGGGCTGAGAGACTTCCAAGAAGTGTGACTAGCCCAAGGTCACCCAGCAGCTGCATGTGGAGGAGCGGAGACGCGAACCCGGTTCACCAGATTAGGAGTCAATCACTCTTAACCACTACACCACACTGGCTCTCACACTGGAAAGAAGATAAAGTCCCTACCAGAGAGGAGTGACAAACCAAGCTGATGGACTATGCCGAGATGGCAAAACTGACTGGGAAACTCAGAAACCAAGAGGACAGAAAAGATTATAAAAGAATTGGGGGGGGGGAATTATAAGTTATTTAGGAGACCACTGTAAGCAAATAGAAACATTAGCAGGATTTTGATTTCGCTTGTAGCATAACAATTACCATGGATAATATGGCTTGATATAAAAATTGGAGCATGAAAGAATATGTAGTATTAAATGCTGAAAATGGGACCCCATGGAGGGCGGAGGGGGGGAGTCCTGAGATTCGGAGGAATCTATCTACCGGTATGTGGATATAATTTTCAATTCTTTGTTTATAACTCTGTACAGTGGTACCTTGGTTTACGAACTTAATCTGTTCCGGAAATTCATTCTTAAACCAAAGTGTTCTTAAACCAAGGTGTGCTTTCCCATAGCAGCGGGGGACTCAATTTACAAATGGAACACACTCAACAGGAAGCGAAACATGTTCTGCTTCCAAGGCAAAGTTCACAAACCAAAACACCTACTTCCGGGTTTGCAAGCATTCAAGTTGTTCATAAACTAAGCTGTTCTTAAACAAAGGTACCACTGTATTCGTAAAACCAAATAAAAATGATTTAAAAAACACACACAAAAAACAACAACAACACCCTGCTCCAGAGGGTGGGGTGGGGTGGGGATAAGGGAAGTTTTGTTGAGGAAGCGTAATTCCTTGTGTCGATGGGATGAGTTTCTTGGACGCCACTCCAGACCTGCATGCTGGTACATAAGAAGAAGAAAAACACAAAAATCCACAATGCCAACCAAAATGTCAGTAAACAATGGCAAAGTTTTTACAGCAGCCAGGCTATTCCTGTCCAGGAACTGCTGTAGGTGGAGAAACAGAAGCTAGGAAACGGCACTACTTGCCACAGAGGACACTTGGGCCACCAGAGACAAATACCAGTATCCAGGAGTACCCCCAAACCACACACTTGTGCCTTCAGAAGGAGGGCAACCCTATCCAGAACAGGCAACGTGTCTATCTTGTGGACCCACCTACCCAAAGAACCTCCATTTCCCCGGGATTATTGTACAGTTGATTGGCCTTCACCCGGCCCACCACACCACATGTGGAGAGAGGTTGTGTGTTTTTGCAAGCCAAAACCAGCCTACCAAGGGCTTGGTGAACTTAGTGGGTTTTTGCTAGGTAAACTATCCTTCCCCAGGATTCAATGTGCTTTAACTGTACGGTGTGCATGCAGCCAGAGAGAGAGAAAGAGAGAAAGAGAGAGAAAGAGAGAGAAAGAGAGAGAAAGAAAGAGAGAGAGAGAGCAGTGGGTTTCGTTTAGGCTTCTTCAACCTCAGCCCTCCAGATGTTTTGAGACTACAATTCCCATCATCCCTGACCACTGGCCCTGCTAGCTAGGGATCATGGGAATTGTAGGCCAAAAAACAACTGGAGGGCCGAGGTTGAGGAAGCCTGGCTTAGTTTGATGCCAAATTATCTTACGAGTTCCTAACACTTAAGGGTTAAAAGTTCTGCTGTGTGATCACCTCCTAAGAGAGGAGGCGGTGGTGGCAGGGGACCCATTGATGCTACAAACTTCCTTTAAGGAGCTGGGCGAAGAAAACCACTTGGAAAGACAAAAGCATTCCTAGAGAGTTAGAACATAAAGTCACAAAACCTCTCAAAACATATTCTCTTCTCTCTCCTGTTCCTGGTGAATGGAGAAACCTTCCTCCTGGGGCAGCAGGCCTAAACAGCTGCACTTCATACACAATTAATCCTTGCTTTTTTTGGTTACTGGTGCTGAAAATGTTCCAGAGGAGAGACACAGCGCTGTTTGGAGGCGGCCAAAATGGCACTGAAAAATGCATCAGGGCTGAAGGGTGCGGCATGGTCAGGAACTGGCTTGTCACCTTGCATAGGTCTATATCTGTGAAGACCACCAGATTCCTCCTCCTCCTCCTTCTCCTGATCATGGTCGATTACCTTCTGCTCCCTCCTTTGAGGAGATACCATTGCTCAGGGGTCGAGGGCATGCAGGCAGTGCCAGCTTCAACCTCTGACAGGACTCCAGTTAGAGTAGCAGGACTGGAAAAGATCTCTAACTGAAGTTGTTATGTATTGGTTTAATATGTATGCACGAGTTTCACTGTTAGTTCTGTAACTGCCTTTCCCACTCCAGAGCAATTCAAACGGGTGCGGGGAAAGTTGCTATTGGTTAACTTGTTGGCACAATTTGGATCCTTACTCTGACTGGGTCCAGCCAAAATCTAAATGTATCCTTTCCCCAACTCCTGTTCCCGAGAGTATAAAAGGAGCTCGCCCTTTCCCTCCAGTCAGTCATGTTCCTACTGCAATAAAGAAGATTGTTCTTGTTAGACTTGACTCCTAGCATATCCTTGCTAGCATGCTGAATCACTACTCAGAACTGATTACATGAAGAGTTGAAATCATAAGACACTGCACCCACGACAGAACAGAAGCCTTGTGGATTTGTTCCTGGCCACAGTAGACCAGTGGTGAGGAACCTGTGGCCCTCCAGATACAGTGGTACCTCGCCTAACAACGATAATGCGTTCCGACGCGATCGTTGTTAGTCAAAAAAATGCGTTCCGCGAAGCCCCATAGGAACGCATTGGAAAAAAAATCGTAAGTCGAAAAAATCGCGTCAAAAATTCGTAAGTCGAAAAAATCCTATTTAAAGCGGCTGCGACGTCTTTTCGCTAGGCGAAGAAATTCGTTTCCGGCGGCCATTTTGTTTTACCAGAAGTCCTTCGTTAGGCGAAAACGACGTTGGGCGAGTTATTCGTTAGGACAGGTACCACTGTATTCTGTATCCAGGGCAGCAGTCTACCAGCTCCATCTGGTACGCAGGCTGAGACCCTACCTGCCCGCGGACTGTCTCGCCAGAGTGGTGCATGCTCTAGTTATCTCTCGCTTGGATTACTGCAATGCGCTCTACGTGGGGCTACCTTTAAAGGTGACCCGGAAACTACAACTAATCCAGAATGCGGGAGCTAGACTGGTGACTGGGAGCGGCCGCCGAGACCACATAACACCGGTCTTGAAAGACCTACACTGGCTCCCAGTATGTTTCCGAGCACAATTCAAAGTGTTGGTGCTGACCTTTAAAGCCCTAAATGGCTTCTGTCCAGTATACCTGAAGGAGTGTCTCCACCCCCATCATTCTGCCCGGACACTGAGGTCCAGTGCCGAGGGCCTTCTGGCGGTTCCCTCACTACAAGAAGCCAAGTTACAGGGAACCAGGCAGAGGGCCTTCTTGGTAGTGGTGCCCGCCCTGTGGAACGCCCTCCCTTCAGATGTCAAAGAGAACAACAACTAGCAGACCTTTAGAAGACATCTGAAGGCAAGCCCTGTTTAGGGAGGCTTTTAATGTTTAATAGATTATTGTATTTTAATGTTCTGTTGAAAGCCGCCCAGAGTGGCTGGGGAAACCCAGCCAGATGGGCAGGGTATAAATAATAAATTATTATTATTATTATTATTATTATTATTATTATTATTATTATTATTATTATTATTATTATATTGATGGACTTAAAAACCCCATCAGCCCCAAGCAGCATCACCAATGATCAGGGTTGATGGGAGTTGTAGTTCATCAACATTTGGAGGGCCATCGTGCAGCTACACCCCTACACCTGAGGTGGAAAACTGCTGGTCAAGCATTTTATTTTATTTGTCTCCTTCAACCACAAAAGCCAGCAGTAAGGGTAACGTCTACGAATGGGTAGAAAACTGCCTTCAATGTGCAGAGCAGAGGGGGCAGTCTCCCTCCCCTCCCAGCTCAGCGCCATACTGGTTTCCTAGAGCAATTTTGGCCTTAAATGGAAACTCGGGACTTTGAAGTCATCTTATTTTATTTGTTATATTGTTCTGTATTGTATTGTGTTGATCAGTATTTTTAAATTATGGGGCGTGCCTTATTTGAGTTGATATAGCAATGAAGGAATTTCATTGTTCCTGTGAGGGGACAATGACAATAAAGATTTATTCAATTCAATACAAAATACTCTCCCCCTCGCCACAACTTCTGCTGATCTGCATATTTACAGGGGGAATATGTTTTAAAAAATAATATTGAGCCGCACTAAATCCAGACACTCCCATAGAGTTGTGGTACCTGCCACTCCTGAGTCACTAAATTTGTATATAAAATAAAATTAGACCAAATGGCAAATTAGCAGTCTTGAGAACTTTGGCCCCGAGACACTGTGAGGGTTTTTTCTCCCACTAGCCTTCGGTTCTCACAGGAAGAACCTGAGTGCAACATCTTTCTCCCCACCTAGGATTTTCAACAAATGTTATTCAGAGACCTGCTGCCACGGAGAGTGGAGACAGAACATAGCCATAGAACATAGCCATCATAGTTAGCCTTATCCTCCATTGATTTGTCTAAACCTCTTCTATAAAGCTATCCAAATTGGTGGCCACTGAGAAAAGGGTCAATTGCAACGAAGAAATGCGAGCGTGTTATAATTTAGTTAAGTTAGTTAAATTAAGTTAAATTAAGTTAAATTAAGCTATGCTATGCTATGCTACGCTATGTTATGTTATGTTACTATCTGTATGACTCGATTTTATTACTATGAACTTTAAATAAATCTATATATATATAAATGTTCCCATTGCATGCGCGGCGGACACCACCGTGCTCCGTAACCGCTGGACCAAATCTCATCAAATTAGGACACACCGTACCATGACCATCAAGGAAGGATCTGGCATAATAAAAATTCCAAAAAAAAAAAAACCCACTCCTGACATACCTAAAATAAAGAAAAAATGCAAAAAAAAAATTGGCGTGCACATAAGATGTCATCAGCAAAACAGCGCCCTCTAGCAACGGCTATACTGGTACTACAGCTACAAAAGCAAAAAACGGGCGCAGCTATTACACATCACAGCAAAACCTCAGAGCTCCGTCAGCCATTTGCAAGCTCGCAAACCGGTAATTGAAAGGGGGGGGGCGAGAAGAGGGTTATAGAAAAGAGGGGGGGCGAGAAGAGGGTAATTGAAAACGGGGGTGGGGACAGAGAAGGGGCAGACGGAAGTTGAACAGGGGAACTTCTTCAGTTTCACAAATTCAGCCACAGCTCTGAAATAGCTAATGACAGGCAGGCCGGTCCCAACCACCGCCGTACAAGGCAGGCCGGACATCGCCGCCGCCGTGAAAGTTAGGCCGGCACTGTCACCACAGCCCGGGTCGTCGCCATTAACGCCATCAAATGCAGGCCCAGCCCAACCGCCACCCAGGTCCCTTAGCCACCCCGCCACCATGAAAGGCAGGCCCCAGCCCTTTTCTACAGCCGCTCATGACGACGCCGTCAGAGCCAGCCTGGGCCGCCTGCTGCCCACTTCCCCACCGCAGCTGCCATGAAAGGCAGGACGGACACCATCCCCACAGCCGCTGCCGGCCCTCTCCTCTCCTACCACCACCCACAGACACAGCCATCAACACCACAGCATTCACACACATAGCCACAGCAAGGCGTGGCCGGGTCAGCTAGGTTTAATATAAAAAAAACCAAATTGGTGGCCTCCGAGCCTTCTTTTGCGAGAACAAATTCCATTTTGTGTGTGTGTGTGTGTGTGTGTGTGTGTGTGTGTGTGTGTGTGTTCTGGGATGTTTCTGTCTCTGGGTTTCTATGCGGTTTCAACGTGGGAATGCAACCCTTCCACCAAAATAAAAACAGTCACCTGTGTAACGAATGGAAAAGAAACATTAGGCGCAAATTCCCAAATCGCTTACTCTAGAGTCACGCTATTAAAACTGGAGACCTTGCAGACACCAGCTATGATCCACAGCTTTGCAGCTGATCAGCACACAGCCTCGAGTCAATTTTCTCTCAGCAATTCCCTGAGCTGAAACACACAGACACACCACAAAAAGCACTTTGAAAACTCCTTCAGTTTCATCTTCCTGTATTGCAGCTTCAAATCGGGACGAGCGGCAGAGGGAGGGGGAGAATCTTACATGACTTCTTCCCGTTTGTGTTTTGAGATCGGTAGTCTGATATTTAGCGGAAGAAGGATGGAGAAATAGAGTGGATAAGAGAGATATCCGAGGGCTTACCCACAATTCCCCTTGTCCCGTTGAATTCCCCCCAGGGGAAAACAGCTCCTCAGCACTCAATAATAATTAAATTTTATTATTTGCTAGATTGGAATAAACAGTGATTTGAGTGTCCCCCCCCCCCCGGGATTTCCCTCTGTTCCGATTCATCACCAAAGAATGGGTTTTCCCTTGGGAAGGAGTGGGGCAAGAGGAAAACCCGCAGAGAACCATGCTTTTTAGGCACAGTTCAAGCTGCAAGAAGTTGCAAGAAGCCTTTGAGGAAGAGGAAGGCTCCCAGTCGCTGTTCAGTGGACCTGTCTGGCTGAAAACACTGAAAAGTCTCACTGTAAATGCTTTCATTCAGCAGCTGCTTTGAAGCGAACAGGGCAGTGTGTAGAACCATCAGACCCCAGCTGGGTTCCAATTAAACTTCCTGTTCACATTAACCTGGAGAGTCTTCTGGGATGGATGGTCATGCATTTTCCCAAGACCTGGTCTCTTTGGAGGTTCCATTTCCTGCTAACAGCTGGCTGGAGTACAATGCTGAAATCCTTGAGAATCATTTGTTGTGGGAAACCCTTTCTCCTAACAATGAAAACAAAACAAAACAAACCTCCTCCCAGTCCCCTGGGAGCAAGAGAAGCAGGAAATGTTCTGCATAGGAAGAAGAGCCCTTGGGTGAATTACCTCGGCAGATTCCCCTCCTTGAGGAGGCTGCCCATCGTAGATATATAATAATAATAATAGTAGTAATAATAATTTATTATTTGTACCCCGCCCATCTGGCTGGGTCCCCCCAGCCACTCTGGGCGGCCTCCAACAGATATTAAAATACATTAAAATATCACAGGTTAAAAACTTCCCTAAACAGGGCTGCCTTCAGGTATTTTCTGAATGTCAGAAGGTTGTTTATCTCTTTGACCTCTGCTGGAAGGGCGTTCCACAGGGCGGGCGCCACTACCGAGAAGGCCCTGGTTCCCTGTAGCTTTGCTTCTCGCAGTGAGGGAGACCCCAGACATAGGACTCCAAAGGGGGGAGGGACAAAAAAGGGAGACAAAAGGAAGGAAGGAAGGAAGGAAGGAAGGAAGGAAGGAAGGAAGGAAGGAAGGAAGGAAGGAGAAAAAGAAGGTGACCCGGAAACTGCAATTAATCCAGAATGCGGCAGCTAGACTGGTGATTAGGAGTGGCCACCAGGACCACATAACACCGGTCCTGAGAGACCTACATTGGCTCCCAGTACGTTTCCGAGCACAATTCAAAGTGTTGGTGCTGATCTTTAACGGCCTCAGTCCTGTATACCTGAAGGAGCGTCTCCACTCCCATTATTCAGCCCGGAAACTAAGATCCAGCGCCGAGGGCCTTCTGGCGGTTCCCTCACTGCGAGAAGCAAAGCTACAGGGAACCAGCCTTCTCGGTAGTGGTTCCCGCCCTGTGGAACGCCCTCCCAGCAGGGGAGTGGGGTACAAATAATAAATTATTATTATTATTATTAGAAAGAAAGAAAGGGTGGGATAATCGAGAAGTTGGGGTGATTGAGAGGCTGGAAACCCCAACTTCTCAGTCCTCCCACAGTGCCATTACAAAGGAGTGCAAAGCTATGCCGGCTAATCTGGTGGAATCCCAGCAGAACTGTGCCACCCTGCGGAGCTCCTTCAGTAGATGTGCCAGGAGGTGCAGCGGCACTAATCAGCAGCAGGGGTGGCTCAGCTGGCAGCCGCACACAGCAAACCTTTCTCATGTTTGGATTCAGCAGCACCTAAGCTCACCCTTCTGCCATTCTCCCTTCTGTCGCAGGGCTGCCTTCCGATGGCATCAGTGTGTGGCACGCTCATGCCTTTGGGATGCTGGCAAGGTCTAAGATGAGGACCATAGCTGTCAACCTTCCCTCCCCCCCCCCCCGGGAAATTCCCTTATTCCAGCGCCGTTTTTCGCTGTTTCCCTTTTTTGGTGGGAAATTCCCTTATTCTAGCGCCGTTTCCCCGCTGCTATCCCGGATTCTTAGATATCCCGTAATTTTCCCGGATTTCAAAGGAAGCAGCTCCTCTCCCTCCCTGCCGGCCAGGGAGGCTCCTCAGCTGCGTTGCTCGGCTGCGTTGCTCACCAATAGTTACAGAGAATAGGATGCCATTAGACAACAGCACTGTTTGTGCTTTGCTTGCATGTAAAATCAACCACTCCGGCCCAGCCCACAAATACACTCCTTCCAAAAGAGTGTTAAAGGATGCAAAGCCTGCAACACGTTTGTATAATAAGTCATTAATGGATGCCAGAGAGCCAAAAGAGTGAACCTGATCAATCCCCCCATGAACAATTGATGCTTTTGAATTGTGGTGCTGGAGTCCCGTGGACTGCAAGAAGATCAAACCGATCCTATTCTGAAGGACATCGGCCCTGGCTGCTCACTGGAAGGACAGATCCTGAAGCATTGCATGAGAAGAGAAGACTCCCTGGAAAAGAGACCCTGATGTGGGGAAAGATGATAGTGTGTAGCCTGGTGTAAATTAATTTGTAGCCTGGGGGGATTACCGCGGCGTGGACTGTCCCCGAGAACCGTAGACTGTCCCCGGGACAGGTGAGGCTGCTGATCCCTTATTTTCAAATCCGAAAGTTGACAGCTATGATGAGGACATGAAAGGCACAAGGGGGCCACCAGGCTGACATCCCACAGGTGTAAACATGCAAAAAGGCATCTGCCACACAGAGGGGGGAGACTTCACTGCTTGCAGATCCACCTCAGCTATGGGGGTGTGTTACATTTCTCATTCTCCGAGCATAGGGATTTGGAGCGGGGGAGGGGTCGATTCAATTTGCATTTAAAGGTGAACATATTTAATTTGCAGTTTCTGAAGCCATCTGCCAACTGCCATCCTTTGGAACTCGCAGCCATCCTTCGCAACCAGCACTTCTCTGGATGCTGCAATGCAGCCGGCCAGCCAAGAAGAGGGTACAAAATTGCATATACCAGGGTTAAGTATCTTAGTGAAAACAGCGTGCAAGTATACCTCTTATTAGCGAAAACTGCTTTGCAAAGAGAGACGGCGTGGCAAAGTGGTTAGAATATTGGACTAGGACCTGGAAGATCAGGGTTCAAATCCCCACTTGGCCATGAAGCTCATTGGGTGACCCTGGGCCAGTCACTGCCTCTCAGCCTAACCTACCTCACAGGGTTGTTTAGGGGATTAAATGAGGAGCGAGTGCACCAGGTACTCCACCTTTAGCTTGGAGAAAAAGATGCCACATAAATGCATATTATTATTATTATTATTATTATTATTAACAATAAATAACATTATTATGAACAATAAACAACAGAGATACAAGAATTTATTTATACCTCTTGCTCTATTCTTCTCCCTCTCTGGGATTAACTCCTGTAAGGTTTGTTTTTTTAACACTGAAAGAAAAATGAAACTCTTGCAGAAGGAAGCTCGAAGAGAGATTAAGGCGATAATTGCTTGATCTGTGTTTGTTTACCGCCGTACATTAGAAGTTTTTTTTTCCCCTTTAAAAAGTCGCAAGCAATTAATGAAAGTTGGCTAATGAGCGGGCTGTGTCGCTCACCTCGTTCTGAAGCCGCAGTCTTCTTTCTCTAACCCCTGCCTGCCTACTAACTCCTGGGCCCCCACCAGCTTGGACCCAACGCTGTCAAACTGTGGTCACTATCGATTACATGCTTCAGTTCTTCAGCAGCTCTAATCGCATCTCTTGGGTTGCGAAGGATGATGCATTGCTCAGCGAACAACTCTGACTTTTTATCGCTAAATTATTGCAAGCAGCAAAGGACCTCAGTAGCCTTCCAAACACAGCCCCTACTCAGTAGGGCCAGACTGCCCCAGGGTTGAGGGGTCCCTCAGAAAGGTGCTGGCCACTGTTGGCCACCGTGTTTTGTGGCAGATGCTTGCTGTTGTTGGTGGGGTTTTTTTACCCACAATGCATCAGAACTCTGGCACTTCCAGAGAAGTGCATTGTGGGAAATTCAGATGGTGGGCGCCAAGTTCTGTCATGGATGGTTCAGAGGTGCTAGTCAGCAGTCAGAACTGGGAAACGTCCGAGATTTGGAGAGTTGCCATCAGTTGAGACAGAGAGAGAATAGCGGGCTAAGCAAATGAATGGCTGATTCAGTATTAAGGGAGATTTATCGTGGTAAAGGGAAGGCCCTAGCTCAGTCATAGAGCATCTCCCCAGATCATAGCTGTCAACCCTCCTTTTTTTTACGGGAAACTCCCTTATTCCAATGCCATTTCCTGCTGCTATCCTAGATTGTTGATATCCCTTAAATTTCCCGGATATCAAAGGAAGCAGCTCCTCTCCCTCCCTGCCGGCCAGGGAGGCTCCTCAGCTGCGTTGCTCGGCTGCCAATAAGGAGTCTGAGACTGACTGGGGGCGGAGCTTGCATGCCTTGTGCAGCCAGACCCTCACGCCCAACCAGACAGCCAGCCTGCCTGCCATCTACACACTCGCTCTTTCGCTCACCCGTTCGCGCGCAGCCTCTGGAGCGCAGGATGGCGAGGCTACTTGGTGCCATTGCACCGCCCTCGCGGCATCCCTTATTTTCAAATCCGAAAGTTGACAACTATGCCCCAGATTGTGGCAGAGGTTTATTTCAGCCTTGCTGAATATTGGCAATTGGCAAGAAACAGGGGCGTTCCGTGCCTCTCGGCTACCCGGGGCAGGAAGCCAAGAGGCACCCCCCGGGGGCGGGGCGTCGTGGCGTGTGCGTGCGTCATGACGTCATGACGCACGCGCACAGCGCGATGCCCCGCCCCTGGGGATGCCGGGCGGCGGCTTTGGGAATCTCCCGAAGCCGCTGCTCGGCACCTGTTGGTGCGGCAGCTGCTCGTGCCGCCTCACCAAGGGGGGGTCAGGCGGGCAGCGGCTTCGGGACTCCTGAAGCCGCTGCCTGCCCGACACCCCCTTTCAGCGCCGGCACGAGCGCCGCCGCTCCAAGGGGGTGTTGGGCAGGCAGCGGCATGCAGGAGAGGGCCGGGCCAGCAGCCAGGGGGGTGTCACCCCCTCGTGGCTCTGGTCCGCCCCTCTCCTGCATGCCGGGGCTCCGCCCAGGGAGCCCAGCCAGCGGCGGAAAAAGCCGCTGAACGGGGGAAAGGAAGACAAAGCAGGCGCTTGAAAGCGCCTGCTTTGTTTTCCTTTTTCGCCCCCTTTCAGCGGTTTTTTTTCGCCGCTAGCTGGGCTCCCTGGGCGCAGGCTCGGAGCCCCGGCATGCAGGAGACGGGCGAACCAGAGCCACGAGGGGGTGACACCCCCCTGGCTGCTGGCCCGCCCCTCTCCTGCATGCCGCTCCGCCGCAAGCCAGCGACGGAGAGGAGGCTATTTTCGGTGCTGCCGGGCGGAGCCGCAGGGGCGGCCAGTGAAGGGGGGGTGACACCGCTCCTCGCTGGCCGCCCCTGCGGCACCACCCCGGCAGTGCCGAAAATAGCCTTAAAAAAAAAAAAATTAAAAAAAAAAATTATTTAATTTTTAGCAGGTTTTGTCACCCCCTGCTGGGTGGTGCCCGGGGCGGCCCGCCCCCCGCCCCCCTTGCTACGCCCCTGGCAAGAAAACTTCTAGATGTAAAATCTGTGCTCTGCCACTCTGCCTCATATATTGGCAATTTTTTAGGGCTGAACCCAGCTAGAGTTGACACATTGGAATAAATGGCCCTAAGTTAGTTATGCCTATCAATTTCAGTGGGTTTACTCTGAGTAGGACTAGCATGATACATGACTAGCAATATTTTTTTTTAAAAAAATGGGTAGTAGGGTTTAAACTCCTATAGCCTTGAAGCCCTTCTCCAGAGTCTACTGGTCCCAGTTGCAGTTATCTGTTGCTATTAGAAGTGCACTCTGCACATGCTCAGTTGAGGAACGTTTGTTGGTGTCCCAGGACTAAGCCGCAGCACAAACACATGCTCACACATACAGCTCAGATGCTGACCCTAGGCACAAATTTTGCTGTGAACATATGTGTTACATAGGGAAGGACGTAGGAAATTATTCCACTTATTTTTGTAACGCAGCATAAAGCGAGTCTTGCAAGCAAAACTATCAGATTAGCATTCATCCTAATTATTCTGTGTACTATATAGTTTCTATTGTAGTAGACTGTGCAATGTCGTACATGTTATGAGATTCATTCCCTGAGTTCAGTCGTGGGCTTATTGTGTTTCACATGACTGTATTTATGTTTTCATCCCACAGAGTGGAAGGAGGAAGTGACGGCAGGCAGGAAGTGGACTGACTTGCGACGTCATCCAATCTTACACTGCAACCAGTAGGTGGTGCTACTGGACTCACAAGCAGTGCAATGTTTGTCCTATAAGACGTTTGGACAGCGAAAAGCGGAGTTTCAAAAAGAGACTTTTGCTAAATTGCACCACAGAACCAATGGAACTGAAAGCATTTTGTGTTGTTTCACGTGTTTTTCTTTCCAGGTTCGCAGCGCAGCGTGCTGATGATTATCCAGTCAATGCGATGTGCTTGTTCTGATATCAGAACACAACCACCCAGAAGGACAGAAATTGATTGTTCTTTACCATGTTTGTGAAATGCTACATGGGATGGTGGGAAGGTTGCAGAGACATGTGATGTGTTTTATCTGTTAACCAAATTTTCCATGCAGGTTGTATGCATGAAGCTCCCAGATGCACCAAGTCACGCAAATGGGAAAGGAGGTACTAATATCTCACAGAGATTGCCTCAAAGTCGTGATGATGTCATCATGACAGTGACAAAGGCAACCCGGAAAAAGTCCAGATGCTAGTGATTGGCTCTGACATGTGGGTTCCAAAGTCACAGAGCGATATGCTCAGCAAACCAAGTTTGCAAATTTTCCCAAAAAATCAGACAAAGTTTCTGATGGGAACCGTGACAAACCCGGAAAAAGCCACGACACCAATGTTTGGGTCTGACATGTGGGTTGAAATGTCACAAAGCAGGAGGCAAAATTCTTCCTGTGGTATAGAGGCATGTACAGAGTGCTAAAGCCTCATACTGAGCTCAATTTGCTCACAAGAGTGCAGTGCAGAGTGGGGAGGAATTCTAGATGTTTTTCTCAAAACCCATTTCTGAAGACTTGGAAATCTAAGTCTGTTGCTGTTATAAACAGCCAGGTGCACTCAGGTGAATTCCACTGAAACAGTGCTGGAGAAGTTTCATGAAGGCGACTACAAAGGATGCTACAAAGCGATGTTTTGTCCACCATGTATGCTCAAGAAGTTCGCTACCGCAGCTGTTGTGTAAGCAACTCACAAATGGCTACTATGAGTGGTAGATCCACCGAGTATGCCGAGTTTGCTGCCAAAGCTGACGTGTAGGCGGCTCAAAGTGGCTACAAAGTGTGGAAAAACTCGCAAAAGTATGCTCCAGAGTTTGCTAACATAGCTATTCCAGATTTCACTGTAGTAAGCGGTTTAAAACCAGTCTTAAACCTTCAGTCCAGAGAAGGGTACAGAGATTTTGTCCACAAGTGACAGTCCATGCCCAAAGGCTGTAAGGGTAGACACACATCCCTTAGATAAGGAAGCTGGACCAAGTCCAGAGGCTATGAATGCCAACACTGATTCCTCAGAGAGGAACAAGGCTAGGGTTCAATTCCCACAAAGCCAATCCTGATAGTCAAAGGTTATGACACCAAGACTAATCAGAAGCGCAATATGGTAAGGCCAATGCCAATCCAGTTGCAAGTAGTTCCGAAGGTGGAACTAAATGATACAGAGGAAAACTTTGTGTCAGCACACCGTGTTGTAGTTACACTGGTGTCAGGTGACTTCAGCACAGTGCATGAATCGGGGGAGGATGTTATGAGATTCATTCCCTGAGTTCAGTCATGGGCTTATTGTGTTTCACATGACTGTATTTATGTTTTCATCCCACAGAGTGGAAGGAGGAAGTGACGGCAGACAGGAAGTCTTGTTTTGCTATGTACCCTCTAAATAGGACTCTTGTCCTTTGTTCTCTCTCTCGGCAGCCTGATGCTAGAGAGAGGGAGTCATGATGTAGAGCTCCGTGATTGTAAATATGTAATAAAGTAGTTTTAGCTACAATGCTGAGCTGCTGTGTCTGTACGCTACTGCGCACACTAACTGCTGATTTATGAGTGTGCTGGATGTCTGCCGACACCAGTCGCTGTGATGTTCGGGCTGAAGAAGCTGATAAGCTCCCGGATGAGCGAGATCATGCCAGTCGGGCATGTGTCTTTGCTGTGTCTTTCCTCGAGAGTAAAGACTGTTCCATAACAGTACAAACATACCTTATAGTATGAATGTCAGCCTGAAATATATTTAGAAAAGGAAGCAGGGGGGAGGTTAGAATATTGCTCGGATTTGCAGAATGCTTTTATGTGGCTGGTTTTGTTTTCCTGGCTGTTGCATTCTTGGAAAGTAAAGACAAGCCCTCTGGCCACAGCTGTCTTCAAAGGATGTCAGCCTTAAAACAAACAGGACATGGTACTAAAAGGTGCCGCAAAGGGATGCAGATCAAATAAAGGAGCAGAATGAGTTGGAAACGAGAGACGTAATCTACAAAATATTTACCACAGCTAAGCTTTTGGGGGCAGAAGAAAGTAGCACAGGTCATGCTCATGAACGCACTGATGGTACTTAGCACATTCATGGACCACAAATCACATGTTCGCAGTAAGCTCCCAGGCCGTTGGAGCAATTTATGGGAGGGGTCAGGCCCTGTGAGGCTCTTCTTCATATCCTCATTCCTGCCCACACCACTCCCCAGACTGGGAGGCAGGGCAGGTGAGAAGGAATACCTTGATCCAGGTGGTCTCATCAAAGTGATGCAGGACCTGGTCACATGGCAACCATGGTGTGTGTGTTTCTGTGTGTGTGTGCCGGGGTGTGTGTGTTGTGCATGCCCACAGAGCTATCACACAGCCACAGTAACTGACGTAAACTGAAGTAAAACCTGTTATTTGAATACCCTTTTTTGCCAACCCTTATAGAGGGTTACCCACGCTGAGTTTGTCGCAGCAAAAAGCTACAAAGAGAGACTCTGTGACACCTTAAGGACGAATGAATTGTGTCATGTGCTAAGCCAGAAATGAGCAAACTGTGGCCCTCTAGATGCTGTGGTGATAATATGTATATATTAATCTGTTTGCTCCCTATGCCAGGCCTGATCAATTGGAACTTTGCCCTCCTACTTCAATGGGGCTTTTTCTGTTGTTGAACGCCAGCTTCCATGGGTCAAGCTGGCTGGGGATGATGGGAGTTGGAGCCTGGCAATATCTGGAGGACCACAGGTTGCCCAAAACCTGATGTAAGCTTTTTCTTGAACTAGAAACTAGATAGATACATCTAAAGGTAAAGGTAAAAGGACCCCTGACCATTAGATAAGATAAGATAAGATAAGATAAGATAAGATAAGATAAGATAAGATAAGATAAGATAAGATAAGATAAGATAAGATAATTTATTGTCATTGCACAAGTACAAGCACAACGCTATACAAGTGCAACGAAATTGCATACCATCCCGTTAAAAAAACAGAAAGAAACAAAAAACAGCACAAAACACACACACACCAAAAAAAGCCACACATACACCCATCACAGCTCTCCAAGGTCATATTATTTGGTTACAGCATTAGGTCCAGTAACGGACGACTCTGGGGTTGCGGCGCTCATCTCGCTTTATTGGCCAAGGGAGCCGGCGTACAGGTTCCAGGTCATGTGTCCAGCATGACTAAGCCCCTTCTGGAGAACCGGAGCAGCGCACGGAAACGCCGTTTACCTTCCCACCGGAGCAGTACCTATTTATCTACTTATACTTTGACGTGCTTTCGAACTGCTAGGTTGGCAGGAGCAGGGACCGAGCAACGGGAGCTCACCCCGTCACGGGGATTCGAACTGCCGACCTTCTGATCGGCAAGCCCTGGGCTCTGTGGTTTAACCCACAGCGCCATGCGTAGATAGATCTACAGACAGATAAATATTGGGCTGGATACAGCTAAGTTGATGTGCTAGTGGGAGCCACCAAGACTCCCACTAGTGCAATGGGACTTGCCCCCTCCTTCCCTCTGTGCATCCCCCCCATGTCCCTGTTCTGATTTTTGTCCAAGCCGAGAGGCAAACAGCTGCAGCGAGGCCGGTCTGACTTTTGCCTGTCTCCCTAAGCCGTGAGAAAGCTGCCTTATCTGTTTTCCTACATGGAATGTTTATGTTTCACTGTACTATTGTAATCCTAGCCTTTGTGCTCTCTCTCTTCTGGTTATACCTGAAGCTGGACGGACGCTTTATGCCAGCTCTGACTTACTGAGATGGCAGCAGAGATTCTCTCTGCAATTTTCCTACAATAAATAGTTTAGCCTTAATCATGGCTTGTGTGCGTTGTTCTTCATGCTGGGGAACAATCACATATGACTGCGCCACCGGACTACTCCAGTAGCCGGGGATGTGCGCACACGGCTTTGCTCTGACTTTGGGGCAGTCTCACAAGCTGCCCCAGGCAGGGTATTTGCTAACAGTCCCTGCTCCCCCAAATTGGCTCTGCAGGGTCAGGACAACCCCCAGTTCAGCAGGCAGGCAAAGAAGATGGGAGATCATGCTGTTGAGCGAGCAGAGACGCTTCTGCCGATGGCAGGTTTGTGTTGAATTCCACCCACTACTCTGAACAGCAGTGCAAAAGCACAGTTTATGACAATTCAATTAGAGCTTAAAAGTGTGCAAAACGACCCTTCACTGCAACTGGTAATATAGTAATCATCTTAGCCGAGGAAAATGAGAATACAATCAGCCACTGATGCTGTTGGCATCCATATATATATGTGGGAGTATTTCATCCTCCACCACCACCACCCACTCACCCACGACTCAAGATTGAGCAAATTTCATTTCATACTCCCCTTGCTATCCAGCCTTTTCAAATTCCCCTCCCTGCAGGAGGTTGTGGACTCTCCTTCCTTGGATGCTTTTAAGCACAGTTTGGATGGTCATCTGTCATGGATGCCTTAGCTGAGATTCCTGCATTGCAGGGGGTTGGACTAGATGACCCTAGAGGGTCCCTCCCAACTCTACGATTCTACAAAAATTAAAAGTAGAATTCCTCATTTTCTGCAGAGGCCCAGTGGACCCCAGTGACGTTCTCACAGCCCAAGAGAAGCATATCAGAACATGAAAGCAACTCCGCAATCTCAGCATGACATAGGTGTTAACTAACCTGGAAGCCAACCAAGCAGCTGGCATTAAAAATCCCCTTATCTAGCAAATGCACATTTCCAGCACTGACTTCCACAGCCCCCGCATGTGGCCCAAAGGCAAGCAGGTTGCTGCACACAGAAAATAATATTTTGAAAGGAAAGAAAGAAAGAAGGCAAGACACGGACGTATTATTAACAATTAGCATGACAATCAGAACAATTGGTCTGGACTCAAAATAACAACAACAACAAAGTGACATGTATAAGCACAGCTGAATGAAGCCATCAGCACAACCGCAATAGAAATCGCCCGGGGTGGGGGGCAAACCCCTTGCAATCACGCTCTAAACAGCGTATGATTTGACATTGCCATCTACATGGAAGCTGCTGAGGAAAGGGGGGTTTCAGGTCAAAGTCATATGTTAAGAGAGAGATTAAACCAAGATTCACCTACCAGTCCAGTCGCCAACGACCTTAACGTGGACCCCAAAAGTTGCTTCGGAAGCTGTTGGGCACTGGGGGGGGGGGATAAAATGAAGCGTGTTGAAATGCAGTTGTGGGGGGGGGAGTAATTAGCAATACAAAAAACGGTCTCGGTCCTGTATACCTGAAGGAGCGTCTCCACCCCCACCGTTCAGCCCGGACACTGAGATCCAGCACCGAGGGCCTTGTGGCGGTTCCCTCACTGCGAGAAGCAAAGCTACAGGGAACCAGGCAGAGGGCCTTCTCGGTAGTGGCGCCCGCCCTGTGGAACGCCCTCCCATCAGAGGTTAAAAGGATCAATAACTACATGACATTTAGAAAATACCTGAAGGCAGCCCTGTTTAGGGAAGTTTTTAATCTGTAACATGTTAATGTATTTTTTAAAAAAATATTTGCTGGAAGCCGCCCAGAGTGGCTGGGGAGACCCAGCCAGATGGGCGGGGTACAAATAATAAATTATTATTATTATTATTATTATTATTACATCAATAACATGTGAATATCTCTTCTGTTTTCGCAATAAGATTTTTATTGAGATTTCCCCGTAATACGATAAGATTACAACTATCTGAGATACAAAAGAAAACAAAAGAGAATCAAAAGAGAAAGAGAGAAAGAGAGAAAAAAGAGAAAAAGAGAGGGGGGACAAAGCAGAAATGGAGAAACATTAGTGAAAAATGTACAAAAGAGAGACTTCCGATTTTCATTCTATTCTATTCTATTCTATTCTAATTTGCTGGTCACACACTCGAAGAAAATGTTACTTAAAACTATTTGTCAATACGAACAACTATCTACTCTACTTTCTGTTAAACGATATTTCCTCTAAGTTACAGGGTCTTTTTAAAAAATGGAAATTGGATACTGGACATTTATTTGAATGAATGGGAGGGTGCTTGGTTACACACACACACACACACACACACACACATTCCTCTGAAAAGGCACATGACGAAAGAGCCTACAAAAACCAGAGCTGCCTGGCCAGAAATGAGAATTATGCAGAAATGCAGAATTCGGTATGGGAGGAAGAACCGTAGGTCAGTGGTACAGCAGGTGTTCCCTGCCCACAGGGCCCCAACATCAGTCCCAGGTACCCAATAAAAAAAACAGCGACAAACAGGTACTAGGTGATGGGAAAGATCCTTCTCTTCCTGAGACCCTGAAGAGCTGTCATCAGTCAGATTACACTGACTAGATAGACAAGCATCCTGACTATTGTAAGGTAGCTTCCTTTGGGAAATAGCATCTATTATCTTAAGAGTCTCTTGTTTTCATTTAAAGACAGAGGCCTCCTGGGAAAGAGAGGAGGGGGGGATGCCTCTGCATGTATCATATAGAAGCAAACTGGGTGTGATTTTTTCTAATTATTATTTTTTATTCTTGTTTCTCTCGCCTGGAGACTTAATTAATGGAGTTATCAGTTGACAAAACCACATGGCCAATTGACTAAGATTACTATAACCACTTCAGCAATCATCATCATCATTATTATTTAATTAATGGAGACTTAATTAATGGAGTTATCAGTTGACAAAAGCACATGGCCAATTGACTAAGATTACTATAACCATTTCAGCAATCATCATCATCATCATCATTATTATTATTAATAATAATATTTAATTAATTGAGACTTAATTAATGGAGTTATCAGTTGACAAAAGCACATGGCCAATTGACTAAGATTACTATAACCACTTCAGCAATCATCATCATCATTATTATTAATAATAATATTTAATTAATTGAGACTTAATTAATGGAGTTATCAGTTGACAAAAGCACATGGCCAATTGACTAAGATTACTATAACCACTTCA
Organism: Darevskia nairensis; assembly: GCA_034642065.1. Classification (NCBI taxonomy): domain Eukaryota; kingdom Metazoa; phylum Chordata; class Lepidosauria; order Squamata; family Lacertidae; genus Darevskia; species Darevskia nairensis. The sequence goes on from JAWWNI010000862.1 coordinate 519,040, forward strand.
GCAATCATCATCATTATTATTATTTAATTAATGGAGACTTAATTAATGGAGTTATCAGTTGACAAAAACACATGGCCAATTGACTAAGATTACTATAACAATTTCAGCAATTATTATTATTATTATTATTATTATTATATTTTATTGATTGATTGATTGATATACCACCCTTTATCAAAAGATCCCAGGGCAGTGCACAACATCAAAACCATATTACAGAACAATAATGATAAAAACATAATAAAACATAGCAAGAAGCACAACAGCCCTGTAAGGTAGACCAGTATAATCAACCTCAGTACTGTGGATGGAGGGAGGGAGCTGATGCTGAAAGAACAGAGGCTTACCTAAAGGTACCAAACAACCTAGGTGGAACTCAACTATGCTTTACTCAAAGTAAACCCATTGAAATTAATGGACTTAGTCAGGTTCATTACTTTCAATGGGTCTACACCGAGTAAAACTTAGTTGAAACCAACACCAACACCCCTGTTGCCAAACTCTTGCCTTTCTAGAAAAGTTATGGTTTGCAAGGACTACATTTGAGCTTTTATAAGCCTTTTTCTCAACACTTTGTCTGCCTCCAACACTTTTTTTTAGATGTTGATTGTTATTTTTTGACATAGTTTAGTGCTTTTTCTAAGGCAGGATAATGCTAATTGAAATGCATGCATGCCGCACTGCCTTCCTCTGAAGTAAGTGAAATATGGAGAAGTCCATCTAATCCTGTTTGCCCGATTCTCACGGACACTCCAGTAGCATCAATTTAACAAATTACTCGTAAAAAGCCAGATTCCCCTCCTCTCCCCCTCGGAGTTTAGGAAGGATATATTTCAACACTGTCTACAGATCCTCAGGGCTCCTTCGGGGGATCTTGTATGCCTTGCTCTGCTGATAAATCTCGCAGAAGGAAATGTCATCTACAAACTAGACAGGGAGAATCCAAGTTTTGGCTAATACCGTGTAATTTAAACACATACACATGCGTGTGGCGTGTTCTCTTGCATCATTCATAGCCCAAATCTGTGTAATGCTGTATCAACTGCATCTCATTGAGACTAATGCAGCCACCAGCCCATCAATTGATTAAATTTCTATATTGCCTTCACCCGAAGATTGCAGGGCAGTTTGCAATATAAAAACACAAAGATATAAACCATATTAACAAACGAAAACAATAACCTTCGCCTCACCACCGCTCCACAAACACGATTTAAAAGGCCATAGGTTGTTATCAGACCTTCCGGTTTGGGATTGCCTGGTTCTACATTTAAAACTATGGAAGGTCACAATATATGGAGTTGCATTCAGACATGGAGGGAAACATTCCCCCTGTGGGGTGTTGGGAGGTGTGTGCTACCCCACACAACCCCATTGCAGCCATTGAACATGTGTGTTGGGGGAGTGTTTTGTGAATCTCCCTACCGTTAGATCAGAAACCCTGGTTAGATCTTGGTTTGTTCACACTAAATAGGGTTAAAGCAAACCACGGTTTCCTGCATTTAGATGTAACAGGAAACTGTGGCTGAAAGCTTTAAACTCCCCTTGTGCATGCAGGAGGGAAGCTCACATTGGTTCTAACGTTAGGAGGATGAGAGTAGTTCAGCATAATACTGTAGCATAGAATCATAGGAGTTGGAAGGGACCCTATGGGTCATCTAGCCCAACCCCCTGCAATGCAGCGATCTTGCCCACAGACGTCCCTGGTTGGGCTTGAACCACCAATCTTCTGGTTAACAGCCAGAGACACTGATCCATTGCACCACACGAGGCAATCCAAACAGCAAAGAGAACACAAAGCTTCCTTTGTCCCTTTCTAAAATTTGTTATAGGGAGCTGGCTGGGATTGAACCAGGAACCTTTTGTATATAATTTTTATTAAATTTTCTGCGTTTTCTCTTTCCATGGTTCATTTTACATATCATAAATCCCTGCATATTTTCCAAAAACTATGTCATTCAGCATTCCATTATTGCATCCATCAAAACCTATTTACGCTGTTGAATTATCTTAATGCTGCCAACATTTTCAGCTGTACACAATTATTTCCCATATATTCAAAAAACGTTTTCCAATCTTCTCTAAACGTACGTTCTTCCTGATCTCTTATTCTAAGTCTGCAAGCTGCGCATATTCTGTGAGAGCTTAAGTTGCCACTCTTCTTTGGTTGGGACCTTGCTCGTTTTCCATTTTGGGGCTAACAAAACACAGGCCGCAGTAGTGGCATACATAAATAACTCTTTTTGACACCTGGGAATATCAGTCTGAATTATCCCCAACAGAAAGGACTCTGGGTTTTATTTGGGAAAGTACTATTAAACATTTTTTTCAATTCATTATGGATCATTTCCCAATATGCTTTTACCTTTTACAAGTCCACCACATATGAAAGAAGGAGAAGAAGAGAAGAGTTTGGATTTGATATCCCGCTTTATCACTACCCGAAGGAGTCTCAAAGCGGCTAACATTCTCCTTTCCCTTCCTCCCCCACAACAAACACTCTGTGAGGTGAGTGGGGCTGAGAGACTTCAGAGAAGTGTGACTAGCCCAAGGTCACCCAGCAGCTGCATGTGGAGGAGCGGAGATGCGAACCCGGTTCACCAGATTACGAGTCTACCTCTCTTAACCACTACACCACACTGGCGAGCTACCGTTGGTCCTATCACCTCCTTTGGGCCAGCCTGTAAAAGGCCCCGTAAAACCACACTGGCTCCCTCCATCTCTTTGCATCTCCAGCACTTATCTAATTCAGTCTTATACATCTTAGCAAGCTTGATGTAGACTTGAAACAGGAACCTTTTGAATTCAAAGCCTGCACTTACACTGTGGAGCTATAGAGATTCTATAGAGATTCTCTATAGCTCTGAACCAGGTCAATATATTGATAAATCTGGAGCAGGCCAGTGGGGGCGGAAGAGCTCTTGCCTTCTGGCCCCACCACCGGAATGCTTCACTTTCACCCAAAGTTCTTGCTGAACAAAGTTGATGCACATATAATTTGTATTCACAGGCTGTCTCTGTGCAATCAGGGAATATTCATTTATGAAGGGAATAAGGTTTCAGCTGGTGAATGTATAAAGACCTGCTATGTTTATATATGGCACATCTCTGTTTATAGAGAGCTTGCACTGCCAAATTTCCATGGAAATCCTTAAGATCCACGCAGGCCAGGATTTATTTTTATTTTTTTTAAGCCCACAACACAAAACATGCTGTCTTAGGATCGTTTCACGCACCTCTTGCCACAAAAATGGCCACAAAAACGGCCGTGTTCTGCTCTCGTTGCTTGTGAGAGAGCGGCTGGATGTGTACAAATCAGCTGTTGACAGTATAGCCATAAACATGATCAACTTTGGCTAAATGTCACTTGTCAAGCTACTACAGTCATACCTCGGGTTGCACTCGCTGCGGGTTGCACGTTTTTGGGTTACGGACGTGCCGAACCCGGAAGTACCGGAACGAGTTACTTCTGGGTTTCGGCGCTCGCGCATGCGCAGAAGCACTAAATCGTCCTTTGCGCGTGTGCAGAAGCGCCGAATAGTGACCCATGCGTGCGCAGACACGGTGCTGCGGGTTGCGAACACTGCGGGTTGCAAACGTGCCTCCCGCACGGATCACGTTCGCAACCCAAGCGTCCACTGTACTAGAGGCACAGCTACAGAGGCCAATTGATAAGTTGGCAACGTTGTCACTAAAACATGCACACAGCCAGTTCTCCAACAAGTGTAGGGTAATGTCTATTCTAAATAAACAACACACAAAAAATAGACTTTAGTTTCACATTACTTGTTTAATGTAGCTCCTGCAAACAAATGCCTATGATGAGGGAAGAGAGTGGTAAAACTAATATTCAAGCTAACTCTGAAGTCTGCAGCCCAACAACTAGATCATAAAACTTTAGAGTCATCTTGTCTGATCCCCTGCGATGCAGGAATCACAGCTGAAGAATCCCAGACAGATGGACATCCAACCTCTGTTTAAAAACTTCCAGTGAAGAAGAGTCCACCACTTTCGAGGTAGTCTGTTCCCCTGCCAAACAGCTCTTACCATTAAAAGCATCTTCCTAATGTTTAGTCGGAATCTCCCAATCCATTGTTTTGGGTTTTCCCCTTTAAAAAGGTAAAGGGACCCCTGAACATTAGGTCCAGCCGTGTCCGAATCTGGGGTTGCGGCGCTCATCTCGCTTTATTGGCTGAGAGCCTGTGTACAGCTTCCAGGTCATGTGGCCAGCATGACAAAGCCGCTTCTGGCGAACCAGAGCAGCGCACGGAAACGTCGTTTACCTTCCCGCCAGAGCGGTACCTATTTATCTACTTGCACTTTGACGTGCTTTCAAACTGCTAGGTTGGCAGGAGCTGGGACCGAGCAATGGGAGCTCACCCCGCCGCAGGGATTCGAACCGCCGACCTTCTAATCAGCAAGCCCTAGGCTCTGTGGTTTAACCCACAGCGCCACCTGGGTCCCTTCACTCCCACCAAGGCACACCACAAATAAGGACCAAACATCTTCACCTTGATCTGGTGTGCCCCTTCGATTATACAAAATCTGCTCTCACATGCTTCATTCCTTCCATCTGTTGCATGTCGAGGTCCCCAAGCAAGCCACCCCTCAAATAACACACACTTCACACAGAAATTTAAGTTTAAGGTTTTTGGCATATTTTTGGCCACAACTTTATTAAAATACAAAATGTGAGTGGTTGCTTAGGCATTGGTTCCGACTATCTGTCTGCTCCTGGGGACAGACTGACAACTGGCCGCCTTATGGAAGTCAGTAAAGGGAAAACACTTTGGGGAGAGAATAGGGGTCAGGTGTCTAGCCCTCATCTCTCCCCTAATGTTCTCAAGCATGGCCCTAGCCCTAGCCCCTGACCAGGGGGTACAGTCAAAAGCTTGGTGAGCCCCTGGATTCCTTTAACAGAATTCCCCGCGCAGCAGCAGCATTGGAGGGGCAGGCACAGCCAACCACATCCCCTCCACCAACCAATTTAATAACCAATGCCTAACCACCAACCTTACAAGTTGTGACTAATTGCTACACAGTAGGCGAAAACCAAATGGCACCAGCCAATCAGCCAACTGGAAAAATTCCTACCAGGCCCCTTCCCCAACAGCAGACAACCCCATGACAGGCATAGCAAGGTCAACGCAGAGGCCTAAATTATAGGGAGGGAGGGCGGGTGATCCAAATGCACGCAGCAAAAAGAGAGGCCCCACGCTGCGTGGAGGAAGAATATATAGCCTCTGGGCTGTCCTTCAAACATTGCAACATACAAATCTCCCCAACAACCCACAGGGCCCAACCACATGCCTTGGCTATCTATCCAATCCCGCCCAGCAACAGATGGATGTCCTGCTGGCCCCCACCGCAACATGTGATCTCCATGAAGGAGAACCCACTTTGATCCAGTAGCCGGATGGAGGCAGGGGTGCTTTTTATGTATATCGATATCGATCACACACAGTCTGCAGTCCGCTGGCAGTAGGAGTACAATATGGGCATGCCTTTAAGTTAACATCTTATATTAAAAATCTGACAGTTCCAAATTACCAAAGGCTATTTACAAAAGCCAGACTTAACGTCTTTCCTTCTGCAGTGTTGGATGGCAGATTGAGAGGAGTTCCATACCAGGACAGACTATGCTCATGTGCCCAAGACATTGACTCTATAAAACATATTTTGCTGCACTGTGTGAAATTCAAGCAAGCCAGGGCTGAACTGATATTACCCTTGCTAGTACCTTTCCCAGGAAAATCAGAGGCTTACTATGTCAGGTTCCTACTGGAAGACCGGACAAATGGCAGTGGCGAAGTTTCTATCGGTGGTTGCAAGAACCAATGATCCCTATTCCTAAGTCTGAACAAAATGCTTGTGTAACCTGAAGGCGGGCTGTCGAAATTGTGTATTGTTTTGTAATGAATTGTTGGGTCTCTGGACCGTAATAAAGATTTGATTGATTGTATATCTATATAGATACATAGATTTCCCATGATATAAAATGAGCTTCTTTGTTACTAAAATAACTCTCAGGGTTCACAGTGACTGCTGAGGTCAGGCAGAGCCCAAACAGCCAGCAAGCAGCCAAGTCTGGTGTTCACACAAGAGAAAACTCACAGCTGTGATGAGAGTCATATGCACTTTGTCACTGGATATAAGACTAAAGCTATTTATATTTTCAAAAAAGGATGCTCTATTGGACACCTGTCAAAACTGATCAGCCTTTCCCAACCTAGCGCTCTCCAATTATTTTTGAACCATGACTCCCATCAGCCCCACTGGCGGAGGAAGAGGAGTGCGGGGGGAGTGCACCGCCCCCGGCAGCACAATCCTGGCAGGTTGCCATCGCGGCTGCCCCCCCCCCCCGTGCTGGGCGCCCTGCCCCCAGGACGCGTGCCCCGCCCCTGCGGGAGGCACACCCTGCCCCCAGGACGTACACCAGCCTCGCCCCCGCCTGCTCTCCGCCCCCTGTGCCAGAGCATGAAGCTCCGCCACTGAATCAATTGCTTCGAGTTAGAAGAAAGGTGGTTTCAACTAAACATCACTAAGGCCTTTCTGGCAGTAAGCTGTTTAATAGCAGAATGGACTCTACTTGGAGGTTTTTAAGCAGAGGTTGGATGGCCATCTGTCACGGATGCTTTAGCTGAGATTCCTGCATTGCAGGCAGTCAGACTAGACGATCCTTGGGGCCCCTTTCAACGTTACAATTTTATGATACTATGATCAGGTATATAGCAGTTTCCCATGTGGTTGCTGACTGGTTATTTTGATTCGCACGTCCCACTTCCCCCCAAAATACAGAAATAATTGCACACCTTTTCATGCAAAGATGGCATAAAATTATTTGCTGCATCAACAACAGCCTCTCGTAACAACGCCAACGTTTTATCAGTAAAGCTGTAAAAATGTAGTTCAGGCTTAGGGCAGAGGGGTGGGGTGAACAAAAGAGAAAGGGAGAGGAGACACCAATGCAGGAACACGAGAAATGAAAATATGCAATTTATCCAGCACGATGCATTTCAAGTACCCCTGCTTATCCCAAACCACCTTTAAAATAGGTCATCCTGAGGTTCAGCTTCTTAGAACCAAATTAGATGTGGCATTAAATGTGTTGTTAACAGGTACATCAGTTTTTGTTTGGACAACAACAAAATCCTAAGAGCGGGGCTTGGGGGGGCACATCAGAACCACTGGCCCGCGGACAGTCCGGGAATCAGCGTGTTTTTACATGAGTAGAATGTGTCCTTTTATTTAAAATGCATCTCTGTGTTATTTGTGGGGCCTGCCTGGTGTTTTTACATGAGTAGAATGTGTGCTTTTATTTAAAATGCATCTCTGGGTTATTTGTGGGGCATAGGAATTCATTGATTTTTTTTCTTCAAAATATAGTCCAGCCCCCCCCCCCCAAGTCTGAGGGACAGTGGACCGGCCCCCTGCTGAAAAAGTTTGCTGACCCCTGGTTTAGGTGCTCTAAAGGTCTTAATCTGGCCTTCCCATGGGCATCTGATTGGCTGCTGTGAGGACAGGATGTTGGACTAGATGCCTGGCCTGATCCTGCTGGCTTTTCTTAAGTTTATGCATTGCAAGGACCAGATGCCCCTGAGGTTTCTCCCAGCTCTACAATTTTATGGTTCTATGTTCCTAACTTCCATCAGCTGCAGCCAGCAGGGCTGAAAGGACTACAACTCCCATCTTCAGTGGTGCTTATCCACCCTTGCTACCGACTTGCATCCTCTATCTCAGCATTCTCCAACCTGGTGCCCTGCCGAGGGGCTACAAATCCCATCAGTTGTAGGCAGCATCCAAAGAGCGCCAGGCTGGAGATGGCAGAGAGACTGAGTCAGCATCACATCATTTTCAGGGGGGAAATAGGAGGACACAAGAAAAACAGAAGTATGCTGAGAAAGTTGGCAAAAATCCCCATGCTGCCAGTCTTGCTACTTAGTCAGCGCAAGTAGGTCATACAGGAGCAGAAGGGGAAGCAAACGACAGTATTAATATATTGCCTACATCTTCTATAAGCACAGCCCCAAGTCTCGCATTACACTCAAAGCAGGAGGCCCTCACACATACACATCTCTAGGCAAAAGAGTAGCCCCAGGCAGAACACGACCTAGAATTTTTTTTAAAGGAAAATTTCTGTCCATTCCTTTGGCTGGGCAGAAATAAAGGGTTAGAAGTTTCTGAAGTCTCCCCCGTCATTGGAATGCCATTAAAAACAACAACAACAAAGTTGTATTTTGTTCAAAAGTAGCAGACGCGCAATTAAGAGGCTCACAGCCTTGCCAGAAATACAAAGCAGGAGTTCTGAATTCCAGCGACACATTTAGGCTTCTCTTCCCCAAGCATTGACTCCTACTACTGTAGTGCCATTGATGGTACGCACTGGGGAATCAGCCAGCCATCCTCCGAGAGGGAATGGCAAAGGCTTGCATCTCTCAAGGGACGTGTCCTTTTTAGGTTGTGAGCCTGTGGCTAAGGATTGTCTCGTTTTGATTGGACGTAAGCTGCTCCGGGAGACTTTTTGGCTGAAGAACAGAAGTACAAATTATCTAAATGGAATGTCTTTGGCCCTGTATACCTGAAAGGAGCGTCTCCACCCCCATTGTTCAGCCCGGACACTGAGGTCCAACTCCGAGGGCTTTCTGGTGGTTCCCTCAGTGCAAGAAGTGAGGTTACAGTGGACTCTCGACTTACGAATGTAATCCGTTCCGACGGGACCGTCGGAAGTTGAAAGAATCGTAAGTCGAGTCCCCATAGGAATGCGTTGGAGAACACATTCGGCCGTGGCTTCCGATCGGAAGTCGAAAAAATTCGGAAGCGGTGGCCGCTTTGATCCCTCGTAACTCGAAAAATACGGAAGTCGGGGCATTCGTATGTCAAGGGATCACTGTACAGGGAACCAGACAGAGGGCCTTCTCAGTATTAACGCCACCCTGTGGAACGCCCTCCTATCAGATGTCAAGGAAATAAACAACTATATGACTTTTAGAATACATCTGAAGGCAGCCCTGTACAGTGGTACCTCTGGTTGCGAACAGGATCCGTTCTGGAGCCCCGTTCGCAACGTGAGCAACACGTAACTTGAAGCGCTGCGTCTGCACATGTGCACGATGCAATTTGGCGCTTCTGCACATGCGTGTGACATCATTTGACACGTCTGCGCATGCGCGAACCGCCAAACTCGGAAGTAACCCGTTCCGGTACTTCCGGGTTTGGCACGTTCGTAACCCACACCAAACGTAACCTGCAGAGAACGCAACACAAGGTACGACTGTACAGGGAAGCTTTAAATGGTTGATGTTTTATTGTGTTTTTAATATTTGTTGGGAGACACCCAGAGTGGCTGGGGCAACTCCGTCAAATGGGTGGCATATTATTATTGTTATTATTATTATTATTATTATTATTATTACTTGTCCCAATGGACACCCTCCATCACTGCCTGCAGGGCTGTCAAACTATCACAGCCATGCCATGTGAGTTGGGACACTGCTATTGTGCCACTCATTCTTCTATGGTTGTATTACCAACTCACCAGGGACGAATCTACACTCATGGATTTTAACGTTAAGGTAGGGTTAAGAAAGGGTTTTGATAACCATATGGACACATGGCACCCTACTTTTAACGTTCATAATGCATTATAAAAATGCGACACCACACGGTGCTGCACAGCAACCAACAACCGGCAGTCGGGAGACAGCATTTTGATGAAAGAAACAATGGTAAGAAGAAAACAAAGCTTTACTTTTACAAGTACGCCCTGTGATGTTTTAGAATATAGCTAATACCGTTCTAATAACGTTAAACAGGTCTGTATAGATCCTGCCCAGGACTCAGGTAGGGCACACCTAGATATGATTCCGGTGTAGCACAATGAGGTTCCATCCGTGTTGAATCTCACCTATTTCCTAAAGCCACCATGTTAGTTCACAGCAGACACACACTCTCAGGCTCATCCCCAGCAGGGGTGGGAGGGGGAGAAAATACGGTCTTGCCTTACAGTGTTATTGTGAGGATTACATGCTAATTGGTGATGGGGTACAAAATGAACCAGCAAATTTGAAAAAGGAAAATATAAGAGCATTCGTTTGCCACAGATGTGCAGAAAGCAAATACCAATAGCACAAATACTAAAAGATATTCCTTACCAGCGTTAGGGTGAATGGGTGGCTTTCTACTGATGACACGCTGGGACAATGCAGAATGATGTACTGAAATGGCAAAGATGTCTCTTAGAGATGCTGCTTCTAATATGCAGTAAGTCTTCCCCACTTCCCTCCAGAAACTCAGACTCTGCTTGTTTTAGCTCTGTGGATTGTATTCCTCTGGCCTCATTTGTAAATTGATTTGTTTGCCGCAAAGCTCCTTTTAAGCATACATACATAACGTGCCCACTCCAATTGCTTTCTCTCAAGCAGTATTTCTTGAGTATGTTTCTAGCAGTATTTGGTACTGGAGTTTGTGGGGTGGATGTTTGCAACATGTTTATCATTGGCTTTTATTATCCAAATAGGTGTTTTTGCATTCTTTCATTTTATGTTGTAAGCCACCTTGAGAGGCAGCAACAGCAATAAGGGCAACACAATGACCAATGAATATATCAGGCACTTCAATAAACAAACTCAATATATATCAAGAAATAATCAAATACCCCGAGAGGCAGGGCTGCAAGCAGGTGAGCGAGCAAGCCGCCAAGGAAGGCTTTTTACAGGGCGGCAGGACTTGGCTTGGGTGTCGCGGAGGGAGGGCGCGCCGAGTGTCACCCCCTCCAGGGTGGCACCCGGGGTGGCCCGCCCCAACACACACCCTTGCTCCACCCCTGGAGTTCAGGTCCTGCTTTCCTGTTTCCCAGAGGCATGTGAGAACATTGGCCTGATCTAACAGGCTCTTCTTATGTTCAGAACACAAGAGTTCAGGGGCCGGGAACAGCATCCGACCATTAGCTCACCTGTCCAGGTCTCGCTTTGAAGTCCTCCTTCACCATCCGCACCTCAAGGACATCGCAGGGGTGGTTGATGGCTCCAGTTATCGTGACAGGTTTGTTGCTGCTACAGATGTAGCGGTAAAGCCTTTCGGCACAGTACAAACACAACGGTCCAGAGATCCAGAGCCATGTCTGAAAAGTGGGAGACATGACAAAAGTCTTGTAAGCCAAAGCATTGGCTAGTAAGTCAGTATTCAAAACCCAGACTCACTACCAGGGGCGTAGCAAAGGGGGGGGGGCGAGCCGCCCCGGGTTCCACCCCAGAGGGGGGGTGACACTTTAAAAAAAAATTATTTTTTTTAAAAAAAAATTTAACTTCATTGGAAAAAAAGAGATAATACACACACACACACACACACACACAACCCCCCACACCTCACAAAGTGGTGCCATCAGAGGGGGGTGACACTTTTTAATTTTTATTATTATTTTATTATTTTTTATTTTAACTTTATTGAAAAAAAGAGATAATAGACACACACACACACAAAACCCCCACACCTCACAAAGTGGCACCATCAGAGGGGGGTGACACTTTTTATTTTTATTTATTTTTATTTTTTAAAATTTTTATTTTTATTTTTTATTTTTTATTAATTTTAACTTTATTGGAAAAAAAGAGATAATAGACACACACACACACAAACCCCACACCTCGCAAAGTGGCACCATCAGAGGGGGGTGACACTTTTAAATTTTTTTAAAAAAAATTTAAATTAAAGTGGTGGTGGGGGGGGGTGACAAAAAAAATTCCGCCCCGGGTACCACCGGGGCTTGCTACGCCTCTGCTCACTACGGTAGGCACAGGAGAAGCCACAAAATAGCAGGATATGCCTCCATGGAGTCACAGATTTGAATCTGGGTCCACTCAGGCCTTCTCTGACACTCTAAGCACGACACTGCCGTCACAGTAAAACATTCCATCTTAGAAGATGCATTGCCATCTCTTGCAGAGAAAAGAGGGAAGTCCCCAATTAGAATTGTGCAATTAGAACTTGCAGTTGTTATAAATACCTGCATTAAAAACAAAACTTTAAAAAGTCTGCTAACAAAAGACATTTAGTCCAACAAACTTTAGTTTAACTGACAACCTTTAGCCAGCTGCTTTAGTGCAGCAATCCCTATTCACTGATTAAACGTTGCGGCAGACTTCTTTCAGCCAGATTGCCTCTGGCTTGTATGCCCCTTAGTCCCTCTGCTTTATCTTCCAAACCATCTCCTCAGACCTCAAACAGAACCACAAAGGAACACATGTGCAAGTTTGAAATCTTGGCCTAAATGACAATTTCTCCTTCCCTCAAACTTATCTGAAAACAGCTTTCTTCCCCCGAGCAGCTGGAATGTTTACGAACATTCCGTGTTTTCACATCAGCAAAGCCAGTTGGTTTCTTCACCACCATGAGCAAAATACTGTACAGCGAAGATGTTCATACAAACCTCGGGGAAATGGGCTTGGAATTTCGGTTCCTCGGTGCACACAAAGCTCCTTTGAAGAAGTGGTTCCAGCTCCACCAACCCTCCAGGGAGAGACTCCAGGGCATTTACAGAGGGCAGCTTTTCAAAACCAGCCGCAAATTGCCTGCCCTCTTGAACTGTTGCATTAGGGTTCAAACACCCCGGCGGGTGCTCCTTTAGATTAGTTTGATATTTCAGAACTCCTCTAGAGAAATACAAAGAGAGAAATGATTTGTTTTGTTCTCCTTTTAAAAATTTGCAAATCTGAAGTTCTGATGAGAAGAAGAAGAAGAAGAGTTTGGACTTGATATCCCGCTTTTCACTCCCCTTAAGGAGTCTCAAAGCGGCTCACATTCTCCTTTCCCTTCCTCCCCCACAACAAACACTCTGTGAGGTGAGTGAGGCTGAGAGACTTCAAAGAAGTGTGACTAGCCCAAGGTCACCCAGCAGCTGCATGTGGAGGAGCGGGGAATCAAACCCAGTTCACCAGATTACAAGTCCACCACTCTTAACCACTACACCACACAATAACTGATCAAAATGTACAACCTTGGTCATCTTAAGCCATGCATATCTTGCAGTTTCCTCCCTGCCGCCGCTGCTTCCTCCTACTCGGCTCTTGGCCGTACAAGACCACCTCAACGGGAAGGAAGGGGCGGCGCCCAGAGGCGCCCACGGCTTCAGATTGGCTGCAGGAGCTTCCTGCAGTCAATACGAAGCCGCACCAGCGCCGCAGAAGTCAGTCTCCATGCGACGAGGCCTCCGCGCCGCGCCGGTTTAGTGCGGGGACTGACCGAGTGGGAGGCAGGGTGCGCAAGGTTCGTGGGCTGGATAACGAGCCAGGTGGGCCACATCCGACCCCCCGGGCCTTAATTTGCCGACCCCTGACCTAAGCCCTCAGCTCAGAAAATCAGCCACCAGCAGAAGCCACCTCAGAGCAGAGCTATATAATATCAATTCTTTAGGGAACAATCCTGTCCTTCTATCAATTGCATGGTTAGCGGCATATTATGCTTCAGCGGGAGAGAAATAACCTGTTTTCTATTGAAACAAGGCCAATATTGGCCTTTGCAGAAATAATATGCCTGACAGCCTTGGTCCTTTATTGGTTCCAGACTTGCATTTATATTAAAATGATGGGGATTTGAAGACATAGGAATCAAAAGTAGGGGGGGTGGCAATACAAGGAAATCCAGTTCTGCCCACAAAACACACATGAATAGTTAAAAATAGTGAGGTGCCAAGGTAAGGAATTTCTCTGGGTTCCCCTCTTTTTCCAATAGATGTTATTGCATATAATAATCAACACTCTTCATAGAAGAAGATGTGCAGCAACACTGGAGAAATGTAACAAACTACATCCTGTGTTATCTCTTAAGGGGGGAGGGAATAACTCAAAGGCAAATATTCTTCTGTTCGGCTTTACATTTTGCGCGATCAAATAAGTTTTCTAACTTTTGTTTTGCTGCAGTACAAACAATAAAAATAAAACAATGGAAAAGAAACAAGTGACTTAAAACTACCCGATTTGTTTTTGAAAGATAAAAGACCACAACCATGATTATTTATTAAATTTGTACACCGCGTTTCATCCATAGATCTCAGGGCAGTTTACAACTTAGTGGTAGCATACGCAGTTTGCATGCAGAAGGCAATCCCTGGTATCTGCAGGTCTAGGGAAAACGCATGTTCGAAACCCGGGAGATGGGTTGGGCAGGTGGGAGAGTTTAATTCAAGGCCTTCCAGCTGTTGCTGGGTTACAACTCCCAACATTCCTGGCCAAAGAGGTTCCCTGTTCTGTCTCTGTATGAGGTGCTGCTCAGGGCTCATCTGCAACGAATCAGGAGGGATGTTCTGGCTAGTGATTTATTCAGGGGTGGGGGGAACTGGTTGGGACTTCTTGGAGATAGACCACCCTTACCCTTACATGCTTGAGGGCAGGAAAATGAAAACCTTTTTCAGATACAGGAGTATATACACAAGACATACTCTCCTGAAAGGGACACATTGCAGTGAATCATTCCACTAACGCCCTGATCCTCTGCCAAGATATATAATCTATTATTGCAAATTTAGTAACACACAAAGCACTTGACAGCAGAAGCAGTGCTACATTATTAATTGTTGCCGCCGGCGCTGACTTAGGAGACTGTACCTAAAAATGCCAAAAATACAGTAGCTCTGATTAGTGAAATCCCTCTCCTAATTTTGCATCCCCATTCACAAAATCAGGATGGAGACATGGGGTCAAAACTCATGGGCGCTCCTCCTGCTCCATGGCTTGTGGGTGCCATTTTGTTTCCCCCAGAATACCCGTGAGAACCAGGCTAAGTAATCACGGATATATTTTGTCTGTGGTGTGCTGTTAGTAGGATATTCTAGTTTGTGTACATTAATGGAATTGTGAGCAGGGGGCTTGGGATAGGAACCTAGGAAGCTGCCTTAAACCAAGCCAAACCAATGATCCATCTAGCTCAGAATGGTCAACAATGATTGGCAGTCATTCTCCAGGGTTTCAGACAAGGTTCGCTCCCAGGCAGGGCCGGCGCGTCCATTTAGGCGAACTAGGCAATTGCCTAGGGCGCCAAAATGGAGGGGGTGCTGGCCAGCCTACCCCCCGCCACCTGCCGCTGCCGCCCGGTGCTGCCCCAACCAGCGGTGGAGCAAGCAGGTTGGGGCGAAAACCGCGGCGGCGAGGGCGCCAAAATGGAGGGGGCGCTGGTCAGCCTGCGGCCCGCCGCCGCCCGAACCAGCGGCGGAGCAAGCAAACCGCGGAGGCGGGGGGGCGCCCGGCCAGGCAGGGGGCGGGGCACCACTCCGCAACGTGCGGCATACGCAATGACGTCACGTGGCCCGCCCCCTCGCCTAGGGCGCCAAAATTGCCAGCACCGGTCCTGCTCCCAGGCCTGTTTGGAGTTGCCAACATCAGGGTCTTTTCCAGGGAGTCTTCTCTTCTCATGAGGTGGCCAAAGTACTGGAGCCTCAACTTCAGGATCTGTCCTTCTAGTGAGCACGCAGGGCGTATTTCTTTAAGAATGGATAGGTTTGATCTTCTTGCAGTCCATGGGACTCTCAAGAGTCTTCTCCAGCACCATGGGGTGGTACAGTGGCATACAAATCCCAGGTTCAATCATCAGACATCTGTAGGCAGGGCTTGGAATATCCACTGTCTGAAATCACGGAGAGCTTTGACCAATGAGTGAAGAAAATAAAAACACAAGAGGTTAAAAAAAAGTAAAGGTAAAGGATCCCTGGACAATTAAGTCCAGTCAAAGGCGACAATGGGTTTGCGGCGCTCACCTCACTTTTAGGCTGAGGGAGCCACCGTTGGTCCGCAGACAGCTTTCTGGGTCATGTGGGCAGCATGACTAAACCGCTTCTGGCGCAACAGGACACCGTGACGGAAACCAGAGCGCACAGAAACGCTGTTTACCTTCCTGCCACAGTGGTACCTATTTATCTACTTGCGCTGGCATGCTTTCGAACTGCTAGATTGGCAGAATCTGGGACAGAGCAATGGGAGCTCACCCCGTCCTGTGGAATCGAACTGCTGACCCTCTGATCGGCAAGCCCAAGAGGCTCAGTGGTTTAGACCACAGCGCCACCCACGTCCCTAAGAACACAAGAAGAGCCTGCTGGATCTAATTCAGTATTCTCACATTGGCCAATCAGATATCCTTAGGAAACCTGCAAGCAAGACCTGAAAACCAGAGCACTTTCCCTTCCTGTGGCTTCGAGGAACTGGCGTTCAGAGACATACTGCCTCCAAAAGCGAAGACAGAGCATAGCCATCACGGCAAGAGGCCCCTGGTAGCCCTCTCCTCCATGAATTTGTCTAACCCTCTTTTGAAGCCTTCCAAGTTGGCTGCCTCTTGTACGAGAGAGTCCCATATTTTAACTACCGGTATGTGCTGTGTGAAGAAGTACTGCCCCCCCCCCATCTGTCCTGAATCTTTCAAAATTCAGTTTCACTGGTGGTCCATCAGTTCCAGTGCTTTGTGAGACAGAGGAAAAAAAAATTCTCTCTCCACTTTCTCCATACTGTGAACAATTTTATAAATTTGTATCATGTCACCTTTTCTCTGAACCATAGCTGTCAACCTTCCCCTTTTTTGTGGGAAATTCCCTTATTCCAGCGCCGTTTCCCGCTGCTATCCCGGATTGTTAGATATCCCGTAAATTTCCCAGATTTCAAAGGAAGCAGCTCCTCTCCCTCCCTGCCGGCCAGGGAGGCTCCTCAGCTGCGTTGCTCGGCTGTGTTGCTCACCAATAGTTACAGAGAATAGGATGCCATTAGACAACAGCACTGTTTGTGCTTTGCTTGCATGTAAAATCAACCACTCTGGCCCAGCCCACAAATACACTCCCTTCCAAAAGAGTGTTAAAGGATGCAAAGCCTGCAGCACGTTTGTATAATAAGTCATTAATGGATGCCAGGGAGCCAAAAGAGTGAACCTGATCAATCCCCCCCATGAACAATTGACGCTTTTGAATTGTGGTGCTGGAGTCCCGTGGACTGCAAGAAGATCAAACCGATCCATTCTGAAGGACATCGGCCCTGGCTGCTCACCGGAAGGACAGATCCTGAAGCATCGCATGAGAAGAGAAGACTCCCTGGAAAAGAGACCCTGAGGTGGGGAAAGATGATGGTGTGTAGCCTGGTGTAAATTAATTTGTAGCCTGGGGGGATTACCGTGGCGTGGACTGTCCCCGAGAGCCGTAGATTGTCCCCGGGACAGGTGAGGCTGCTGATCCCTTATTTTCAAATCCGAAAGTTGACAGCTATCCTCTGAACGCTGCAACCTCTCCTCACAGTGGGGGTCTTGGTTGCCCTTTCCTGGGCTAGGTGGCCCAATGGTCTGAGTATAGGACAGATCCCTGATCTCACATGGGCTTACACATTTCCCCAACTTGAACTGAAGAAATCAACTTGCTTCTCCATGGGGAAGAAGGAGGGGGAAGTATTGTTACGAACTCGATCCCCATCCAAACTTTCCTGCAGATCCACTAATTGCTCCCCTTCCACACTCTCGATGTCCAAGTATTCATTTTCCTCCGGCGGTTCTGGACTAGATCAAATCCAGAGCTCTTGAAGTCTGAGGAAGTGTTTTTGCCCATCTGGCTCTTGTTGTGGCAATGAGTCAGCCATCCACGTATAGGCCATTTATCCAGGCAGAGCAACTGGCAACTGGCAAAACTTCATCGCAGCAAAGAGAACAAAGGTGATTAACACCAGCTGAGGACGTAGTCCCAGAGGCTCCCACAAGTCCAACGTCTGCTTTGTCATTGATTGAGAGCATGTGTTTGGGCCCTGGCCAGCTTGGCTATTGTGGGCTAAACTCAGAGGAGGAGCCAGTTTCGGCTCGGACCAAACATTAGTCACCCATTGCACTTTTTTTGTTTTTCAGAAACTGAAACAGCAGAGTGAGAGAACATAGGAGCATTGGGGGGGGGGTACCATTCCAGGGTTCAG
This sequence comes from Darevskia nairensis, assembly GCA_034642065.1. Taxonomy (NCBI): domain Eukaryota; kingdom Metazoa; phylum Chordata; class Lepidosauria; order Squamata; family Lacertidae; genus Darevskia; species Darevskia nairensis. The sequence continues at coordinate 536,955 of JAWWNI010000862.1, forward strand.
AAGACCCAGAGGCAAACTGCAAAAATATCAAAAGGGGATGGAATGCATGACATAGGCGGCCAAGCTGAAGGATGCTTTCAAACAGCCAAAAAAAGATGTCAGGGAGAACAAGTGGAGTCAAGGCAGTTTTAGGCTAGATGTACCAAGCTGGGATGGGAGGGGGGCGGAACTAATGTTTTGCATGTGGCCTACATTGTGCAAACCCACGCAATCTGTTTATTTGCACATCAGTTCATTGTACTCTTCTTAGCCATGGGAGAGGCAAAGAGCTATGCAGAGAACCCCGTCCACTGGAAATCCTGCTAGTTTGGGAGATTTCACTCACAATGATCACAAGTTTTGAGGCATAACTTTACAGCCTTAAGGACTAGAAACCCCGCACCAAAAAAAAATAAAAAAATTATATACTCTGGCCTTTATAATTGCTAAGAATATTTTGGACAAGACATACATGGACAAATGATTTAAAAATGACCCTCCTTAGCTTGTATGTTAGGAAACATTCCTTGAAATGCAGGTGAGCCAACACCTTTTACTTAATATGTCTACATGCATGTGAATCCAGCCCAGTCTGTTTTTCTATTTACCCTTAGTTTTCACCCAGATCCTGCTAGGACTCTCCTGCTAGGAGGAGGCACACTGAGAAGGGACCCAGAAGATGATTTCAGGGTCCAAGTAGGTCCATATGGAAACAGGCAGTCCTTGAGGTCTTGCAGTCCTGAGCTGTTTACGGATTTATGGGTCAAAACCAGCACTTTGAATTGGGCCTGGAAACTAACTGGTACCCAGTGCAGTTGGACCAGAATCGGTGTAATATGCTCAAATAGGTAAAGGTACCCCTGCCCATTAGGTCTAGTCGTGGACGACTCTGGGGTTGTGGTGCTCATCTCGCTTTACTGGCCGAGGGAGCCGGCGTACAGCTTCCGGGTCATGTGGCCAGCATGACTAAGCCGCTTCTGGCGAAACAGAGCAGCGCACAGAAATGCCGTTTACCTTCCCGCCGGAGCAGTACCTATTTATCTACTTGCACTTTTGGGTGTGCTTTCGAACTGCTAGGTTGGCAGGAGCAGGGACCGAACAACGGGAGCTCACCCCGTCGCGGGGATTCGAACCGCCGACCTACTGATCGGCAAGCCCTAGGCTCTGTGGTTTAGACCACAGCACCCACGTCCCTATACGCTCAAATAGCCTCCTTCAAACAGGCATGGGCCACCCCCTCTGGTAAAGAGGCACTGATCACCTCCCTGGCCCAGCTAGCTGCTCCCTTTTTGCTGTTTTTTATCAGCCAAGAGGGGCAAGGGTCTAGATGGCAAGTGGTCACTCTGACTGATCTGAGCACCTTGTCCACATCCTCAAGCCTTACCAACTGAAACTCATCCAGCACAAGCAGACTAGACTGTGCTCTGGACACCCCATGAGATTCATCTGCTATAACAGCAGAGTCAAGGTCTTGCTGGATGCAAGCAATTTTATCCTCAAAATGCTTTGCAAACAAGCATTTGCAAGCAAGTCACAGCGAGAAGAAGAAGAGTTTGGATTTGATATCCCGCTTTATGACTACCCGAAGGAGTCTCAAAGCGGCTCACATTCTCCTTTCCCTTCCTCCCCCACAACAAACACTCTGTGAGGTGAGTGGGGCTGAGAGACTTCAGAGAAGTGTGACTAGCCCAAGGTCACCCAGCAGCTGCATGTGGAGGAGCGGAGACGCGAACCCGGTTCACCAGATTACGAGTCTACCGCTCTTAACCACTACACCACACTGGTCCTATCACCTCCTTTGGGCCAGCCTGTAAAAGTCCCCATAAAACCCGGAAAAGCTCTGCCGGACGACATAATGAGGATGCAATGTAGGCAGCAAATATGCCTTCTTTGCTGTCTTCACTACCACTAGGTAGGCTCGATAATGAGCCCTTACCAGGGTCATTCATTCAGATTCATTCAGATCTTTCCTCCATTTGCGTTCAAGCCGTCTCTCCCAGCTTGTTTCCTCATTAAAAACAACATTGTATCTTAGTCCCATGGCTTCAAAACAGTCCCACCACCAATGCCCATAGAATGGGTGCTGAACTCATCTTACATTTCAAAACATTCCTTTGAAATCTGCTAAATTCACACAGCTCCAGAGCTGCGGTTTTGTCTGTCCTGCCCTGGCGTGCTTCAGGTTTTATGGCATGCTTCTGTGGCTGGGCTTCATCAACAGGGGCAATAACTTACCCAGAAACATGCAGCATCAGCAGAAAGTAGAAGGCAAAAAAGAGGTTGTGGGTGTACCAGAAGATGTCATAATCAGAAACCCTGAAAGGAACAAAGTACAGTTAAATGTTAGGCAATCAAAGCATTTTGCATTGTTGAAGTCATTTATGCTGAGGAGGCCATATTCCAAGTAGTTGCTGCTCAACTTAAATCTGGATACATTCTAGGTTTTTGCTTTTATTTTTAAATCTGGAGCAAGCAAAAACAGATTTTGTTTACTCACAGGGGAGATTGTGCAAAAGAAAGAAAACGAAAAAAAGTGAGCATGATCTAGATCGCTGAAGGACAGGACTAGGAGAGGGAAAGGAAGAAGGCCTCAGCCCAGTATATCTGAAGGAGCGTCTCCACCCCCATCGTTCTACCAGGACACTGAGGTCCAGCTCTGAGGGCCTTCTGGCGGTTCCCTCTCTGTGAGAAGCCAAGTTTCAGGGAACCAGGCAGAGGGCCTTCTCGGTAGTGGCACCCACCCTGTGGAACATCCTCCCGTCAGATGTCAAAGAGAACAACAACTACCAGACTTTTAGAAGACATCTGAAGGCAGCCCTGTTTAGGGAAGCTTTTAATGTCTGGGTTTTTTAATCATGTTTTTAATATTCTGTTGGGAGCTGCCCAGAGTGGCTGGGGAAATAAATAATAAATTGGGAGCTGCCCAGAGTGGCGGGGTATAAATTATTATTATTATTATTATTATTATTATTATTATTATTATTACTACTACTACTACTACTACAACAAAGCCAGTGAGACAAGTTCACAATGACTGTGCACACACTTTGTACCTCAAAGAGTCATT